>CM055816.1:82232186-82468590 GCA_029582265.1 Zoroaster sp. YZ-2022
GTTGTCCTTCAGCAGGAACCGTCACCGTGTAGGAGTATACACTGCCAATTCAGCTCGGATTCCTGCTTCCAAACAACGAGATTGGTAATAAGAAGAGCTAGCACTTGTCACAATACTTGTTGCTGCTGCTTGCTAGTTCGAAGTGTCTGGAGTGCTTTTTCAGCCCCCAAATATAAAAGAAAAAGGAACAATGCACGCACTACTTGTGGATGCACTGATACAATAGATGAATGACTTAGGCATCTCCTGGCCTAGTCGTGGCAGAACTATTCATAATACAAAAGAAACTTCTGGTGGGGAATGCTAACGAAACACCTGGTGCTGGCATGTCCCTGGAATTTCACTACATCTAGCCCCCTTCTAGATCATAAATGCATAAAAAGTGATCGATAACATGGAAAATATAATTATTTATACACATTATATCTGTTACTTTATGTTTCAACAAATCTGCTTGGCCACCTGACGCGACGTCCAGAACGAGTAAATCTGTCTGGTTTTTCTGGAGGTGCACTGTCCGTTGTAGAGTTCGGTGTGGCAGATCTCGGTGTCTTCAAGGGTACATCAAAATCAGTATGAGCAACCTTTAATCTGTCAACGCTAATCGAATCTTCTTTACCATTAATATATATAATGAAATATTTATCTTTTCTGTCAATGACACGATACGGGCCATGATAGGGAGGCTGTAAAGGTTTTTTAACAGCATCTACTCGTACAAAAACATGAGTACAGGCAAATAAATCATTGTGAACTTGGCTTTGATGTTGATTAAGTCTTGTAGGTTTTGGCTTCAATTCTGACATTTGCCTGCGTAAACGATCAACATAACTAAGCAGGATCTAGATTGTCAAAATTGTTGATTGGAACAATAAATTCTCCTGGCAATTTCAGAGTGGAACCATATACCAATTCTGCAACACTGCAGTCACGATCAACTTTAAGGGTTGTACGAATGCTTAGTAAAATTAGTGGTAAAGATTCGGTCCATCGATTAGGGTTGCTTTGTGCCTTAAAAGCAGATTTTAGTTGACGATGAAAACGTTCTACCAACCCATTTGCGGCTGGGTGATATGCAGTAGTGTGAATATGCTTTGTACCTAGTAGTCGTGAAAGGTGTTCGAACAGATGTGATTCAAATTGCGTACCTCTATCTGTGGTGACTTTTGAGGGAACTCCAAAATTGGCTACCCATCGTTCAACAAACGCTTTAGCAACTGTTTCTGCAGTGATATCAGGAATTGGCACTGCTGCATATCACCCAGCCGCTAAGAAATTTACTTCTGCAAGCTGGTTTAATCAGTTATTTGAAATAGTAAAAACCAGAGATTCCTGCCGGCCGGAGTTGGCTGAAGAACCTTCCGTTGGACCCTCCTTGGTGACAAAGAAAAGAAAAAATAGTGATTCCCCTTCGATTTCTTCGCCAGCCATAAGCATGAGGCAGTCCACCAGTCAGGCAGATACAGAAGAATACACTGACACTGAACATGATGCTGCAATGTTTGTTCCAATAAAGAAACCTATAAGGAAGCCAAAGGGGAAAACTGAATCAGGTGCAACGGCACTAGAAATTCTCAACAAAGTTGTCGATAACGATCCAACTAAAAACTTGATAGAGTTCTTCAAAGAAGAGAATGAACGCGCAAGAGCACATGAATTACAAGTACTGCAGGTCATCATGTCAACCTCTGCCCAGCAAAACCAGCATCACCGAGAAGAATATAACAGATCATCACGTAGCCCATACAGTGAAACAGGTCCGGGTGTACGTGCAAATATCGGATATTATGGAAGATCCCAAACTCCCTTCAACCAAGCTTTTCACCTACCTTACCAAGTTCAGACACCATCTTCATTTCCCCACAGTTATCAAGTTCAAGAACAAACTCCAATGGGCATGCAGCAACACGAAGAAGATGAGACTCCACAATATCATCAGATGTAATACAAGATTAAAGTTGCCAACATGTATAGGATCACTTTAATTATGTTATTGCAGGTTGGTCAATTAAAAAATGTGAAAGAGTTTGACTGATCGTTCATTATCATTCAAGTGGTTTTTGAATAGTAAAGGTATGATGCAATTTGCAATAATATGATATTAAGTGGTGAATTCATACAAATGATGTGAATATTGACTTTTACGAGTGGCACAGTTAAATCAGCCCCAAGATGACCCATGGACCAGTCTACTTTCCCGATCTAAGCAAAGGTGAGGGAAAGTACAGTCCATAAATCACATCGTTTTCGTTATCTTTCTTGTTATCGAGGACTGTGTGACTGGCCCTTTTAGGATATCTTTTTTTCATACTTAAATTAAATTTCGTTACTAAAATTATATGAATATCAGGAATCAAACAATTGCTGGGTTTTGAAAACAATAATAAAAAGCCCACATCATTTTTGACAAAGTTTGACAATTTTTTGGGGGGATCATCTTTTCTTTTTTGGTTGGTCTAACAACTGCTAGTTTTATCTGAAAAACATGCACTATAATGTGAGACTTTGGAGACCACCAGATGGCAGCAGACATACCTGTTTTTTTAATTGTTTAAATTTAATGCACAAGCTCCAAATTAGGCCAACAGTGGAAAATTGCCCGGTATGGCTGCCACGTACTGTCCCAAAGTCTCCCATTATATGACAATTTGAAGAGAAATGTTGAATTCTCATGAATTCCCCCATTTACAAGGAATTTAACTTTTTTTAACAAACAAAAACATGCTACATGTAAGTTCAAATTCGTTCAGATTTATTTGTTCACTGTTTCTCTTGTTATAAAAGTTCAAATTGTTCACTGTTTCTCTTGTTATAAAACCATCATTGTTTTATAGAGGAAATTGACAAGATGCAGAATCATTCGAATAACATTACAAATTTTGACTCATATGTCAAATGTTGTTAAAAGTAGAGCTAGAAAAATCAATATTGATGCCTTGGTGCATTATGGGTAAGAACTATCCCAAATCCATCAAACTACCGACCACATCCAGACCTTCAAAATAGGATTGAAATGCAAGGCCCACTGCTATGTGTAAAAACATGGTTTGCATGTACAGGGTGTCCCTGAAAAAAGGAAACCCAAGTTTTCGGGTACATTACTCAATAATTAATAATTATTTTT
Source organism: Zoroaster sp. YZ-2022 (assembly GCA_029582265.1). Classification (NCBI taxonomy): domain Eukaryota; kingdom Metazoa; phylum Echinodermata; class Asteroidea; order Forcipulatida; family Zoroasteridae; genus Zoroaster; species Zoroaster sp. YZ-2022. Next base: position 82,235,311 of record CM055816.1, read on the forward strand.
TCAAAAATGTACACATCATTGGAAAGCTCATGTTCTCTTCTTTCATATGACACCATAAACATGATCAATGAATCACGCATGACCGATTACATACAATCTGAAGTGGCACTGACAGAAACCCAATTGTTCAAAATAAGTGGATGTCTGCTACATTGGGTTCATTATGGTTTTTAAAAGACAGGAAATGTGTTACATAACAAGCAATTCACTAAGCAAATCCATTATTCATTTCTGAAAAATTGTACATGATAATAAACACAGTTCCATTTATTAGCTTTTGCAGCTTAACGAAACCATAAGCTTGCCTGACCATGCAGCTCACAACAGAGCAAAGAGTGTTTCTCGTTACTGAATGGGATGGCTCTGGAAGCCTACAGCAAGTTGCTGCGGCTTTCCAGCAGCGTTTTCCTGAACGTGACGTTCCCGCGAAGTCCACAATTTGGAAAAACATCAGAAAATATCAACAAGAAGGTACAAGTCTAAACCTAAACAAAGGTCGATCTGGGCGAAGAAGGACCGTTAGGTCAGAAAATAACATCGAAGCAGTCCAACGCGTTCTGGAAGAGAACCCCAACGTCTGAACGAGGAGGAATGGCTTAGGGATTTCTAAAACTTCCTTCCATCGAATGGTACGAATGGACATCCATTGGTATCCGTACAAGATGTTCTGCCGCCACCAGCTACTGCAAGCAGACCTGCCCAGGCGACTTCGGTACTGTCAATGGCTACTTGGTCGCGGACCAAGATTCGTGGAGGATATCTTGATTGGAGACGAGGCTTCGTTCTTCATGAATGGAAAAGTAAACAACCAGAACGTGCGAGAGTATGCGCCTCTTCATAATCCTCCCCCATTTAACTTCGACAGGAACGTGAATCGGGAAAAGGTATCCGTCTGGATAGGACTATGTGGAAACGGTACACTGATTGGCCCGTTCTTCTTCGACGGGAACCTAAATGGTGAAGCCTACCTGCGCATGATAAACGACGAGGTGATACCACAACTCGAGCTCCACTTTCATCGCCAACAAGATGGAAGTTTCGGAAGGCTATGGTGGGTGCAAGATGGAGCACCTGCTCACCGCAGAGTCATCGTTAGAGATAGGCTCAGGGAACTGTTTCACGACAGAGTTGTTGCCGTGCATCATCCCACCGAGTGGCCGCCAAGATCACCGGACCTGACCCCGTGTGATTTCTTCTTGTGGGGATATCTAAAGAGCAAGGTCTTCACCACTCCTCGTAACATCGGAGATCTGCGTGACAGAATCATCGCAGAGGTTGAGGTCCTGCGGCAGCAGAGTGATCCGTCGTGCAATGAGGGCCATGACAACAAGGGCACAGGCTTGTGTGGACAAGAATGGTGGACATGTGGAAGGACATTGAACTTTGTCTTTTGACAAGCACATAATCAGAAAAAAGTTACTGTCATGAAAGGAATGGAATAAACAATTCCTAAAACAAATTGATTTGTGTAACTGTGTCCTTATTCCTTATTGTAACGTGTGCATAACTGCCTCATTTGCCTTGAACAAATGTCAATGTGCCATACCAAGTACAAATTGTCCCTGCTCAGTCATGCGTGACCCGTCCATCATGATTATGGTGTCATTATGAAAGAAGAGAACATGAGCTTTCCAATGATGTGTACATTTTTGAAAAAATAATTATTAATTATTGAGTAATGTACCCGAAAACTTGGGTTTCCTTTTTTCAGGGACACCCTGTATAGTACAAATTTTATCCAACTGCAGGGTGGTGTGTGAGAACCATGAAGAATTTGGGATATTCTAATGATGAGATCAGTTTTCATGTTGTTTTTCTTCAGGTTGTTATATCCTTTGCATGTGAACTATTTTAAAAAGTGATTGGGAATCATTATTAATAACAACATTTTTAAACCGTTGATGCAATTTTTCAATAAGATATTACTGTTTTTCTTGTTAAGTTGAAAGTTGTGAAATAAATCAAGAAGTTAATAATGATTGATATGCTTGTGATTATGTTTTAACCAGGGCCCAATTTCATAGAGCTGCTTAACACACACATTGGCTAAGTATAGAAATGTTTTGCTTAGCAGAGCTGTGAAGCAGACAATTATGCTTAACAATTTTTGTTGCTAAGCAAAAATTTGCAGGGAATCAGTTACAAGTAATGTACATTGCATGGTATGTTGGCTGGTAACCTAGTTTTGCTAAACAATGTTATATTGTGCTAAGCAAATTTGTGTTCTTAAGCAGCTGTATGAAATTGGGCCAGGATAGTAGATATGTCCATCTCAGATGAATGAATTTGATGCTAGGGATGACGTGCTCCCTCTTTCTCCTGCCAAAACGTTTCAGTCAGGCCGTTGCGGATGCGTTCAACTTCCTTGTTAGTGTCTCTCACAGGTGGAGAATGGCTCATCCGTAGAAGTCTTCTGATCGTGTCCCTGTCTCTCCTTTGTCCAGCTATGGGGTCTGTGGCAAGGTCTAACTTCTTAGAAAGTGTGTCTCCTCTGTCGATACATATGTTGTGCAGTACAATGCATGTCAAAGTTACAATTCGTACATGATCTGGGGTACTCTCACACTTTCTATGAAGCACCCTCCACCGTCCTTTGAGCTGCCCATATGCACCTTCTACAACCATACGCGCTCTGCTCAATTGGTAGTTGAAGTAGTGCTGCTCAGGTGTAAGAACTGCAGTGGTATATGGTTTCATAAGCCAGGGACGGAATGGAAATGCTGAATCTCCTAAGATCAATGCGGGCACATCAACGTCGCCAATTTTTGATGAGGTGGGTGGTGTTATTTCCCCTTTTGTCAATTTTCCCCACAATGCTGTGGACTGGAGGATGATAGAGTCATGGGAATTTCCTGGGAATCCGCAGCTGGCCCAAATGAAACGATGTTTCGCATCAACCATTCCCATAAGAACGATGGAATAAAAGTTTTTAAAGTTGTGATATTCCTTGCACGATTGTAGGCCCCCTGCTGGACATTTAATGGGAATATGACAACCATCTACAGCCGACCAACAGGAAGGAAATTGCCCAAATTCCTCAAAGTCTAGCATTTTCTCCTTGAATTCAGCTTCGTTCTGCGGAAAGTCGGCGGCAACGGAGATGTCCCAGAGGTTGCTAACGACTGCCTCAGACACTTCTTTGACAATGGTTGCCACTGTAGACAGGCCCACCCCAGCCATCTCTGCAATGGTACCGGTAAAATGGTAATCGCCTCTACCGAGGCGATACAGACACAGTGCAAGTCTACATTCAGGGGAAATGGGACTCTCTGTTACCGTTTCCCTCTCCAGGTCATGCCTGATATGATCCAGAATAAATTGAAATGTAGCCTTCGATACGCGAAATGTTCGTTTGAACCTCTTTTCTGTGTACGTATCGCGGATGAATTCAAACCACCCGGTCGTGTTTCTTTCAAGTCGTCGGCATGATCGAGGGATTGTCTTTGCAGTCTTGTTTAAAAGCAACAAAATGGCTATGATAAATATAAGAAATGTTCTTCTTCTGCTCATGGAGAGAATTCTGGAAAGAAAGACTTGTTGAGCTACAACTCTCCTGCGCTGCGCTGCTTGGATTGTAGCTAACAACATAAAGTTACGTGTTTCTCGTCGGTCCGCCATTTTGTATGTATTTAAAACAAGTTGGGACTTTCAATTAAGTTCGACGTTTGAAACCACTGCCGCGCCAATGCCGCGCTATTGCCGAACTCAAATGATTTGAATTCGACTCGGCAAGAGCGCGACGTTTGAAACGGGCCTTACAGCGTCTTCCAGTGCATCAATGAAATGCTCCTTGACTAGTGTCTCCTGAAGCTGGTAGTTCGCTGATGGATATGCTTGCCTTGTCTTACGGCTTGTGTTAATTCAGTTAGTGTCTCTTCACGTTTTCTTTGCCTATTCTTCAGTTGAACCCAAAATAATTCAGTCTGGTTTTCTGGTTTTCCAAATCTCTGTCCCAAGGCTGCAGTGAGGGCACTGTAACTTCGTCGTCTGTCATCATTTAAATCACCCAGCACGGATTGTGCTGATCCACGTAAACTTACTGCAAGGTATATCGCCTTCTGACGTTCTTCCCAGTCGTTAAGTTCAGCTAGAAGTTCAAATTGCACTTTGTAATCGGTCCATGAACTTGACCCGTCATAATTCGCTGGGCGGGCTCCTGGTCTATCCGCAGTCGAGTTGGGATTCTGTTTCTTGACATCCTGCTTTTCTACTGTAAAGTAGGGTTAATAAACTTACCCTGATCTTGTAATTGCAGAGATGCCATCTTCTTGTTTAGCTTCATTGCCTCAGTTTCTTTCCGTAACTCATCATTTTCTTGCCTCATTTTATTTATTTCTTGTTGTTCTCTTTGCACCTCAATTGATGCTTGTTGATGTAGAATGAGTTGAGGTAAATCGTGTATAGATGTTGATGCATTACTCCCCGGTATCATTGATGATTGTAACACGGGATCATCGGGTGTACTTGAATTAATACTCTCTTGCCCTTCATCATTCAACACCGGATATTCAAAAAATAACGATGGAAGCTCTTGAGCGAGGAGATGAAGAAGTAGTCTTTTTAATAGAATGACCATTGCTGACCGATAGGCGACCTCACCCGAAACTGGGCTTGAGCCAATGAAGCATTGGACCAAGATAGGTTGCAATCGGCTAAAGGAGCATTTTGTAAATATCCATTAATGAACACTACTGACCAGTAGATGACCTTTGGCCTAATTTGATAAACATCCCTAGATTAATGAAATACATTTAAAATGTAAAAACGACATTTTTTACTTAAATAAATTAAGGAGACAGAACCAAAATACTGTAGTTTTTGTTTGTTTTATTTGAATAGTCAAATATATCAAAACACACTCATAAAAAATAAGTCTTTGTGATCTTTGGTAATGTAAATCTAGAAATTATAAAGCCAACATGAAGTAAAGGTATGGAAGTAGAATATAAGAAACTGTAAACATAACTCATAGAATGGATTTATTGAAATATGTGAATATGTTAGACAAAAAGCTGAATTGTTCCAAAATGAGGTAGAAAGTAGAATTAACTACTACTACAGGTATTTGGATAGACTCTGTACTTCAACATTTTCAGAGCATTCAAAGTGATCTGGCATCAGAATGAGTGAAAGTGAAACATGTACAGTTAAAATAAGCTCAAATAAGACCAAATTAAATATTGAACTGTGTACATCAAAATCTGGGACCATTCACAGTGTACTGGCATAGAATGAATTAAACTGGTGAGTAAGATTGGAAACTATTAATTTGTAGCCAATTAGACGAATATTTGTTCAGATAAAGAACGTTCATATGAAAAAAGAGCATGAAACAAAATTTAAGAAAAGTTATAAAATAAATATGGTTTTTATGTTGTATTGCACCTGAATACAATTCAAAATAAATTCATTCCAAAATGAAAACGGTTATATTACACTTACTACAGTAATACAAAAAAGTAGAAAAACTGTTTTTGAAGCATATATGCATACAAAAAGTGTGCATATGGCAGACGATAGCTGCAATCAAAAACAAAAACATTAAATCAAATGAGTAAACTGTATTGCACCAGAATACAGTTTGACAGAAGAAATATAAACGCTAAATACACTATCTGTAAAAATATTGAGTCATATCACTATTCTGTTAGAAAGTCGATTTCAAACTTTGGGAGCATTCAAATCTGCATGAGTTAAGCTGGTGAGTAAGATTCGAAACTGGTGAGGTTATAAAATAAGGCTTTTAATTAGTGGCAAATTAGATGCATATTTATGCACAAAATGTGCATATGATAAACAAAAAAGCTTCACTACAATTGAAATTGAAGAAAAGAGAATGTAAATAACTAAAATACATAAATATACATATCTGTCTTTTTGTTGTATTTCAGTAGAATACGGTTAAAAATAACTTCAATCCAAAATGAAAACGATGTAAATAAGTAAAATATCTTGTATGTATTGCACTTGAATACATTTATATAGAAAAAATAGAAAGACTGATTTTGAAGCTAATTTAAGCATACAAAAACTGTGAATATGACAAAATGAGAAAATAATATTAAATAACTAAATAAAATAATTTGTATTACACCTGAATAGTTTGATACAAGACATATAAAAAATATGTATAAAATATATGTATTTCTATGTATTTCACCTGAATAGAGTTCAAAACGAAAACAACATAAATAAGTAAAATACGTTGTATGTACATGTATTGCATTTGAATACAGTTATACAAAGGTACAGAGAATATTTTGAAGCATACGTATGCATACAACTGCTGTGCATATGACAGACCATAGCTTCAATCAGAAATTGACATGAAATAAAAATAAACCTTTTGTATTTCACCTGAATACAGTTTGATACAAGACATAAAAAATATGTATAAAATATATGTATTTCTATGTATTTCACCCGAATAGAGTTCAAAACGAAAACAACATAAATAAGTAAAATACGTTGTATGTACATGTATTGCAATTGAATAGTTATATAAAGGTACAGAGAATATTTTGAAGCATACGTATGCATACAACTGCTGTGCATATGACAGACCATAGCTTCAATCAAAAATCAGAAATTGACATGAAATAAAAAATAAACCTTTTGTATTTCACCTGAATACAATTTGAAAAAATTTTACATAAAAACAATGAATTGACTGACAGTAAAAAAAAAAGTAGAGTCATATGAATAAAGTTTTGTCACTACGAATGAAACTGATGAAATAGACTTACATTGTGTACTTAAAATTTGGGAGCTTTCACAGTGTAGTGCCACCAGTAGGAGCTAATCTGGTGAATTTGTTAAAACAAGGCAATTAAGTATAGTAAATTGGAAGCATACTTGTATATACAAAAACTGTGCATATGGCTGACAAGTAGCTTCAATAGAAATTGAAGAGAAGATTAACAGCAAAAATAATATTATTTAGTATTTCACCTGGATACTATTTCAAAATAAAAACAGCACCGAAAAATCAAATTGATAAAAAAGAGACAAAGTAAATAACTGAAATACATGTACCCTGTATGTATTAGACGTGATATCTCTTGATTAGTCTTGATCAGGTTGTTCCAGTGCAGTTGCATGCAGAATTGTGTCTCCTTGAATTGTCAGCTGATATGTTGAGGTCTCTGCTAGTGCTGATAAGATTTCATCAACTTTTGATGACATAAATGTTTCTTGTGCAACACTGGATGCCATGTTGAAACTAGTGATTTCTTCGTCGTAGAAAGCAGAGATGTTAAGAGACTGGTCTGTTCCCTCGTCAATACCAACAATGCTTACAGTAATCACTTGTTGTGCGGGCTCTTGGATTTGTAAAATAGTAGAAGATAGAAAATTGGAAGGTTTGTAAATAGACATAACAAAAAATAATAGAATTAAAAGAGTGGTATGAATGGGTAACACGTTGCCATAAGTGGACATTAAAGTTTGATTATGAGACATAGTGCAGACTTATTTGGTCAAAGGTGAACAACTTCTTAAAAGATGAAAACAAATTCGTTTTATCTTGAAGATAAAAGCATGTGTAAGGGAATACTTTATCAGGGTGACTGGTAATTGAGGAGAGCAAACTTACTGTGATGTCAGTGTTGCTGGTTGTATTCAAAGCCAGAGCTTTAATGAAGCTGTTCTTGGGCTCATATGTGTGAGGCGGATATTATCCCCAACCTTTATTGGGCTCGTGGCATTAGAGTTCCATAAAGCTACATGCATGGTTCCTGTTGGGTCTTTCATAGTTATATTGCGCACTTCACCGTGGGGATAGGGTTTGGGAAGTTCATCCTGAAAAATAATAACAAGTAACTAGAGCTTAAGTGTTTGTTAGAACAAACACACTGTGTTCGAGTCCACTTCCGGTTCAATCAAATTATCAACAATGATGTCAATATCATATTTTGCAAAGGTGTATCATCTTTTATTATAACAATATCAATTTCATATTCAAAAATATATAAATTTTGCATTAGAATGTGTTGAATTTGAACTTCCTGTTTGGACAGGAAGTAAACGTCAGATTAGGTGGTTTGAAGGTCATATATGACCTCATGATTATGAAAAAATAAGAAATTTGCCAACTTATACATCAAATTGAAGCTATGAGATATGACCTTTTAAAATTTGTAAAATCGTTACTTCGTGTGCCACTGATTGGACCATTGGCAAAGCATTTATGGTAACTCATTTCACAAGAATTACAAGCTATTAATGTAAGGAATTCAAGTGTGTTTTTTTGTTTTCTAATAGGTCATTTAGTTCTTGAGATATTGACTGTTGAACTTGGAAAAGTTGTGAGATTTAAGCAATAAATTATAAATTAACAAGTGTGACTTCGAACACTATGTTTTTTATTTTAAATATTGACACTAGCCCAACACATGCTTTTCAAAAACCATGCTAGATGACAAATCAACATTAAAAATCACTCATATGAAAATAGTTTGCCAGAGTTGTAGGCAGCCAGATCAACCTATTCAGCGTTATTATGGGCATAAAGTCACAAAGTTGATTTAGGGTAGAAGGGGACTACATGCATAGTAACTAGATTACATTTGGCTGAAAATTCAAAGAGCAGGAAGTGTGGGTTAAATTGTTTGGGGGAGCTGGGGGTTACTGAAGACACTGAAGCATGGAAGAGCATATAAATATTTCCCCTTTCCTTGTTTTTCCAACTTTACCAAGGAAAAGTTTCCCTGTGAGAGAAGAGTCTTTACACTCCTGAGATTTCCATTTCCATGTTGTGATTAATTTTTCCCTACATGGAACATAATAGAAAGTTAGCTAATAATTGTGCATTTCATCCATGTTCATGTATCAGGTACCACAGAGTCTACTCAAAGCACAGGCGTATAGTAGTTGGGTGAAGAAGAAACAATACAGCTTATGTCAAATAGCTGATGTCTGCAGTCTTCAAAGCTTGTATGGATATCAGCTAATTAGCCTTTCATTAGAAAACAAGCTTATAACTACTATGATAAAGTTGGAAGAAAGCTTGCATCCGTGCTTTCCATCTTCCCCTGCCCCCCGCAGAAGAGTTGTCAAAAAGTAAATAATTCCCAATTCAAACAAAATTAAGTGTAATTATATCCACTGGATCAAATCTGATAATTGCTGGCCCTTTTTATTTTGTTTATGAAAAAACCTTTCAATTCTAGATTTAAATGAAGCCCACATTGGTATTTATGTCTTGGTATTAAGTCTTGTACAAAGATTAATTTAATTGATGGACTGCATGTTTATATACTGAGAGGGATCTTTATTTATAATATACTTCACTTTCAGGTTAAGTTTATAACAAAAATATAATGATAAATTGACAATGATAGTGACACTGTAATCAAGCATCTCCTTATTGTGACATGCTTATAAATTGTCTGTTTTCACCTAATCTGCAAATAATTTAAAAATAATTTATAAAATCTGAAAACAAATTCTACATTGATTTTTACATTTTCAAGGTTGTACACATGATTGGCAAAATGTCTGTAGCTGCATCCATACTACAGAATTACAACCTAAAGATCAGATGTCATTTTGTACATAAATCTTTAGACATTGAAATAATCAAAGAGTTGTATGGGTGATTGTGAATTGCTAATAAAGCAATGAAATATATATTTATTTTAACTGTCTGTTGGGTTTCATGACTTGACGTTTGTGGTTACACACTTCCATCCCCCACAATCAATTGAAATCACTTTGTTGACCTGTTTAACCTACTTGTAACCAATCTAGAAATGATCTTACACATGTAACAAGTGAAATGACTTCAGTGTAAATGAACCCATCCATGATCCTTTGTTGACAAGAAAACGGAAACAATCTGCATTTATACATAACAGCAAAAGAAACGTCACCCCTAAAAACATTTATTATTTTCATTTTATAATTAATATAATTTGTTTAATGAAGAATATTATGAGTATGGAGTGTAACACGAACACAATGTGGCAAATTTGGTTGACCTAGCAGCCAACCATCCCACAACATTGTATATTTATTATGTTTAATAATATAATTACTTAACAAAATTTAGGGGGTGACGTTTCTTTTGCTGTTATGTATATAATAAATGTACGCTCTGTATGTACGATTCAGTGACAGTTCAGAATGGGTGACACTCAGGGGTTGTCATTGGAATCGGTAATTTTGGAATAAAATGTCTGCCCCCTCCCCCCAAGTTCTTGGTGATGGCATGTACTGCCACTGGTGATGAACCAACACATTTGTTTTCTAAAATTCGTTGGACTATCATTGCAGCACTATAGAATCCAAGAACTAGGAAGGAGGGCAAATAAGCAATAAAAGTATAAGGGGCCCAAATTACCAATTCCATTGACTGACGACTAGTGCTTCATTATGTCAAAAATCACACCCAGCATCAATTCTGCATAGCTGAAGTTGCAAGATGTTTCTGTCCTCTTTCTAAAAAAAAATTAAGATTGAAAAGAGGACTAAGGGCTTAGATTTAAATAAATGTTGTTCTGAAATGCCAGTACTGCTATAGCCAAAAATAATAACATATTATACTAAACATTAATTTTTTGTAATAAACAACCATTAAAACTAAATGAAATGTTCATCATTGGTATTTGATAATGAACATTAACTTCAACCTTGTAACACGTTAACATTAGATCTCCTGAAAATTGTATGTGAAAATCTGTAAAAATGTATTAAAAATAGGTGCTCCCCCTCGTGTTTCATAAAGTTATGTCTGGTAACTTCTTGAATTTTTACATAATTTTTTTAAATTTAAAAAAAAAAAAATTTTCTCTAAGATAAAAGTACTTCGGACAAATTAATTTGGTCATCAGGCCTATGTGTCCCAACCAAATAGAAATGTTTGATAATATGAGAATCTAAACCAAAATTGAAGCTTCCCTTTTACAATTTTTCCTGTCAAATATTTAGAGTATGTAATCAGGGGTTTCACATAATTGCCAGGGGACATTGTCATGATTGTGTTCATGATGTACACATGTACATCATGTTATGTCTACCGATGGCAATGCAAATTAATATTGATCATCATGTCCAGGTAGATCAGCACCGGTTTGTTCAGTCTATGCCTTTTTCCATAGTTGATCGATGGTCTATCAAGCCTAATAAGCAATGTTTCTAATTTTTTGGCCCAGTGGTACTGGTAGTCATGTAGTCATGTACCTTGACTCCCCCACAATATTCATGACCGATACAAAACAACAACACTGAGGAACTATGCACACGAATATATCTTCGTTGGCAAGCATCAAAACACGAAACGAAATAGGTTTTTCTACAAATGTCTGTTCGTGCTAACAGTGTATGACTGTTAAGAATAATGTTATTTGTTCTACTTACAAAGATACTGTGACACAAAAACATGCAACAAAGACAGTTCAATGATGGGATTGCACCGACGCGTCGCGACATGATGTAGGCTATACTGCACAGTCAGTCCGCAGCACACACAGAATCCGTTCCTTTTCTTTGCGCTGTATGCATGGGTCGGACGTGCGTGACCTCTCTTTGAATATTTAATGAGCTGGAACCGTTCGTGGAATGTGTGTAGTTTCTCAGTTTTTAGACGTAAATTCACCAATTTGTTTCCACAATTGCTAAGGTTAGGAGTATATCGTCAAGTTTGCTTTGAAAAATAATTGACTTTACTGATATTCTAGTGGTGTATTTTGATCGTCAAATTTTGTTTAAAAACGAAACGAAACCAACACAATTACACCACAATATGTCCCTCTAATACATTCTCCCACACGCCAATACTTACAGTAATGGATAGGAAATTTCATATTCTTTCACAAAATAGTTGATTTCTGGCCTAATTTTGTGTAGTCCAGTCAGGGCGCAGCAAATGCTGACGGTAGTCCAAAAACGTCGTCATGATTGCGCATGTAAAAGCGCCATTTTGCACATGTGATTCCTGCATTCTGATTGGTGGGGACGCACTGTGAGAACTGGCCCGGATGCGGTACAATCACAACACGTACGTATACACGTATGACATCGGAGTAGTTGGTTCATGGAGGTATTTTTTTTTACGGCCCTTATTTCTCATAAAAGTTGATCCCCAAACCTTTATAACACCAATAATAACATAAAAAGTAATACTATATTTCACATTTCATTTATCAAATAAGAACCAGCTCGTGGCATAAGTACTCGGTTTAACAAAACGTCTGCAGTGGCAAATATAAAATCCATGGATCCTTTATTCTGAAAATACTTCTCACATAGGCCTAGCCCTTGTATATTATATTATATTATATTTTATTTTTAACAATAAAAACTAGAAAAAGGGGATCAATAATTAATAAAGACAGACACAATCCACATAGTCCAAAAAAATTAATTTCAAGTAACAAGGATTGAAATGTCACTTGTCAAAACAAAAATTTATTTGTCAACAAAGTAAAAATTAAAGAACAAATGCATATATTAACTGGAATGTTTATAATCTTATGGCAGCTGCATATTTCTGAAAACACTTAACAACCTTTTAACCCATTTACAGGTAGTTAAGTCAAGTACATAAATAAATAGCAAATAAATTAATTATAACAAGTACACAAATAGCAATTATAATCTTGTTAACTTAAATAAAACATACAGGTATAAAATATATATTATGATTTTGTAGAAAATAACCAAAAATAAGTTACCTTAACATAAAACATGGCATGTAATATGGCATATGATATGGAAGTAGGGCCTACATGTACAATGTTATGGCAACCATCATACAACTCAAAATCAACTTAAAAGTTTATGTATATGTTGTCTTAAATCAGACATGGTATTTGGCCCTTTAGAAAAAAGTAGGAACATTGTATCGAGTACAAGGGGTAACCTTGATCAACTTTACAGGCTTTTCATCACAATTTTCTCATTTTCCAAGGGCAAAACAATCGGAAATCAGACTAAAGTAGGAAGAATATCATGCTCGTTAAATGTAAAATTACATTTTGTTGAAAAACACATCACTTGCCAGTAACAAGATTTCAATCTGGATGATTTTGATGTTTTTTTCATTTTACATAACATACATAACTAAATACTTTAACAAGACAGTTATATAAAACACTGCACTTGTTGTTCTTTGAAGGTTTAAAAAATAACAAGACAAGTAAAATTATCTGTACAAAAATGAGAAATGGTATCCTTACTGAAACATACAAAAGTTTTTTTTTCAAATTGCATGTGTCAATATAAATGATTTTTTTTTCTTACACTTATGGTTTCTAACTGGACTTATTTGGCATAATGGCATTTATTGCAAATACTGAACACGGTTATAGAGTTTCATTACCCGAGTTGTACAATATACAAAGTAAAATAAATAGATATAAAATATGGCACAACTGTAAAAAAATATATATATATATATATCACTAAAGATACAAGAAAACATACATAACACTTTGGCATAAACAGAACTGCATAAACAGAAGATGCAGATAAAGTAAGCAGATTAACATCATAAAATGTAAACTGCTTAACACATCTAGTCACTAATAATCATTTACAATGCATCTTCACTTTGCTGTTGTGCAATTAACAAATCCTCTTGGTGGTCATCAACACTTGAAAATGAATCCAAAGACTCACTACCATCTAAATCAGGGTCTTCAACTAATGTTTCCTGAGGAGGCACTACATGAAGATTTTCGCAGTTTCTGCAAGTACACCCTGGACCACAAGATTCATTGTTTTTTTTACACTTACATTGTCTATTATTTTACACATTTGTTTTTGGAACATGTGCAACCTCTTGTTAGGTGCAGCACATTTTTTCGGATTTTCTCCATGTTATCATGGGAATCCCAGATAATTTTGATCGAATCAGGATCACTGGTGCTTTGTTCCCAGCCATATAAAGACACATTTGGGTATTCAAATATTGGTACAAGTGCATCACCCCACACTTGACTCACCCAACATGACCTTTTCCAATGTAATGACAAGGCAATGTCTGATGGGAGAAGTGTATCTTCATACACACCCTTCCATGAAGCTTTACGAATGAGGGACAAGAAATTTGAATGGCGATTGGTTATTGTATCTGTGTCTACACTATTAAAAAGCTCGACAGGATTGCTGGCATGTCGAGTCAAGGAAGCTCGATTTGCTTGGAAATACACACATCCAACTAGCCGGTAAAATGAAAGTAGTCCACTATTATCATCAACACCTAAATTAGTGTTGCTTAACTGACCGGCCATTTCTGTTGTATTTCCCGATATGAAATCAGCAAAACTGAAAGAACACTTAAAAAAATGTAGCTTTTCCTTGTCTGGCAAAATATGAAACAAAATCACAGCCAGTACAGATATACAGAACTTGAACAATTTTACATATGTCACAACCATTAGACACAAGAGCCACTAAGTCTGGATCATTTTGAAGTGCACACTGGAGTTTGTTGAGGTTTAGATACTTTTCATCAGTTGCTGATGCTTTGTATTGGATTATAACTGTTTTACCCTGAAAGACAAGTGGTAGCCCAATCATTCCAATATCTCGGTCTACAGAATAAATATGAATATTTTCACACTCAGTGTCTGCAACATGCAACCAGATTTGTGTATCTGTTTCCTCGTGGTTGTGTCTGACATTATGCAGTTTCACACCAGCCTTGGTAACACACTTTCCAGTCCATTCTTCAATACCAGCTGGTCCCTCTCTTCCAAACCCACCAGATGTAACAAACATTTGGTCTGCGGACTGGAGAGCATTTTGCACAACATCAACAAATTTGTGAGACAAGTATCGACACAACAAGCGTTTATTCTGCCGAACTTTTAGAAATTTTGACCAATTACGAGGGAGACTTGTTAAATCATCAATGGAATCGTACAACTCAGCCTCATCGTCATCAGACCTTGTGTCTCTTCTTTCCCTCTCAAACCCCTTTGGGGAAGTACCTTGGGAGCTTGCTTGATCGAAGAGAATTCTTACTTCTTTGTATTTTTTCTTGAAAAAGGGCTTTACCCATCTTCCTACAATGAAATTAGCATACTCAGAAAAATGCTTAAATCCAGGAAGAGGATTTCTATAAATTATATTCATGCCCTCTGCGATCAAGCAAGATCCTTCTTGAAAATTATGAGAATCGGTAAGAGGTGAAAATTCTTTAGCATATCTTTTCCCAAAAAAGTCATATAAACTATGTACTTTGCTCCCTTGTATGGCATTCCAGATGGTGTGCAAAGTGCCCTAGGTGTTTCAATAAACTGAAACAGCTGATCGATTGCCTGTTTTTTTTCTTGAGAAAAGGCTATTGTTCGCTTATAACAAAGTGTTATCAGATTTGTTTTCCTTTTCTAGGTAATTCATCTTTCTCTTAGTGACCTTTTCTTTCGAAAAAGTACGAAGCTGATGTCTTCTGGAGACTGGTTTTTCAACACTTGATTCCTTGAAAATGCAAGCCTGGACATAGTTATCAAATGATTTGGTCCCAATGTCCCTGTAGTTAAGTAAATCTTTTTGCTGCACTTTACTTGCTGAAGTTTCATTGAAAGCATGAACCAGACTTTGCGCTTGGTCGGCACTAAACATTGCACTTTGGTTAACTTTGGTATAGTATACCTTTACATTTTCAAGTTCTGATTTTATTACAGAAACTGACATATCTCTTTGAAAGGACTGCACATGGGAAGAAACAGCAAGCTGATTTTGAAAATTTGTTATTAACTTGCCCTGAAATTCCAATGTTCCCGAAATTTTTTCCATATTGCTGGGCAAACTCCGGGAAAGGGCCATCTTACAATCTTTATTAATCAGCATCTCATGAGCCTCATCAAGTCCAACAGATGAAAAATTAGCACTTTTAATACTCGAGACAAATCCACCATTCTGAAAGTGATTAACAATGTACTCTGGCAACCCATATATTTGAGAAAGGTGAATTGGTATTAATTTAGAATAGTTCTGCCTATCAAATGCATGAAATAATGGAGCCATTCTTTTCAAAGCACAAAGGCGCATTGACCAATTGGCACTTCTCATGGCAATCCACAGTTGAATGTAACAAAAACAATCCTGCTTCAGAAATCGATCCCAGAATTTAAAAGTTTCAAATTTCTGGGTCATATCATCACAGTATTCATCAAACTCTTTCTTCACAGAAGTAAGATTTTCATGAAGTTTCACATGAATGCTCGCAACAAAATCCTCCATATCCTTGAAATTACATAATTCACTTTGCACTCCTAACTCTTCAACAATGTTTAAAACAATGTCCTGCAATGTATCATTAGTAATGCCAACAGTGTCAGTGTCATCATGTTCTTTGCTCTGTCTAAAATCTAGAAGAATAAATCTATGGGTTCTTTTAAAGTTACTCGCAGATTTCAAGTTAGAAAGAGTTTTGTTCTTATGGGTCAACTTGGCAATGTCCTTCAAGCCAGCATCCCAAAATATTTTCATTAAGACCTCTTGGAAGTTTTTAAGAATGTGCCAGTCTGGTATTACCCAGTCCAACATTTCCCCATATTCTTTTTTTACATCAAGCAAAATCTTAAATGTTGCACCATCTCCCGTGAGTACAAGGTGATTTACACTTTTCGAAATTTCAAAAAGATCATACAGAAGACCAACAACAGACTTAATGGTCAAGGCACTGTCAGCCTTTTCGTCCAGGACATGCAAGTACGCAAACTTTGATTGTTCACACTGACTTTTTGAATGTAACACCATGTTACACTTCAACCCTGGAATAGTGTGTTGTGTTTTTCCAACAACTGACTCACGTCTTTCTACAATGTACATAAAAACATCATAATGCATTTGCATTTCCTTGATTTTTTCATCATCAGTGGGTGAAAAGTTTTCTTTCAACAGCTGTTGGCGAATGAAAGTCTTGTACAGAGGGACTGAAAAATCAGTTTTCAATGGGACATGCAAATCTGTATGGATCACTTTCCTTCTCACTGTTGGTTTTCTGTGGATCCCTTTAGTTTTTGTCTTGTCAGGTGGTATAGTTTGTAACTGGGGAGAGGGAGAAACAACAGGTTCACCCTGTACCTCAGCACTTGGGCTATGACCTCCTGTTGTTGATGTGAATATGGACAAAATATCAGTAAATTGAAGTTTTGATTCTACATTTGCAGTTGTGCAACATTTAAGCTGAGGACTAGCAAGAGAGCTTTCAAATTCAATCACCGATTGACAGTTAGGTCGACAAGTGTCAGAGTACAACAAATCAAAATGCCCTGCAACACACTTTGAATCAGGACGGTATAACAAGCAAATGTGATAAAGAGAATGATTGTCAACTGGATACCTTGCAATCAATTGGAAGCCTGCAGAAGTTTTCTGAAAAATAAGAATGTCAATTTGAATAAGACACACGAGTGCACAGACTTCCAAGTAACCACCATAGGTGCCTGCTGACTTCTCATTAATCCGTTCCTCAAATGATGAATAAAATGAGTTTTGAGACGACTCTAATAGCCATCGCTTCACACCATCGTTTAGTGTCTCTAAAAACGTCACATTTTGTGTCAGAATTTCACAAGCTGCATACCGAAGTTGGTCTGCTAGGAACTTTTCATTTTGAAAAATAATTGGATCATTGGAAATTCCAAACACGTTCCTGTTGCTGGTCAAAATATTATGGTTGCTGTATGCAGCAATGCATCTAAACAGACAACGTCCATCACCATATATTGGAATTACTTTAAAACCCGAATCTCCGGTAGCAAGCACTTCAGTATTGAGATCAAGTTTTTCTGTTATTGGTTTTGGTTGTTGTGCCATGATTGATGTTCCATGCCAGCTCCTTTCTGTCTTTTCAGATGTAATTGCAGCATAACTGGCAAGAACGTCGATGTTATCAATGCTAACTACAGTGAACGAGTGTTTTTCCAGGGTTGAAAGTAACCCTGATTTTTTCCTTAGATCCTTGATATTTTCCAAGTATCTATCAAGGGTATCCTCTGAAACACATAGCCCTGACTGATTGAGCAGCTTTATCAATTTTGAAGAATGTGACAATCGTTTTACGCAGTTGGCAATAACAATATGAAATGGGAAATTGTATTTTTCATTTAAAATGAACTGCATGAACATGATCAGTACTATTCTACGGTTCTTACGTTGTTTACCATATGGTTTGGAATAAGAAGGAAACATGACCTTGTCTTTGTCCCACACTGATACAACATTTCTTGCATATTTAATTTCCTCAAATGTAGCTGTAAATATAGATATGGTGTTCCATACTACAGGGTCTATCATATTCAACAGAGAGTCAAATTTAAAAGATTCAATTTCGGTGGGATTGTGAGAAAAGTGCTCGGTTACTGACTTCGCCTGCTGTTTAAGCTTTTCATTTAACAGTGGAAAAATGTCACGGGCAGCTAATTGAAAACTCCCTGACTCAGTCATGAATGGAAAAGGGTTACTTTCTTCACCATTGCCTGATTTTTCTTCTTGTCTTCTTTTCTGGAATCTTAACCTTAATAATAATAATAATGTATAGATTTATATAGCGCACGTATCCACCAACTAAGTGGCGCTCAAGGCGCATTATATTATTATCCCTGCTCATAAGGCTCATAAATCATTCCTGAAACCATCTCAGCTCCCTGGGGAGTATACAGCTCAATTGCTGCCATTTCTAGCGCATAGAGAGCAAACCATCTCTGCCTTCACAGGTACCCATTTAACCCCTGGGTGGAGAGAAGCAATTATGGTTAAGTGTCTTGCTCAAGGACACAGGTGTCACGGCCGGGGCTCGAACCCACACTCTGCTGCTGGCAACACCAGAACTTGAGTTCAGTGCGCTAGACCACTCGGCCACGACAATCCACTTTTCGTGCATTATACAACACACGGGACCTACGGCTTTACGTCCCATCCGAAGGACGAAGCAATTATGGTTAAGTACCTTGCTCAAGGATACAAGTGTCACGACCGGGGCTCGAACCCACACCCTGCTGCTGGCAACACCAGAACTTGAGTTCGGTGCGCTAGACCGCTCGGCCACGACACATGCCCCTTGAGCATGATATGTGCATAGCTTTTTTAATGTCAATGTGTTTGTATATTAATAAAATGCCATGTTTAGTAGATGACATCTTGTGCACTTCCAGCAAATTTCCAAACATTTCTAAAATTCCAGAAAGCATCCATCGACATGTCTTTTTACATAACTCAATGCAATCCCCTGATGATTGTTTGCATACACCCTCAAGGTAAACAATGAAAACATCATCATAGATATCTGTCAATAGAAAAGCTTCACTGTTGTGGCAAAGTTTGCAGATTTCTTTGAAAACATTGTTTAGAGCAGCACCACTATGGGACAAGTCCGAGCTGTCAGACAACAAGCTTGTTTCTACCATATCAAGTGATATGTCTGGTGATGTTGTTCTTCTAGCCACAGAGTAACAAGTGTAACAGAGGGCAGTTTCAGTTGAAATGCTTGCTTCAGTTCTATCAAGTTGCAATTCAAAATATGCATTTTCAATGTCCAAGTTTGAACATGCATATTTTCTGAGTACAAACCGGAGACCACAAGCAGCACAGTTTTTAAGTGAACCAAAATTATACAAAATTGATTTGTGATGCCTGCAGAGAGGAACTGTATCTGGCAGCTCTGGACATTTAATGTTTGTAAAACATTCTTCAAAATTGATTTGTGAGACTGAACAGTCACTTACAGAAACTTCATCACATAAAGCGAAAGTGCTCAGAAAGCAAATGGCTCTGACCTTTGAGCGAGTCTTCTGTGGGGTATATTTTGGATCTTTCATTTTCTTTGCATACTTATGCCTGCAAGCATTACAAATACAAGCAGTTTCAGATAAATGTGGCAATCTGGTATACATAAAATCTTTCAGCTTTGAGTTTTTTGTACTTGCAAGGTGAATCCACCTTAAAGCTGTTCGTCCACAAATCTGACATGGACCACAAACATTTTTATTACAGGGGTAAATAGAGGCTCTACTATCATCCCCCTTTTTATCTCTCACCCCTGCAAAATCTTGTGATTACTTGCTTGAGTAGTTGACTGGATGGTATGGGAAGGTCCCTTGCTCGTAACAGTGTGTGGAAGTTCGCCACTGTTAGTGTCAGGTAGTTCCTCGCTCGTGGGAAGTTCCTCGCTCGTGGGAAGTTCCTGGCTCATGGGAAGTTCCTGGCTCGTGGGAAGTTCCTCGCTCGTGGGAAGTTCCTCGCTCGTGGGAAGTTCCTCGCTCGTGGGAAGTTCCTCGCTGATAGACCAGTTGGGCCAGTGTTGTGGTACAGGTTGGTTCAGACAACTCCGCCATGATTGCTAAAGAGGAGCGGGAGAAAAGGTAGAAGAACGTTTCGATTAAACATTTTAATTTCATACATGTATGATTTGTATCAAATGTAGTAATGAATAACTGCTCACCTTCATAAATATTTTTGGAAAAAACATTGTAAGCAGTGATTAGCTTTCAAAAGTTGATGACTGCTATGAACAATCATACCAAAATGAATTGGTGCCATAAAATTATGCCACTGAAGTAGCTCATTACAAATTCAATTGTCTTGACTTTTAGAAATGTTAAAAGTTCTTTTGATAAATTAAACACACTAAAAAAAAAGAGAAGAAAAACAAACCTTCTTCTTGTGTCGCCTTCTCTTTCGAGCAGTTTTCTTCATCCGAACTTTCTTCTTCTTGCTTTTCTTCCTCCTTTGGATGTATGGCGAGTCCGGAGCGGGTGGAGATATACCCTCTTGCCTGAACTTCTGATGGGGTGACTCGCTGTAGTAAGTAGTGGCTTTGGTGGGGTATATAATCACCCAGACACCTTGTACCTCAACAGGCCTTGAGATGTTGAACAAGATGTCTGGATCTTCTTCAGGTTGGCTGTTAATCTTTCTCTTTGAAGAAACATTCTCTTTCTTGGAAGCCTTCTTAGGGCAGCAATGGTCTTCTGCAGCTGGTGTTGTCGATGTCTTCTTTTGACGACGTGGCCTCCTGCATGTCCTAACTAGGCGGCAAAGTTCCTTCGGAATTGCAGAGGGTGCTACCTTCTCAGGACTGAGCAGCCTCTCAACCTCAGCCCCCACCAGCTCTCCAAACAAGGTGTTACCATGCCAGTTCAGATGAAGACCATCAACTGCATGGTGCCAACCTGTGAAATTCTCACTGAAATCTACGAAGTGACAATTTTTATGTTTGCTCACAAGGTTACCCAAGTAAATATTAAACAATTTACGGGCTTCCTCTAAGCTGTCACCATCCTGTCGTGGTAAAGGTGCACTGATCAAAATCTTTGATTGTGGGAATTTTTCACGGGCAGAAATGATTAAACTTGAACAATTTGAAATATTAACTTCCATGAAACCAAACTCCAAATCATTAGTTCCCACATGGATTAATATCAGGTCTGGATGATGGTTATTGGGGACAATAGACAGGAGGTGAGTCCGCAACCCTAATGTTGTCACACCGCGAAGACAAGTTACATTGGAGGTAAATATCTCTGAGGTAGGGATATTTTGGTGCAAGTATTTTGTCAGAGAATCACCAAAAATCTCAACTTTGTATTTCTGAGATCTTGGTAAAACTGGTAGAGCTGGGGGGCCTATTGAGGGAGTCGGTGGCCATGATGGAAGTGGCTTTGAAACCTACAAAGAGAAAATAACATAAACTGTTGTTTTAAAACCGCTTCATTTTTTATCTCTGTTATGTCCCGGCAAATATTTGGATCTTTAATTGTACTGTTAAAAGTCAAGTAAGAAACGTTTTAACACGCACTGCGCAATCAAAATAAGAATGGTACGCCTAACATCATAAGGTCCCTGAAGCATAATGAACCATTTTTGGGTATAAACTATTATCTGATTATAACATAACAAACTGAAAAAAATGCTGTATAGTCACAAAAATGCACAACCGCTGAATTGATTGTTAATTATATCAGCATGTAGGCTAAATATTTGCATATAATTGGTTTTAATTAACTCTTCCATAAACATTTGTCAACCTTTTATATAAAATTGTCATTCAAAAATCCAAACCTTTCTTTCTTTACAAAGCATGCAATTACATGTAATGATGTAGTGTACATAGCTACATTTCTAAAAATGCTGATTGTGGAATGGATTTTTTTAAATGTTGAGTATTTTATATGAGCCCTGAAGCCATGAAGGCACTAATTTATTTAACAATAAAATTTCACTCAAATCAAAGTCAAAACAAAAATAATTGAAAAATAAAAATCTTTCATTTCTTTTGTAATACAAAAGTCAAAAGAAATGAATGATTTTATTTTAAATTGTATGTTTAATCTTTTACACGTCATAAATTGCCCCACCGAAGTTTTACGTGGTGTTACACGCACACACAACACGACGACGTCGTAAACACGTTCGCCGAAAATCTTAAAATAGCGAAATCACGCGGATAATATTCGCCCAGAAAGGCTATGCACAGTGGCTCCACAACGTAAAAGCATACCAAACGATAGCTTACACATTCATCTATCTGAATCGTCAGTTTTTCCCGACAATTTTGTGTAGTCCAGTCAGGGCGCAGCAAGTAAAATACCCCCTCAAATTTACCCAGAGATATTACCCTTTGTTTGACAGTGAATAAAGTAAGCTAAAATACATCGAAAATAGCAAAAAATTACATCATTCGAAAGGAAAATTCACACTTTAAACACTCACCACGCCATCTTGGACGCCAACTACCCACGCGATGACGTCATTGTCAATAAACAGAGGCCTCTCGAACTCCCGTGGTTTCTCGAATAATTCTCGCGCGCTCGCTATGGATTTCTCCGTGCAAAGAAAATTCGGGATTTGACCTCATTAACGCAGGCGCTGCGGACTGACTGTGCACCGCGAAGTGACTGTGTATGATTTTCAGATACAGCGCGAAGTGACACATTGCAGTCTCCCGGCTGCGAAATTGACACTAATTGAGAATACTAATGCACAGTGGTAACATGAAGGATTCCGAAAAATGCGTGGTGCGTCAATTGGGAAAAAGTGTAGGCTTTACGTTAATTATTCGTTTCGTCGTCTGCGTTTTAGTTCGAAAAATGCCTCGAAAAACATCATTCCGTAATAGAAAAATGGTATCAAGTTGATTTGGTTTCGTCAGCTTGTTATGTTCTGTTCATGTGTTAAGTTTGAAGGCTGTATATGCTTAGCAAGGATGCCTTTGTTGCCGGACAAGCGCCACTGAGATGGAGAAGTAAAAACAAACAAACAGTACAAAAACAATAGGTGTTCGCGCTGCGCGCTCGAACACCTAAAAAACCGTACAAAAACAATAGGTGTTTCGGGCACATACCCGAACACCTAAAAAGTGTTTCCGTTCAGTATATGGTATTGTAAATTTTTCAGAGCTCTTAGCCTGGTTCTAAAGAATCTGTTAATTATTAAATCATATGTAAGAAACAAGGTATCATGCGGAAACAGAGTAACCTAATGTTCCTTGAACATGAATATGGAAAGTCTGAAATGATTGGAACAACAGTGTGAAGACCGGGTCATCACACTGCTTTTCCCCAATTCAATAGTTGGATTGAGTGAAAACTAGGCAATAGTGCTCTTTAAAACCTCTGAAGACATTCAGTGGTACTACCCCAAGCTCAGTAAATTGTTTTGTACAATATTTTCAAATTCTACTTAAATTTACCTTAGTTTGTCACTCTTGCTGACATGTATTTCTGCAAATTAAAATTAAGATTACAACTTGCACAGTAAAAATTGTATTTCACTGAATACATAATTTTAATTAATAAATTCTAGCAAACAACAGTTGGAACCTTCTGGGCGCTTGCAGCTCACCAATTGAGGGCACGCTTCATGCAACGAGGCTGGCGCTGTAACCCTGAAATCGATGTAATTTTAGAGCTGATAACCACAGGTATGTAACCCTCGACAAGCATCACAATAAATTGCACAATTCATTTGCATAGCGTGTATGTACTTCTGAAGTAGTTCGCTTTTGTTTCTCACTTCCAAAAGCTAAAAAGATTGTACTAATTTTCTTTCCATGGAATTTCTGAATTGAGTCACAATGGCAAATTTTTTAATCGTGATATATTTTGTTAATCGCGATTTGCCGATATCTCTAACTTAAAAAGGTTCTCAATATCATTAAAAAAAATAAGGTATTGTGATATTCAATATTATCGTGTTATTGCCCAAGCTTAATGGTGTCCAATTTTACTTGAAATTTCAAAACAGGGTGTCTAAATTGTTCACTTACAATACTTTCACATGTAAATGACAGATAAAATAGTGTACAAAATTAAAACCGGGTGACCAAAAGACACCCAGACACCCTTCTAGCTAACACTATGTGAACAACAGCGGGCCTCCCAGCAAAACCTACATATGTATAAAACGTATAACGGATATATACCTTTGTATTTTTCGTTGTTTAGGGTGTGCCTGATTTTGTCGGCCACTTGTTTGTCGCTGAAGCTTCTAAGTTGTGGCATTTGATCTTTGATGTATCTTGCCTGAATTTGGAGAAGAAAATGACACTTGAAGGGAAAGGTTTGATGGTTTTCAGTAAGTAGGATGAAGTAGTTACAAGCATGCATGGTTGCAAAAATGCTTGTGGATAAATATGGTTGAAATGGCACAACCGTATGACACAACCGCATTTATTTCCAGATTTTCATTATCCCTACCCCTGAAACAGTTTGTAACGGAAGAGTATTTATATGATATTATGTACATTTTGACAGTACACAATCCTGATTTTTCAGTGTCTGTCATATAATTTTGGCTGGCAAATGCATCCACGCAGCACATTTGTTCCATTTTTTCCCATTTTTTCCTACGAAGTACAAGACAGTTATGCATTGTAACCAGGCAGTTATGTATAATGGTTTTGCATGGTTGTAATTCACTTACAGAATTCATAGTGGTGGCAGTAGGATCCATTTTTGTATACTGGGCATGTAGCTCCATCAATCTTCTTACTTGTGTTGGTGTGTACACTGTCCGTTGTTTTCTTAGTCCATAGAACCCGTTAACCTGTGAAGTATCATATGAAGATCTTGACCATAAATGTGCATTTTGTTGCAATTCCCGGGCAGTTTTTTTATGAGATGTGACTTGGACTTGAGGCACATTTTGATAGAGTAGACCATCTGGTCTCAGACTTAGCCCGGGGGTTGGGGATTGGGGGTGGTGGCTATCTTAGTCCTAAAATTGAAAATTAGTCTCACATCCCCTTTACCCACTAAACGTCCCACTGTGGTCACGGGGGGTTTGAATGCACTATGGACAATAATGTTCTTCCAGCACTGACGGTCTCAAGAATTTTCACTTTTTAAAGAGGAATAAATATTACCAGACATGCGGTAGAAGGATTTGGAGAAGTTTAATCTTTTTAAATAAAATAAAACAATTTAAATATGAAAAGAAAATTATGTACCGATAACAAAATGAGGATGTACAAAAGGTAAGGGAGATAATATAAACAAATATTGGAAGAGACAAGTTGTACCAAGCAAAAGCCACAACATGAATACAAAAAGTATGGAAAGATCGCAGAAAGAAGAGTCACAAATTTGGGGCATTTTAAGTGTCTCTTTTGTTAAATGTTTTTATTAATGGGAATAACAGTGTGAACACCCAGTCTTCAATGCTGATAACGGGTTGGGGGCTGGCTACTGTTAATGGACCAACCCGAAGGTGAGGTCCATTAACAGCGGCCAGCCCCCCAAACTGGTCACTACCAGGTAGTGGGAAAACTGGGTTCTCACACTGTTCTTAATGCATTAATGTTAAAAGCTTTTCTTACCTGGAGTTGTTGCTGTTGCTGTTGCTGTTGCTGTTGCCGTTGCCTAGATAGAGTGGGAATTTCCCTTTGAGGTTGATCCTGCTAGAAAAAAATCAATTAATTTAATTTACATAATAGTATGCAAGTACTTTTCTTAAATAAGTTGAGCATCATTTTTTTCATCCATCTTTAATAGTTTGTATAGAAATTATAAATGTCAATATTATTTATTTGGCAGAAATGCAATTTTCTAACCACCTGGGCCCAATATATTGGCACTACTAATCACAACATTCTGTGCTTACAGCCCATAGAAATATTTGCTTTACGGGGCACGGTAAGCACATAAATCTGTTGTAAAAAAGTTATTTGTATGTACACACGGGACTGTTGTTGGGGAGATGTTTCTATAACCACATTCTTTGTGGGTAAATATGAATTGAAGAATAATTAAGTATTGGAATATTTTGTGGGTTTGTAAAATGGATATTGTCTTTAAAAAATTTTTTTGTATAAAGGTATTAACCAGTTCACGTCGGAGGCCGTGTATACACGCAATTTTTTTTGGGACAGCGGATCGGAGAGCGTCTAAACACGCCACAGGATTCTCGGGAATATTTGTATAGATTCCCGGTCGACGTGGCAACGAGCCATAAGCATTCAGTGGAAGACGCGGTCTCCCCGGTCACGCTCTGGTGAGCACCATTGGTCGTGTTTGTGCGGTAAAAATAAACCAGCCACGGGGTTCGGAAAACTTATTCCCGGTGCGAACTGGTTAAAAAAAAACATTCAAATTCTGCCGACATTTCCACTTACCCAGTGACTGCATCCAGGTTGATCTTCCTAAAGAAAAAAACATACACCATGTGGTAAAAAGACTTGGGCATTTTCTTTTATTTAGTTGCATGTGATGCACCCACATTTGGATGTAATGTAAACACAGATCAGTCTCTTAAAAGTTATATAAACAAAATGGAGCATAAACTTATCTTAACAATGGTAGGGGGGATGGAGTGGATTATTGACATTTAGCTGGTGAGGGCATTGGGTGTTGCTAATTGGTTGAGACAAGTGACTTTAGTCCCTGTATAAGGTCCCTTTTGCAAAACGCCATGTACATTTACACTGGTTTTTAATAAAGCCTTTTTTTTCTTTTTCTTTTTTCATGAATTAGCTATGGGGATCTCTGTAGCCCTACTTACTTTAGAGGCTGTGTTTAATCACATGTATTTCACAATGTTCTGTTACTACAACGATTTATGCTGCAAAAAAGCAGAATTGTAATCCACGTTTTTCTGCCTCGTTAAGATATTGGTAACAGATTCCTAACTACTTGGGTCTCATTTGCAGGGTGCACTGACTTTTCTTGTGTACAACACTATAAGAATTGTAAACATGATTGTCTTACTAATATTATGTTGTTTATGTTCCGCCAGGCCAACATCTTGTTTCTCAAGCCCTGCGTGGCAACATAATATGAGCGCTGTCGGCTTCGGCTGTTGAGAGCCCTCGAACTGCCTGGATGGGTGAACAAAAAAACATGCGCAGACTGATTAACCCTAACTCCCTAGACAACAAAGGCAGTTGGAGGATTTTGAAGGATTTTTATTGTTCAGTAACAATGCTTAGGGAGTTCGGGTTAAAGATATAAGGTATTCATTATTTGATATACATATACACTTTTATCCTTATATTCATCATCACACAAGTTGAGTGTGCAAAGTGCTACACACCATAATAAGTGTTCAATAATTAATAAAAGTTTGTCATTCGTCGATTTATTTGATTTAAAAAAATCATTGAGGCTCTGGCAGATGATTATATTTGGAACAGCAAAGGCAAGTTCATGTATCTGTGCAGAAGACTGCTCAAATTTAATAAGAGGGATGTGCAATGTGCATGAGACACAAAATTAATGAAAATAAGCTGTATTTCATCTGTTTTAAAAGTTGGTTTTGCCTATTATAAAATAGGTGGTTATATTTATTTATAATTATTTTGTATATTTCTCTGCAGAATTTGAACAGAATTAGCATATACTTTGGTGGCAACAGTCTTCCTGACAATAGTCGGTGTGCAAGTGCCCTGCAGACCGAATGATGTCCAGGTCCTCTGCAGCTCCTGGTAGACTTGCCGAAGCTGCCTATAAAAAGGGGCGACTCATCACAAGTAATGTCCATACCTGATGAGAATTACAAGGTAAGGACAAATGTTTTAACCTTAAATTCCACAAAACTATTTTTTATGCTTATTTGTTGTACTTATCTTTTGTCTATGTTGGGAAGTATTATATTAAGAAGTAATTAATTAGGGTAATCACGTTCATGTCAAACTAACTTCAAGCACATGTACGCATGTACATACATTTTCAGTTTTTGTCCTTATTAGCCAGTGTTCAAATAATCATAACTCATAAACTGTGAGTGCCCATCCCAAATCTTTCTGGAAATGTTGCTTACATCTTAAGCTAACAATAAAAATTGTTTATGCATTTTCGCAAATTGAGGTCAAAGGCCATATATTTACGTACTTTTTTTGTCGTACGTGGTATAATTTTGAAATTATTTTATGAAAGTAAGGCCATTTCAAAGCTTTAAAATGATGTAAAGTTTATCTCTGTGTAGGTGCTTTACTTTTGGAGATATGGCTGTCCGAACATAGCAGGTGATGCTAATTAGTCAAAAGTTCATTAACCTCTATCTCAAAAACTAATTAACCGAATGACATAAAATTTCACTTCTGGGGGTTTCTCAAGGAGTCCAATCAGCGCAACGAATTTCGTTTCAATCCGTGACGGTCAGGTCCAAATGCGTGTTGAATTGACACGGAATGACCCATGTGTTAGTTTTAAGGTTCTGTGAACTCTGAAAATGTTTTTGTCTCTGCACAAGTGACAATGATGATTACCATAGCAGTAAAGTACAAAGCTTGTGCTGCTAAATAATCTGAGTCACAAATCTTTGGATGTGGAGGTATATTGAAGGATTCCAATAGATTAACGTTCCCATCAAAAATGACTTTCAGTTATTAATGTTAAAAGTTATTCTTACTCTCACCTTCGCATCCTCTTGTCAATGGCCTGGCGTGCCGAACATAATATGACAGGTGCTCCTGCAACTGTTGATCCAAAAACAGTGTTGCAGGCCCTGCCCTTGATGTTTTATGTGTTTTCACCTGTAAAAACAATTTTTTTTAAATATGGCCAATGACATGTCATTTGGCCGTGTCAATATTGAAAACCAATAGTGTACCATACATGTAGTATGTATGTAGTACCATACATGTATGTATGGAGTGTCGTGGCCGAGCGGTCTAGCTTACCGGACTCAAGTTCTGGTGTTAGCAGCAGAATGTGGGTTCGAATCCCGGCCGTGACACTTGTGTCCTTGAACAAGACACTTAACCATAATTGCTTCTCTCCACCCAGGGGTTAAATGGGTACCTGTGAGGGCAGAGTTGGTTGATTAGCCCTATATGCGCTGTAATGGCAGCAATTGAGCTGTATACTCCCCAGGGAGCTGAGATGGTTTCAGGAATGATTTATGAGCCTTATGAGCAGGGGTAATAATATGCGCCTTGAGCTGGTGGATACGTGCGCTATATAAGTCCACACATTATTATTATTATGTACCTGTAATGCCTTATAAATTTTATAAGGTAATTGAAGTATTTATCGTTACGTGAAATGTAAATTCTATAAATTATGAAGTTTTTATACATGAATTTAAATGGCAATTATCCAAATCATTAGATCCTCTTTTCACCATAATGTTTTAAAAAAATCACTACCGTAATGGATTTTTTTAGTCATGAACCTATATTTTCATACATTGTATTTTCTGAAAGAGGTAAATAGGTACATTTTGACATGTATAATTCTTGCCTTTACTCTATAGGCTTTAGCAAAGTGGTATTTCTAGAGCACTATTTGTCCTATAGCACCATGTCCTATAGTGTGAAAAGGCCTTTTGAGGATTTGGGACTGACCATGGAGGAAAGGTCTGACTTTAGTCTGATATAATAATAATAGTGGCTTCTTATATAGCGCACAAATCCATCACGTAGTGACGCTCATGGCGCTCATACCTGTACATGTAATTTTAATGGCTTACCTGTACTATACTTGGCTAAATGAACATAGTTGTGCAACAAATGAGAATTGTCCTTAAAGAATTTGGAAGTTATAGCATGGATCAAAGCTCACCTCAAACACTGTGACCTCTTCAAAGGTTTCTGGCATTGCAACCACTCTCCTTG
Source organism: Zoroaster sp. YZ-2022 (assembly GCA_029582265.1). Taxonomy (NCBI): domain Eukaryota; kingdom Metazoa; phylum Echinodermata; class Asteroidea; order Forcipulatida; family Zoroasteridae; genus Zoroaster; species Zoroaster sp. YZ-2022. Next base: position 82,265,318 of record CM055816.1, read on the forward strand.
ATCGCCATTCACCGAGAGTGGCATTTTGTATCACACCAGCTCTAGGTGCCTGCCTCAAAATGATCTGGCTGACAAGAATATTTCTCAATCTGGCACTTGTGACTGATGTCAAGGTCGTCTCTGTAATACAGTAATTTGAGATGGTGTGTAGAAGATTTAGCCAATTGCAAATCCTAGGTATTAAAAACAAACTAGTGAAAGTGTCACTTCATCAACAAATACATGTAATGGACTTCTATTTTGTGGTCAGTTTTTCTCCAAGTATATTATCTCAAAATCAGATGCTTTAATGATGTTGTTGACAAGCTAATTAAAGAGGTAAGGTTTTAACATTGATTTGAAAATGTTTTCATTTGGAGCAGTTTTTATGAAATTTGGCAAATTGTTCCACAGTGTGGGTGAAGAATGTGAGAACGAGCGATGGCCATATGATTTGGTGCGAGTGATGTATGGGACGAGTTGAGATGAAGAGCTGGAACGGAGGGTACCACGAGGTTGATATGGATGAAGGAGTTCATGGAGGTAGTGGGGTGCGGAATGGTTGAGGGATTTGTATGTCAGAAGTAGGATTTTGAATTCTATGCGTTTGGAGACAGGTAACCAATGAAGTGTACGGAGTATTGGGGTGATATGTTGCCGAGGTGATGAGCGGGTGACAAGTCTTGCTGCCGAGTTTTGAATACGTTGTAGGCAAGTATTTGAATGGTAGAATTGCCAATACTAATCTGTACCAAATGCCTTGTAAGGGGATGGCTTGCTCGTATTGTTCCCCCATCAAATGGTTTTGGATTGTAGGGTTGCTCATGTCTGTAAACAAAATATCACATGTTTTTTTGTCTCTGGATGCATGTTGTTACAGACAGCACTTGTACTTTGAGAAACAGTCTGATTTACTGAACCCTTCACTGCTAGGTGAAACAAGATCAGAAAGTTACCCTAGTATGGTTAGGGTTAATGCATGGACGAAAGTTAATGGGAAAATAAGATATCACGTGCCGCAGCACAAAGGAAAAAGAAAGAAGAGTATCACATTGAGCAGGGTTAATCCTTACTTGGGTTAGTGAGATTTCGTATCTCCTCTCTGGACCTGGCAAAGAAATCTTCAATATGTCTCCCGTCAATCAATCAATCTGTAAATTTTTAAAATATTAATAAACCTGTTCAGTTATACAATATAAATGTGTTTACTTTATTTAACCTTTTTTATTAACCATGTTTAGTTTATTAACCTTTTGTTTTAACTGTTATCAGTCTCAATGTAGTTGAATGTTAGCAAGTTCATGTTCAATCTGTTAATCTAGTTTTATCCACTTACCACCTATCTGTGACTTGTTGAAATTCATCCGTTTTATAATGCTCGGACGGAGGCTCTGTATAAAGTGGTCAGTGAGTGCGAGAGTTCTGGCTACTCTAGCAGTACTTGCACCAACATTGGTCATGAATTCTGGGTTTACCAATAGAAATTTGGCGAACTGCTTGATGCTCAACAGATATTTGTAAATTGTTTGGGGCTGCTTCTTCATACTTCTCAGTTTCACCAGGAGCCTGAAATATAATGGAAAAGGGAATAGAACAGTGAATCAAGATTATTTTTGTTGTAAGAGAGAGCGAGAGAGCGAGAGCGATATATAGATATATATTTATATATGTGTATGTATAAATGTATATATAATATATATATGCAGAAGGTTAGGTTAATGTACTAATGTTAATACTGTCACCAGTTTGTTATTTTAATAAGCCCATTTGCTCAAACTCATTTGTTTTCTTTCAATCAATTATTGTGATAATGTGTGATTTCATGTTTTCTTTCATTTAGTTATAACTGTGCTCACTGAAAACTATTGTGAATTTTGTAAATAGTGGGTAATTACTTCTGAGAAATACTTGTCATGATTTTAGTTAGGTATACTTTCATGATGGCCATAACAAGTTCAAGGTGCCTCACGGTATTGGCATTGCTTTTGTTTTCGGTAGTGCCCCCCATTGGCAGCGAAGACAAACTCAAATTCCTTGTGCTAATGTACATGTACAATCTCATTTCAATGAGTAATTTCATGTTTTTATATGTTATAACGGTGCTCACTTAAAACTATATTTTGTTTTATTTCAGTCAGTTATTAACCATGTTTAGTTTACTAACCTTGTTTTAACTTATCAGTATCAGTGTAGTTGAATGTTACCGATATCATGTTCAATCTGTTAATCTAGTTGTATCAACTTACCACCTATTTGTGACTTGTTGAAGTTCATCTGTTTGATTATGCTTGGCCGAAGGCTTTGTATAAAATGATCATTGAGTGCAAGTGTTCAGGCTAATTTTGCTGTACTTGCAGCAACATGTGTGAGGAGTTCTGGTTTTAGCATGAGAAATTTCCCAAACACTTTTATGCTGAGCAGATATTTATAGATTGTCTGTGGTTTGTTTTTTGAGCTTAAATTTATTATACAATATCAAGGTGTTCACTTTATTTAACTCTTTCTAATCTATTAGCCATGTTTAGTTTACTAACCTCTTGTTTTAACTGTTATCATTATTGGTGTAGTTGAATGTTACCAAGTTCCTGTTCAATCTTTTAATCTAGTTGTATCCACTTACCACCTATCCTTGACTTGTTGAAGTTCATCTGTTTGAATATGCTTGTATAAAATGATCATTGAGTGCAAGTGTTCAGGCTAGTTTTGCTGTACTTGCAGCAACATGTGTGAGGAGTTCTGGTTTTAGCATGAGAAATTTCCCAAACACTTTTATGTTGAGCAGATATTTATAGATTGTCTGTGGTTTGTTTTTTGAGCTTAAATTTATTATACAATATCAAGGTGTTCACTTTATTTAACTCTTTCTAATCTATTAGCCATGTTTAGTTTACTAACCTCTTGTTTTAACTGTTATCATTATTGGTGTAGTTGAATGTTACCAAGTTCCTGTTCAATCTTTTAATCTAGTTGTATCCACTTACCACCTATCCTTGACTTGTTGAAGTTCATCTGTTTGAATATGCTTGTATAAAATGATCATTGAGTGCAAGTGTTCAGGCTAATTTTGCTGTACTTGCAGCAACATGTGTGAGGAGTTCTGGTTTTAGCATGAGAAATTTCCCAAACACTTTTATGCTGAGCAGATATTTATAGATTGTCTGTGGTTTGTTTTTTGAGCTTAAATTTATTATACAATATCAAGGTGTTCACTTTATTTAACTCTATATAATTTATTAACCATGTTTAGTTTACTAATCTCATTTTGTTTTAACTGTTATTTAGTCTTTGTAAGAAGGAAGAGTCAGTTTTATTGTCAATCATGTTCATGTTTTCTTTTATTGAGTTATAACTGCTCACTGAAAACTATTGTGAATTTTTTAAATAGTGGGTAATTACTTCTGAGAAATACTTGTGTCATTATTTTAGTCAGGTAAATTTTCATGGTGGCCATCACAAGTTCCAGCTGCCTCACAGTGTTTTTGGCATTTCTGTGGTTTTCGGTCGTGCCCCCATTTGCAGCGAAAACAAACTCCTCAAATTCCTTGAGTACATCTATACAAAATTGAAAAGAGAAGAAATATTTGAGTTAAATACATGTAACTGCATCACTTGTGATTTGTGAAGTTTGTAACGTTTGATGTCAAAATACATATGAGAAAAACAAAGTTCCCAAAGGGAAGATCTTATACAGCGTACATATTGGTTAATTGATTAGTTGAGAATCATTAAGGTGTCCAGTGAATCTTCGGGATGGAAATTACCTATTGGTTTGGAAATAGGAGATTCGCAGCTTGGATGGTCGTTGAGGGGCTTCTGCTGTGTCTTTTTTATTTTTCCAAGCAGGAAGTTGTACAGCTTTGATCCTCGCTGTGCATAGTATAAGATTTATGCATATGTGAATACATTTTTAATATGTAATATGAACAATTTTGAACAATTACAAATTAATTTATTAATGCAAAATGTTAATTATAATAATCAAACCATTACATGTGGGCAATTTTCTGTGGGAGAGGGGAAAAAATGTCAAAATTTTACATGAGCAATAAAGGAATATTTCATATTGATTTTAGAGCAAAATGTCATAGGGTTTGACATAAGGCTGTAAGTTATCGGTGCTCACTGAGCGGGACACAATGATGTAGGGTCATGGGGCTAACTTGTACATTGTAGGCATGACTCTGCACTTGTGTGTGCTGTAACACCTAGGCTGTATACTGAAAGTAAATGCAATAATCTAATAGGCTTGTTGAAATTTGTAAATTTATTGAAATGGGAATGAACCTTTGAAGAACTGATTTATTATTTTTGTTTTGTTTGTTTGTTAGTGTTTAGGTATTTTTTATTTTAATATCAAAAATATAAATTACATTTCACACAAGAAGACACAGAAGTCAATGAAAGAGCCCAAGCTGGGACTTCACTAGAGCATTGGGTATTTTTTACATTAAACATTGGGTAAACATCTGAACATTGTACCTTCACATTGTGCATTTTTTGGAGGTGCACATCGACTCTTTTCAGGCCATCTGCATAGCATCCCCTGTAGGGGCATTTGTGTTGTTTACGAACCCGCAGTGGTCTCACATCATGATGAGTAGGTTGTCTGCAAATGAATCATGCCATAAAAAATGAAGGTATTATTGGAAAAAGATCATGAATTCCGGTCTTTTAGTTTTCAACATCCACATTCCATAACAACCAAACATTAATGAATTAAGATGGTCGCTTTTTTATAGATAACACCCAGTAACTGTTTATGATTTGTCTGGGATTTTGTGCAAATCATTCGTGCTTAATTTGGTTGGGCCAATCAAAATAAAGTGATAAGAAAAAAGAAAATTTCTCCTATATCGTAGTACATGTACATGTATTTTAGACTGAAACATTTCTTAGGACAAATTTCTTGGTGTAAAGATTATATAGTAGGTTTTGAGGTTATTAAGAGAACTCGTCCCTATCAGAGTTAGAGTTCAGTATTGACACATAGGCATCTGATATAATCTGCTTTCTTTTTCAATTGAGAATGTACAAGTAACATATGGCACAGGAAAATCTATACAAAGTCATATGCAAGTGAACTTAACCCTCCTACTATTGATTTCCGTTTTGACTGTTGACCCAAATGTGCGCACAGGGGCATTTTTGACTGGTTTTTACCGTTATTCTGACCACCCTGAACAATACTAGACAATGCTTTTATCAGTCAAAAACAGTCGACTCATTTTGACCTGTAAATGTACTTACTACGCATAAGGTTTGACAGTGTTTGACTTTTAAGTACATTAGATATATAAGGCAAAACATTTTCAAATGCCACTTTTGCATTTTAAAATAATGTTCACCTCTGCTGTTACTATCATTTTACCGTTCTGGGAGACATTTTTGGACACTACTGTAGGTGGCCACACACTTGCCAGGTCAACCGCCTGTTCTACATACTGTATAAAGTTTGCATAATGCTTGTAATTGTTCTATAATGAATGTACAACAAAAAATTATGAAAATGGAAACAGGTTAAATAATAGTACTACAGTTATCTGTGATGAATTCCAATGTGGCAAAATAAACAAGACAAAAATTTGTGTTTTGGCAAAATGTGTCTGTTCCCCCTTGTTACAAACATGTACTGTTTGTTAAGATTGGGACCTTACAGCATTCTTCCTACATGTGCTTGATCTGTCAACCACACAAATAGTTGTCAACTTCCTTTCAACATCTATGTGATCAATACTTTGGTTTGAATAAATAAACCAAAGGAAAATTTAAATTTAATTTTTTTTTTTAAACAAAAACAAATATTTGAAGTAAATCAAAAACAAAATAACATTTCAGTGTTTTGTTACTTAATTGCAAGCAACTACATGTACTTGTTACTGCACATTTGTTACCTTCATCACAACTTAGTCTCTCGTCTTGGCAAGAAAAAGTACGAAATTAATATAATAATTTAATAATCAAAATACTTAAGTCCTTCAGCACAAGAAACTGAAAATGAAATTAAGAGAATAAAACATATTAACAAAATAAAAGTGTTAAACTTTGTCTCAAGAACACACTGCTTATGGTCTTTTTGTATAAACACTGTACATTTGTATCCTTTGGTCCACCAGTCATCACAACAAAATCCCAACTTGGGACAAGAAATGAAACAAAAGAAAAATCTACTCAAATAACACATTAGGGGCTTTTAAAAAAATAAGCCGCAGTAGCCCATATAAAAAAGGACTACCTCCTGTAACAAGGCTAAATATTTTCAAATGCCACTTTTGCAGTTTGAAATAATGTTCACCTCTGCTGTTACTAATCATTTTACTGTTCTAGGAGACATTTGGAGACACTATGCAGTAGGTGGCCACACATTTACCAGGTCAACCGACTGTTCTATAAAGTGTGCATAATGCTTGTAATTATGCCAACAATGGAAATTATACAGGTTTGCGTGATGCCATCTAGCGTCCCAAAGCCTCCCATTGACACACCTGTGCAATTTGAGAACAAAGGGTCTTTATGTCTTCAAACTTTATGTCACTTTCTTATTTTACAGGTTCTTAAGAAAGATAAGTGGGTCTTTTTTCTGATGTGGTTCCTGACAAAGTCTTTCACATTTCTCCAGGTACGTTTATTGAAGAGCTGGGATTCAGCCTTCATTAGTGCAGTGATTGGTCCCTTCGCGGGAACTTTCTGCATCCTCAGGAAACTCCCAAGATGTTTCATGACCGCTTGTTTTTCAGCACAAGTCCAGGTTATCTTTGTTTGCTGTTGTACAACGCTTGTTTCAGCTGCATATGTATTAAAATTGCAAACAAATATAAAACAATAATAAAATAATACCAGACTTGACACTTTTAACAATTCTTCAGTGACAATGCTGCCTCTCAACGAGTGATGGCAAAATCCCCACAGCAAGCTGCTGACTGACTACTAGAGAATGCTGCTGGCCTACTAGTGAAACAAGAGGGGAGGGGAGTGGAGATGGAAATTTGCCTATTTTATTGAGAGTGCTAATGGTGCCCAGGGTGGGACCCTGTGCATCTGGCAACTGCAAAATTGGTTCCATCTTTGTTTTGTTGGGTGGGGCTCAGGGAGAACAGTGGGTAAACTAAATACATGTACATTAAATGCAATTTTAAAATTAACCATTTTTAATCGTTTATATATTATGACCAAAGTTTGTGCTACATTTCAAGTCAGTACGTGGTTACATTAAGGTTATAGGTTTATGAGTGGCATGGTCAACAGAACTCACCAGTGAAAGGGGATTTAGATTACGTTAAATAATTCCATTCAAAATCCAGAGGGCAATATTGCACACTGTAAAACTAACACATTTCTATACAATAAGAAAATGGTTGGAATATGGGTGGCATGGTAAAGGACTCACTTGGGGCTTTCAAATAATATCAAAAAAACATAGATTTACAAGCTCAGTGCTAAAACTTAAAAACTAAATGTGAATGCAGACAGCCGAACAGACAGACCGAAATTGGTATTACATAGGCTCACATCTGCTACAAAGCAGCTAGCCAAGAACATGCAAACATGCCCAAAATGTGCCAATTAGTTTCGCTTTAAATAAAATTTATATATATCGTCGGTGTTTTTACGATCCGGCAAAACAAGCACTTCGGTTGAAAACTTGATTTTGAGAAAATCGGGTGTAACGATATGAGAGTTTTCAAACGCTAAATTTAATAGGCTTACACTCACAATTTCGGGTAAAATTGGCCAGGACATAGTGTACACGTGTATTATTTTATCCATACTTCAATTTTAATTAAGATAATTAATTGTATTTATCTTTTTCAGTTCGTAAAACCTTTTGTTTACGACGCACGCGCGTATGATGTACTGTGTGAAGGTTTTACGAACTGACACGTTTACTATTTTGTCACTTCGTAAAAACAAAAACACGACAGTATGTATGCAAGTAGGATTCACTCTGGTGGTTTACGAACTGACGCTGCGGCAGTTTGACCCAGTTTGTTAACGGTTTTACAGCATTCGTGGTTTCGCTTTGTCGATTTATCCCCAAATATCTCAATGGTGCTTTGAAACATTAATCAACCTACACCCCAAAAAAGAAATTTTTCTGTGTAAATGTGTACTGAATGTGGATCTATAGGTTTCGATGAACCACCCATTGGTTTGTCTTATGCCAGCGTTTTTTCATAATTGCCCTACCAAGATGGATTCCCCTGCCAGAATACACAAATTACAACAAACAATCTATACAACACAACCAACAAATACAACAGCTTTAGTTCATGGGAGTCAGTTTATTATCTTCTGCAAAGCATTAAATCTTATTCTGTTCTTGCAACCAATTTCAAACAGACAATCATAAACATAAAAATCTATTTTAAATAGGAAATTCATTGTCGTTTTTTATCACACAGCAGATTTAGTTTACAAACCTTAAATTGTGCAACTATATTTTTAATATTTATAAACTGGTTCCTGACATGTCTTAAAGCATACTGGTTTTGGTTATAAAAATGAAAACAATCAGTGAGGTGTAATCCAAAATTCATTGGTGTTAATTTAATTTGTACACTTTGTTTGGTTTTAAATATATTATTTTCACCTCTTCTTAACTCTACATAATTAGTCAGTCCCTATGCAATGATTTAGATGTTGGCCAGGCAAGAGCTAAGATATTATCTTCTGCAAATAAATCAGTAAAACTTATTATGTTCTTTTAATCAATTTTAAACAGACAATCAGAAACATACACATTACATTCAATTGAAATACAACACCTAAATACCAAAATGGAAATTCATTGTGTTTTTTTATCACACAGCAGATTTAGTTTACAAACCTAACATGTCTTGAAGCATACTGGTTTTGGTTTATAAAAATGAAAACAATCAGTGAGATGTAATCCAAAATTCATTGGTGCTAATTTAATTTTTATACTTTGTTTCATTTTTAAATGAACTATTTTCACCTCTTCCAAACTCTACATATTTAGCCGTTCCCTATGCAATAATCTGTGAACATTCCCCAAAAAATTAGCTATTGGATCATTCCTGTACTATCCTTGTATCCGTCGTAAAGGATGCAAATCAATAAACACAATCTGGAGAGCTGTATGTACTGAACGAACTGAGTAACTGTATTTTATTCCAAGTAATACTTTCCATGTGCTTTTTCCCACAATGCACTTGTGCTCAATGGTGCTACAAATAGTATTGCCCTACACACCGTATCTAAATGGTGATGCAAATAGTATTGGACACTACATCCCTCCCCAAGTTGAATTGGTGTTAACAAGGGTTACATTTAAATACAATGTAAGTAATATGCCTGCTTACTGTGAAACAAAGTTGGAATTTTTTTCTTCTTTTTTTCTGGTAACGGCAAAGTGTTCAAAAATGACTTCGTTCAAAACCAAATGAATGTTGAAAGCTTCCTGTTGTAAAACACAGGTTAAACATTATTAAACATGATAAAACACTTTAAAGTAGTTGGCCTATAGTTAGACTGAGTTCTGTTCAAAGTCACTTCGTAACATAGTCTTTGAGATAACCGGGGGGGCGTCTCAGTCTAGCTGGTTGTTTCCGGGTTTGTTCATTTGGGGTTTGTGCCATGGTAGGCATAGTCTGGTTTTGCGGAGTGTTGGTGGGTGCTGTTTGTGGATGATTGGTTATCACTTCCTCCTCATTGTCGGTTTTGACATAAGCATCCACACGAATGGGTACCTTTTTGAATCGAGATGAGTTGCGAGTGATTGTGTGACCACTTGCTGTTGCTGTCAACATGCTACCATTTTTAGCGGACACGACATGTGGCTGGGGGTCAAATGGTGTGGAGAGCTTGTTAGGGCGGTGGTCAAATTTGACTAACACTGTATCACCTACTTGCACATTGGGTGTGTCAGAGCCAGCTCCCAAACGGCGATCAGTGTATTGTTTTTGTTTGAACTTCGCGCGCTGGTCGTTATCCCTGGCGGTGGCGTCGGATGTAGATGTTGTGTTCGGATCAACCTGTGGCAGGCGTGTGCGAGGTGTGCGTCCAAACATTAGTTGGAAAGGGGATAGGCCAGTAGATGGGTGTGGGGTGGCGCGGTATTGCCGAAGGAATTTGTGTAATTCCTGTTTCCATGGTTTGCATTCGAGGTGAGCAGCACGGACGATCTTCGTGAGCGGTTTGTTGAATGCTTCGGCTTGGGCGTTGGCCCGGGGCCAATGTGGTGTAATGCGTCTGTGTTCAAATCCACTGTATTTTGCGAATTGTGCGAATGCATGGGAGTTGAATGGACTCCCATTGTCAGTTTTGATGATTTTGCAGTAGCCAAGAGTGGAGAGAACTTTGTCCAAGACGGGTATGACTGTAGTCGATAAAACGTATTTCACAATTTCAACGATTGGGTATCGTGAGTATTCATCTATGAGGACCATTAGGTATTCCCCACTGGGTAGTGGGCCGCAGAAGTCCATGCTGAGGTGTTGCCACGCTCCTGGCGGCATTGGTGACATGCGTAGTGGTTCGAATGGTCCCTTGGCTGGTGTAGCTGCTTGGCATGCGAGGCAGTTGCGTACGGTGTTCTCAACTTTTTCGTTTATCCCTGGGAACCATACTTTCGAGCGTATCATTGCTTTTGTTCTGGCCATTCCTTGGTGGCCTTCGTGAGCGAGGGAAACTGCGAGCTCGCGGCGTGTTGTGGGGATGACAATCTTGTCATGTCGTAGTAATACACAAAAATTATGGGATAAAAAAAATAATCTCAATCAATCGAAGACCTTGGCAATGCTTTGGAGCTGTGAATACTGGAAATGGAATCAGGTGAACTCTATATGGTGTTGATGCAAGTGAAAATACTGGCAGTGATGTTTTCTCATACTATAAAACAAAACATAACAGTTAATGAAATAATGGTGGATATGATGGACATGGTGCATATTAAAAATCCAATTAAATATAACTCGTACTCGTACTCGTACGTTTAGGGGAATAATGGTACCTGATGCTATTTTCTCCAGTCCATGTTTGAATTTTCACCATGACCCCTTTTGACCATCTTCCCCATAAAATATCTGGGCATCGATGGTGGAAATTACAACTAATTCACTGGAAATTGTTCTGCTTTCTAATCTAAACTATATCTCATAATTATCATGTCTGTATTGTAAAAATCATCACAATATCATTGGGCCTTGGCTATAGGAACTATCGAAAATAATGTGATGGCTAACAGAAATCCATCATAAGAGTTCAGCATAGGGCTACAGCCACACAAAAAGCCCTAGTACGAGTATTATATTATCAAACAATATTTCTTTTATTACTCTCACCTGTCCAACAATAATCCTACAAATGCGACATTATTCATGGTATCATCATGGTCACCATCACGTTCAACAATCAAATCCCTGAGTGTTTGCTATCATTTGAGGTTGGCTGGCCCGTCAATGGACGCCAGGCGTGCGTCGTTTTTTTGCCGTAGACGGTGAGCCTTTCTTCGCCCAGCCCACTCGGTCGAAATTCTGGCGTTGATGGCCTTCCAAACTGAACAGTTTTTGTCACTTTTTCATTGGTGTTGATATGATGAAGGGGCTGTGACGATGTTTCGAATGAATGCGTCATTGGTGTTTCCAAAACTAAACTCGCTGGCAGTATCATAATTCAAAATACCCGACACGAAAAGCACCACAGTGGTCGAGACCCTGCTTTACACTTCCACGCAAAAAGTGTTCATATATTTATGGCCTAACCATGTACCAGTGGGCTCACGCCTCGGGCGCTTTGTCGCGCTGGCGCCCATGGCTGTACTGGTACAGTCTTGGTTCGGTTCCCGGTGTCTCGGGAAAGTGCCAAGACTATCGTCTTTTTGTCGATTTTGACAATTTTCACCCATTGTTTCAAAATCATTTCACTTTTGTCATGTATCAATGAACTATAAAAAATAATTATTCTTGAATTTGGTTCAGTAATAAACTTTTTAAACGTCAGAAAGTGCGACTATAACTTTTTTCCTCGTGAGTTTTCTGGACAAATTTTGGTTCAAGAAAGTCACATGACATTGGTTTTTGTACAATAACAGAAACACGACACATTTTTCAGGGGGACTTGTGTGGACAATTATATTCTACTTTTGAAAGATCTTTCCAACCATATACGTAAAACAATGAAATGTTGAGGGGCGTTTTTTATCGCCCAATTTCGCACGACAAAGGCGGTGTGTATCTTTAATTCCAATCATCAATGATCAGATTTCCTCCCCGTGCGTAAATAATTCACAGTGAGTACAATTTTAGATGATTCTAAAGGGGATATTTTAAGTTATGCCATGCTATAGAGTTAAATGTTCTGAAGTTCTTATAATACTTGTTGATGATTACGGCTATACTGGGATTAATAACCAGTTTCTTGGATAATTCTAGACACATCTATTTAGGATAATTTACATATTAACTAAGTCTTTGTATGTGATTTTGAGCACATTAGGCCACGTCAGTTCATTTTCCTGTCCCTGTTTAGTAGAATGCATGAAAGTTTTCATAACCTTTGATTATTCCATTATTTAGTATCCACAAACCATGTATAATTTATTGTGGTATATCTGTTTTATATGTAGAACCACGGGTATAATCATCATGGGTATAATCACCAATGGTAACAACTCATCACCAGTTCGGCTGTTAAGTTTTTTCAAAACAACTTGTTTCATTTTACCGAATAAATTTGACTTCTGTCTCCTTGCTATCTAGATGTTACTATCATAGCACATTTACATCAGCGTAACAACCAGCTGCATGTAGCTGGGATCTTCATCAAGATGGAGTAGAAGTTTCCCTAGGTGGTGTTTCGTCATTGTAGAAGCTTTACAGAGAAAGTTTAACATTGGTCGACACTCAAAGACTGGCTGCATCGCTCAGAAATTGGAGTGAAATAAGCAGCTGATACCAACGGCCATATTTTTCGAATCTGGCAGCACACTTCCGTTGCCTGAGCTAAAACGGAGGGGGTGGACTGGTACGCACAAGAAAGTGTTTCAAGAACAGGAACGCACCAGATGTACTCAAAGGAAAGCCATAGCTATTAAATCTCTGCATTACCGACCCATGCACACCACAACAGAAATGGTTGAGCTTGGACCTCCTCACTCACGTCTTTCCATGTTTCAAATCATCTGAGGAAGTACTTCGCCTCTATACATACAACTCCAGCAACTCGTTGAACTTCATTTCATTTGCTGCCCTGTCGGACATGGTGCTCCGTAACAAAATGTTCTGTGACGCCTCATTAGTATTTTTATGGTAAATAGCATCTAGGTATGCAGGGTGTCTTGACCAGATTTGGTAAGATCTCTCAGGCCAAGTACATGGGCAATTCTCCGGTAACGGAATGACGTCCATTTCTTGACCCAGCCAACATTTGCCCATCACCTAGAAAATGTTTTATACTAGACAACTAATATGTGTATGAAATTGGAGCCAATATCCAAAAGAAAGAAAAACGAATCACCTGCTGGGTCACTTTAGGGAGGTCAAAATTTCGGTAACGGAATTACGGCGAAGGACAAGCAGTTTTCAGGTCTTGCATAAATTAATAAATCTCTATGAAGTTTAGTAATTTCCAAAGGGGTGTTATTTGTAGTATATAGACTTTAGTAGGGTTAATAACTACAATGCAGAATAAAAATTGAAATATTATTCCTTTATTAAAAAAGTGACCTTCAATCATGGTAACGGAATTACGTCAGGACAGTAACGGAAGTACATATTGTATTTGTACAGGTATAAAAATAGCGCTAAATGCAAGGTAAAACAGTAATGACAAATAGTATTTTACTTGAATTTCTACATTTAGGCATATCCATTTTGTGTTTTTTATGATATGAAATATGTGGTACATATCCTAAACATACATAATCCAATTAAATCATGCCACTTAACAATTTCCAACCAAATTTATGAGCGTTTACTACAAGTACTGCCCATAAACACTGTGCAAATACATGTACAATAGCATACTTTTGCATTCAAACTAAACATTGTCATATTATTGTTTACGTGGAGTTGTCAAGTGAAATACCACTTCCGCAAATTTTGTTGGAGAAGTAGGCAATTTTTTTCTTGCCTTGGATGACTGATTGTACAATGATTGGTTCGATTTGAACCCGTTAGGTACATCCACCGCATCCACATTACTTCCCAACTGCGATGTGGCCATTTTTGCTGCTTTTGCTTCCTGTTTTCTTTTGCGTTCTTTTTGCCGCCTATGTTTTTGAGGTGCTGCATAAAGTCTTTTTCTACTTCTCGCCTTCATTACTCTCCAGTAATTTCGGACTGTTCTTTATTCTCCTCACTCTGTCTTGTGGATCTACTAGCACAATCTTTTTTTGGGAAATTGAAGCTTTACTTTCATTTTCTTGGTCATTGCTACATTTCGATTTTTGTTGCTGCCCTGTTTTTTCTCTCTGTGACGTTGTTGTCGCTTCCTGCATGCTTCTCTATCTCGTTGAAAAAGAGAAGACATTTCTCTTGTGGGACTCGTGTTTGCTGCTATACCTTTGAGAAGTTCTCTTCTGCCTTTTGACCTTCGTCGTTGTTTTGACAAGTATTCAGCATATTTTTCAGGGTCGTTTACTTTTTGCAATTGCCGAAAACTTTTTTTTTTGCTGACCTGAAAAATAATCAAGCCAATGTAGATTTTGGTAAAATCACAAGGCAAAATCTACAAACAAAAAGTTAGGTAAAACTTGTACTTGTAGCTTTGCATGGTGAAGAGGATAAGTAGGACTAATTGCAGTGAAACCATGTGAAATTCTCTATTGAGTAGTAATTAGTTCTGAAAAGAACTGGAGGTTACAACTCGACGTTTCAAGGACGATCAGAGCATACTGATCGAAACGTCGAGTTGTAACCTACAGTTCTTTTCAGAACTAAATACTACGCAGTTGAGAATTTCACATGATGTCACCGCAATTAGTCTTACTTAAACATAAAGTTCCTCCTCCCATAAAACCCCAGTCAGACACAGCAAAACTTATTAAATTGCTCATTGTGTGTAAGGCATCTAGAGTACATTGCCGTTGAGTAGGTTTGCATAGGCCTACACCTTTTAAGAAGTGTGAAGAAATGTTATAAAGCCAATGTTTGGTCTAACATTTGTGGAAAAAAAAGTCGGCTGGATTGACAAACAAATGACGGATTGATAAAAAAAATTACAGAATGATGCACAAGGACACTGAGAAAAACGTCAATGATCAGCATTTAATTTAAGTTGAATTAAAATAATTTTATGGAAAAATCATAGAGAAAACATTTAAGAAACATTAAATAATCAGGGTTCTCCACATGTACAAGCTAGTCTAGAGTATCAGACGGACACGCACTAATACCCGTGAATTACGGTCCGAACACCAAAAAAAGATTTCCTTTTTTGCGCAAAATTTGTGTCCAGAATCCCTCACAGTTTTGAAAATTCCTAGGAGAACCCTCCGATTTATGTTCATCATAATTTCAATAAAGATGATAATAGATGAAAAAAGCGTTCCAACTTGTTGCCATGACTTTTTCTCTCCAGCGAATTTGTAAACGAAAAAGTTCTAATTTGACGCCGTGTATGTGCTTTACTGTGAATGCACCCAAAAAACAAACGGGGCGAGCATACACTTTCGAAGAACGTCAAAGCAATGAGGCCGAGTATTATCGCTTCTTAAGAAAATCCGCCTAAATATTTAGTCGCAACATATTGAAATTCGTAGCAAAAATTTGAGGGGTAAACATGTTGAAAAAAAAAATCGTTTCTCCACGTCGCGGCACATCACATGGCTTACCGAACGGACTATTTTGTCTTTCTTTTGGGTGACCCGATTACTCCGCGAAAAATCCCCACAAAGACAAACAATCATATTGTCATAATGATAATTCACTTTATTACTCAAGATGTACAAAAAACTTTTTAGATACATCAATGATGTTTACTTGTGCAAAATATTATGTCCACTCGCGCCCACAACGAAATGGGCCCTTCGGGATCGAACGGCGTGGCCTTTCGAACGGACTATTTTTTTCTATCCGCTTCGGGTTGCTAGTGCAAGCTTCCGTTGATTGGGTAATGATATGATTGTGGGATTCCTCATTAGAAGCCGTTTTTGTGAATGAAATAACTCATGGAATAACTTTTTTTATATTTTAAATGTTTGTTGGAACAGTAAATTAGTAAATCTGAGATTCGAGTAATTTGGGATCTGACTGCAACGGCGATCTTGGTAAAATATTCCATTGATCGGATATTTCATTGATCGGACATTGTTCTTCTTCTTTCGTGTGTCATCATCAGATGTCCAGCTCAGTAGCGTACAGCCACGCCCTCGTCTCAGGTCCCACATCGAAGAGGCCGGCCTCCGAGGGTGGTTTATACAGGGGACAGGCGGTGATTATGTGGTCAGCGGTCTGCTCCGGCTCCCCACACTCACATACTGCTCCCTCCGCCAGGCCCCACTTCCTCATAGATGTTTTGAAACAGCCGACCCCAGTTCACAGGCGGTTCAGCAGGGTCCATTGCCGGCGTGGCAGTTCCTCTCCTTTAATGCTGCCTCCCGGGTCCTGGATGTAACAGTGGATGCGTGTGGGCCCGGCCGACTCCCACTCCTGCTTCCAGGCTGCCGCCAGCCATGCCTCTGTAGACACGTCCTCAGGGATGGACCTGAGCAGCACTTGTGCCGCCCTGTTGTACGGATGGCGGGACTTGAGTCTATTTAGAGGCAGCACTGTTGTGGTGGTGTCGTGCAGGATATGCCAGTCATGTCTCCGGGCTTTCATTGCTAGGGCGAGGGTAGCAGCCTCTCGTCGGAGGCCAGCCGGGGCAATTCCCGCTAATACTGGCAGGTGGAACACGGGGGTGGGCTTCAGGCAGCCAGTTACGGTCCGAAGAGCGTTGTTTATGGCACCAGGCTGGGGCACAGTATTCAGCTGCGGAGAAGACCAGGGCTTGCGTGGAGATTCGAAGCACCTTGGCGGATGCACCCCAGCTAGTGCCGGCAAGACGTCGGATTAGTGAGACCCTTGATGACACTTTGGCCGTCACTTCTTCAAGGTGTTGTTTGAAGGAGAGTGTCCTATCCAGACGTACACCAAGGTACCGCGGGGCTTGCTGGAACTCCAGGCGCTTGTTGTCGACGAATACATCCAGTTCCCTTTTTGCTTCGCTGTTGTTGAGGTGGTAAGCTGCTGACACTGTCTTGCCAATGCTGAGCTGTAGGCGCCATTGTTAATAAACTGAGACTAGATATTAGGTGTCTGAGATGTTTTATTTGATCACACACAACGGAACTTTCGAGTAGTGGACCGAAACTATAGAATTAATTGTCATAATAGCATTAATTCTTAATTTTAGTTGTACAAAATTGTAAAATTCATATCACCTAGTACTTCCAATGTCAAAGAAACGTTACACTCGCATGTTGATGTCAAATAAACGTGTAGGCCTAACGATAACATTTCGGTACAAAGAACAGTCACGTTGGCTTACTTTACGTCCAAATAAATATCACGTTAGCAAAATATGTCCCCATAGCACTAAATAATTATGTCCCCCAAAAAATCACGTTATCAATATTGTTGTCCAATATAATGTCACCATAGCATTATTTCTGTCCCGAAAACAGTCACGTTAGCATCCTTGACGTCCAAACAAATATCACGTTAGCGGCATCGCCGTCCAATATTTGTCACCATAGCACTGTATTTGTCAATTTTATGTCACGTTAGTAGTATTGTTGTCCAATATAATGTCACCATAGCATTATTTCTGTCCCGAAAACAGTCAAGTTGGCATCCTTGACGTCCAAACAAAATCACGTTAGCAGCATCGCCGTCCAATATTTGTCACCATAGCACTATATTTGTCAATTTTATGTCACGTTAGTAGTATTGTTGTCCAATATAATGTCACCATAGCATTATTTCTGTCCCGAAAACAGTCAAGTTGGCATCCTTGACGTCCAAACAAAATCACGTTAGCAGCATCGCCGTCCAATATTTGTCACCATAGCACTATATTTGTCAATTTTATGTCACGTTAGTAGTATTGTTGTCCAATATAATGTCACCATAGCATTATTTCTGTCCCGAAAACAGTCAAGTTGGCATCCTTGACGTCCAAACAAAATCACGTTAGCAGCATCGCCGTCCAATATTTGTCACCATAGCACTATATTTGTCAATTTTATGTCACGTTAGTAGTATTGTTGTCCAATATAATGTCACCATAGCATTATTTCTGTCCCGAAAACAGTCAAGTTGGCATCCTTGACGTCCAAACAAAATCACGTTAGCAGCATCGCCGTCCAATATTTGTCACCATAGCACTATATTTGTAAATGTTATGTCACGTTAGTAGTATTGTCCAATATAATGTCACCATAGCATTATTTCTGTCCCAAAAACAGTCACGTTAGCATCCTTGCTGTCCATTTGATATTACGTTAGCAACTTCGCCGTCCAAAGGTTGTCACCATAGCACCATGCATGTCACAAATAAGTCACGTTTGCATTTTAGGTGTCCAATAAAGTGTAACGTTAGGACCCTCTCCGTCCAAACAAATATCACGTTAGCAGCACCTTTGTCCAATATTTGTCACCGTAGCATATTTTCTGTCAAATTTAATGTAACGATATCATATTGTTTCCTTGGCGACGCAAAATGTCTACTCCAACAGGGCGTGTATTTTGTGCGCGCCCAAAACCTTGATCGGTCATCGCTGGCAAGCATCCAATATCACCACAACAACGTTAAGCGTAATATGAGAAAAAAATTACTGGTATTTATTACCCAAACGTTTACCCACTTTGTGCTATCGTTATATGTACAACTCTCAACGGTGTTGACGGAACTACTTAATTCCCCGTTTATGTAAATTGTGTACAAACCTTGTTCTTCTCTCCACAACGAGTCTTCTTCGCCATGATTGAATGACATCGCCAGTATATCGAAATCTCGAAACCAATAGTTGATCTCCCGTGGTTTAAAACTGCTATCGTAACAGCGAAAGTTTGACGGAAGTCACGATCGCAGAGCGAAAGTAATTTTTTTCTGCTACCGGACATCCACAAGCTTGGATTCTCATTTTATTTTGCAAACACGATGCACATTACAATACAACAACAAAAATTCAATAAAACTTACATAAAATAACTCTGGAAGTGTTCCTGATTTAATTGCCATCGTTATGAGGCGTCCGAGATGGATCGTAGTCACGTTAGTAGTGACTTTTTAAGGACGTCCAGAAAGAAAATTTGAAAGTATTTTTCAACAAAATTGTATCAAAAACCCTTCAAAATATATATTGAAGACGTGGTTGACACATATTTAAGAAATTTCGCATTTTAAATGAACCTTTCAAAACGTTTTATAAGTTTGTTTTTTTGGTAAGTTTTTCCGTCCACTTTTGACGGAAATTTGAAAGTGTTGTCCTTAAAATCATTTACAAGAATTTCAGAACTTGTTTCAATTATCTTGAGTATTAACTTGTATGTCCACTGACAAGTTGAAACACTTGTTTGGTGTTTGCAGTTATTTGCAAAAATATATGTCCATCGGGAAAATACTAACGTTACTGGCCCCCTTTACCGTGTTTTCTGTCATATGCCCTCTTTTGTGGAGTGTTGTGGCCGAGCGGTCTAGCTTAACGGACTCAAGTTCTGGTGTTTGCAGCAGAATGTGGGTTCGAATCCCGGCCGTGACACTTGTGTCCTTGAGCAAGACACTTAACCATAATTGCTTCTCTCCACCCAGGGGTTAAATGGGTACCTGTGAGGGCAGAGTTGGTTGATTAGCCCCATATGCGCTGTAATGGCAGCAATTGAGCTGTATACTCCCCAGGGAGCTGAGATGGTTTTAGGAATGATTTATGAGCCTTATGTGCAGGGGTAATAATATAATGCGCCTTGAGCACCACTCAGTTGCTGGATACGTGCGCTATATAAGTCCACACATTGTTGTTGTTCTTGTTCTTGTATTATTAGCTGTTACGACCTGATAGTCGGAACAGCTATTGTTTCTGTCAAGATTTAAATTTTTTTAAATTATACTTTCCGACCAAACCCCATTGCCTTAACACGTGTACTTTCTTCGCGGCAAATGACCTTCTTAGGATTGTCAGAAAGAGTCAACTCATATACCATATGGAAACTTATGCCTTGACTTAGTTTCTAAATGTCATTAGACTAAAATTCTTAATTAATTAGCTTAGTTATAGTCACGTGAATATTTAATTAGACAATCTTGTTATCACCATAGCTCAAGAAGTATACACCCGATCATCAAACTTTTTTCAGTTATGCATTTATGGGGTATAGTAGATGTGCCTTTTGGCCTGCAATGTCTTGTGACGTCATCATGACATCATTTATAGCGCATTTTGTATCTGTGTACAAAACACATGCACCGAAAAAGTTGATGTGACCAAGTCACTTCCTTATTCGGCAGTAATTCTCCATATATCTTTGTACATAATACACAAACAGATATGACGTAGGACTTGTTATCGAGTCCAATTAATTACGATCTTTGAACGCAATAATAATACATAGATTCCTTATAGTACTGAGTAGTCCATCCACACACGTTGTGTAGTCATTGCATTCCTAAATGAAATGAAAGCAGAGTGCGTCCGATTCCTTTCAATTTCATTTTGATAATTATAATGAGTCCATTACATTGGCCACGAGGATGAAAAGCGGTGAGTATTATTTTCATATGATAGCATACATTTCTAGCAAAAAGGAAAATTGTAAAAGGGGGCCGGACATTTTCGTAACGTTAAGTCCCATTGTTTTACGTACATGTAAGTGCAGCAATATACACATCGTTAGGTTAACCAGTAGCAATATGGCGGAACAACCACTAGCACCGTCGTAACTGAAACAAGGACTTTAAAAACTGAACCATTCACTCACTCCGACGATCAGATATCAACCGGGAAGGCTTGGGAAGATTGGTTATAGGGAAATGAGCATGAATTCCGCTATTTTCGAATTACTCAACCGTATTTTGTAATTTTTGTTTTCTCAAAAAATCTTCCCTTCAGTTTGTGCACAAATTAACGTTAAGTAGTAAAGTACCTATTTATTTGTATGCACGCATTGGGATAGTACTGACCATCAATCCTATAAACAGAATTGGTGTAAAGATGTTAAAGGAACAGTATCGTCACGATCAGAGCAGACTTTCTACAAACAGGGCATGGAATCGGCGTCCTGAACACAGTGACTAAAAATTACTGGCTCATTTATGCAGCAGCAACACGAATATGACCTTATTATGTGAGTATTATTTTCAGTCACTGGGTTAAACTAGAACTTGAACTCTGATTCCATGTCCTGTTGATCGTGACGATAAGCCCACCTTCAAGCAATAACTTTAATTAGCTGTTACGACTACCTGTTAGTCACATACAAGAAACACAATAGTGCATCTTTCTACAAGGAACACATCCTTACCTTGTTAAGATCGCCTTACAAACTTATACGAAGTCACAACACAATGTAATTTGAAGGATAACTTTACAATGAGTTCACTACCTACGCAAACTATTTCTTATAGCTCTGACATACACTTTGTCTTTCCTTTTAACACCAACCTTAACTTAAAAAATTATGTATTTGGGTCTTTCCACACTAATGTACAAAAGTGTGAAATTTTAGGAACATGGGACATTGATAATAAAATGAAGTACTTTTTACTCATAACTTTTTTCTGTGTACATTCCATGTGCCTTGAGGATTGTGCTTTTCAAAAATTAAGGCAACTTTCTAAGTAATTAAGTAATTACAAGGGAATCTTCTTTAAGATATATATGTTTGTAACATGGACAGACATTTATTTAGAAATTGACTAAAAGTACTAATAGAACAGATTTATTCACCCACATGTTGTCCATTTATAATGCTATTCCCTAAGGATTGTTACCTGAAAAAATCAAGACAACCCTCGTGGTATTAAACAAATAACAGGGGATCATCTTCAAAATATTATGTTTGTAACGTGGACAGACATTTGTCACAAATTGTCTGTCCACGTTACATACGGGGTATATTTCACATGCTAATTTCTTAAATACCCAGAAGATGTCTTAGTTTTGGATCATAACAATCCAAAAGGGGTTAGGGATGTCAATGAAAAAGCATTTGAGTAATTATTTAATTCTATTATCACTTTCCTGTCGATTTTCAAACAAAATGTCTGTCCATGTTACAAACATCATGTCTTAAAGATGATCCTGTAATTTCTCAAGTACCAACATTATTTTCTTATTATTTGTTATGCACAATCATTAAATGCTAAGGAATGTTCAGGAATAGATTAGGACAAAATAGTTGCCTTTATTTGACCCTCCCATGTCACACTCCAATAGTTATCATATGTATACCCATTAGTGTGGAAAGACCCACTTATTATTTATTTTGTAAGTTCTTTAAAACAGTTTTCTATATATTTAATGAAGAGTTGTACTTTTTACAGATTTTTTGTGTGTCTCACTCCTTTACCACAAGTTTTAATTTCCCCAAAACCATTCAATTGTCAACTTTGATCAACTGTTCCTCAATTGAGCTATGCTTACACCAGCACGACAACTTAAGCCCCTGTAGTGGCTGTCTTCTATAGCCTGTGCATTACCAGTCAACAATTCTTAATTTGGTAGTTGACAAATCTATTAAGACCTGTCCACCATAAAACTCATATAGCGCCCTCAAGTCACCGGTTTTAAAAGTGACAGTGTACAATGCAAAGGGCCGAAAATTAAACTTTATTGTATTGGGTCAAACTATACACCAAATTGTAAACTTAGTATGAAAAACTAAATTTCGTCATCGTGATGTCATCTGGTTTCCATTTACAGTCTCATGAATATTTAATTAGCAAATCCATTTTGAACCATAACTCAAGAAGTATACACTCGATACTTAAACTGTTTGCAGTTATAGACTTGATGGGTACTGTGAATGTGCGCTGTGGTATCGTGACCTCATAATGACCTCTACTTCCGGTTCAACAGGAAGTTTGAATAAAAATCTATATTTTACGGTACAAAAACAATGCGATGAAGTTTCTTTAACATGTTAGAACAAAAATAGTACTGAGGAATTATTATTATTTTTTTGACTGCACCCAAACATCCTCACGAATGAAATGCAAATAAAACCACACATTATGAATCGTAACAGCTTTGTGTTCGTCCGAAGGACAAACACCTTGCAAAAACAAAGGTCAAGATCATTTCATGTAGACTCCTGTACCTTACAACTTATCTGACATTAAATTCACAAACACGACCCCACTTTGACCTTTCCATCCAGTCCAAACAGGACAAAACAAGACACCCTCAATATCAGTCTCCGTTGAAATAGTTCATGGCATACTCCATTAAGTATCTAAGGTCAAGGTCATTAACTGTAAACAACACAACGTCATTAATGTAACAGCTCTGTGTTCGTCCAAACACCTAAATGTCTAGTTATTATTTTTTTTCCCATTCACGCTGAATTATAGTGCTAGCCTAGTCAATTTATTCACTTCCGTGGTTCTAAATTTCCCCAAAAACATGTAGGTGCCCACTTCACTGGTCCACGTTGACCCAGGCATTGCTTCCTGCTGTAAACCAGCGCTTGTATGTCGATACAGTTGGGCACACTTTATAGTTTTAGACTTTGACAACAATCATGAACGAAAACACTGTCCCAGATCAAATATTGCTAAAAAAAATTACCTATTGTGTTTACACTAACTTGTGTGTATACCTGGTCTCGGTCTCGGATACCTTGGTCTTAGACAGGCTGATCTTGAGTACTGTTTGAAGTCAATCAAACAGATGTAAACCTATAATTTATCACGGTAACCTTTAATTTAGGGACCGTCTCAAAAGTCAGAATAAACATATCAGACTCACTTGAGAATGCTCACTTGAGGAAGAACGTACCAAAATTAATGGGGTCACCGACCATTCCACTGGGAGCAATGATTTAATATTTCCATTGCATCAATAAGTAATTTAGCCTGTCTTTCGTACAACAGTTAAAGAGTGTGGAGTACAAACTTATGCTTTGCAAAATACGAGACCAAAGACGTCAGGGGATCGCAAAGACACCATGTACTGAAACTGTGACACCTGATGATACATGTACTGCTAAAGATAAACAAATGGAAGATTCTTCTGTTTAAAATTATGAAGTGAAGGGGTGGGGCAATCTCCTTAAAACTTTTTTGAGAATAGAAATTAGTTTTTTTTTACTGGCATTGTATGCATGTAGGGGTAAATTATTGAAAACTATTCTGTGCTATAAACATTACTGTGATAACATATGCATAGCTTGAATTTATATTTGTGACGTCATACACAACAATGATTGATTGCTAATTTTTGGCTGTGTGACAGATGATATAATGACAAACTTCGAAGAGTCATTATTTGTCAGCAATGCTTGCACTCCAAATGCAAAGCAGATGGCCAAGTCCACGAGGAGGCTCCTGGAACTGAGCTGTAGCAAACTTGGAGTAACACCAGCACTGCTGATTACACCTAAAATTCCTGAGAAGTAAGTTTAAATATAATATGAATTGGATTTTGTTAAACCTACACACATGAGGTACATCATGTACATAGAGTATACACACTAGCTGGTGTAAACATTTATGCATGTATGTCAGAAGTCAGCCCATAATTGCATGCTTATAATTTACTCGTCACCCAGTGAACTTTTAAAATAAATATTGTTAATTATAACTTTGTTGGATTCTTGTTTAAATGTCCATTTTTCAGGGAAACCAGTTTAGGGAAGACATACTCAGGGCACAAAGAAATAATCTATATAGACAATTAAATTAGGCTCTAAATTTCCATTGAAGCCAAAGTAGATGATGTTCGACATGAAAGCACAAGGCCAGAGTTTTAAGACACTATAAACTGAATCACGTGAAATCGAAGTGATGACATCACAAATAGATATTCGCAAAAAAATGTTTTCAACTTGGGCAAATACTTCACCTCAAATTTGTGACATCATTATTATGCTTCGCCGAACCAGGCTTTACAATCTGTGAATTGACATGGCGTTGCACAAGGAGAATCGTCAGCCAAAAACGGTTATGAAGTACTTGCTGGCACTTCGCAAATTTGGCAGCTACCTTGTTCTTCACGATGACGAAGCTTCTTCAATTAAGGTCCAAACTCGGACTGCAGGCAAGACAGTGATGATACTGGATGAAATAATGCGGAATCACAAGGGGCCTGTGAAGGCTCGACAGGCGAAACTGAAATCCAAAATTGGTGGTAATTAAATGTAAACTTATTTGTCAAAAGCAGTTCACCATCATCTGGTGATGGCTGGCGATGTAATCTGTTAAAAAGCCACTTCCAAATTGAATGATGGTCCTCCCACCAGTTACATCATATTTATATGCATAGAATATGTAGTATTTAAAAACTGAACAACTGTAGAGCTGCAAGAATTGATTGATAAAACAATTTTGAGCTGTGCCTGGTAATCAAAAGAACATTGCGGAATTTTAATACTATTTGTACGTTTCGTTTTTTGTCTTAAAAACAACTTAACTTGGTTTTTCACTTTTACCCCTTCATCTTTCAATATTTTCCAATACAGATGTTCTTATCAGGCCCAGCTTAATAAAAGAGTTTCAGGAGAAGTCACAGAGAGAGTTACTGACAATGACTTCTACACCAGGTAAGATTGAGGAATTTGTAGAGGCTTTTTGTGTTGAACGTTGACCAAAAAAGACTTTACATGTACAAGATGGAGTAAAGCACACAAAAGATTTAATGTGGAAGAGCTACACCCTTACAAAAAAGTTCTATAGAATTCTAAAAAAAAAAATGCTTTATAGAATTTCTATACAGAATTCTATAGAACATACTATAGAATCCCTCTATACAACTTTTATACAAATTCTATACAAATTCTATAGAAAATGCAACAGTTTATATAGAAATCTAAATAATTCCTATAGAAAACATAGTGTAATTTTTAGCCATATAATTAAAACTTCTATAGAACTTTACAGAAATTCTATAGAAATCTATATAAATATAGACTCATTGAGTCATTGAGTCGACTCAATGACTCAATGAGTAAAGATTCAATGAGTAAAGACTCAATGAGTAGACTCAATGAGTCAATGAGTAGACTCAATGACTCAATGAGTACAGTAAAGACTTAATGAGTAGACTCAATGAGTCAATGAGTAGACTCAATGACTCAATGAGTAAAGATGAGTAGACTCATTGAGTCATTGAGTAGACTCAATGACTCAATGAGTAAAGATTCAATGAGTAAAGACTCAATGAGTAGACTCAATGAGTCATTGAGTAGACTCAATGACTCAATGAGTAAAGATTCAATGAGTAAAGACTCAATGAGTAGACTCATTGAGTCATTGAGTAGACTCAATGACTCAATGAGTAAAGATTCAATGAGTAAAGACTCAATGAGTAGACTCAATGAGTCAATGAGTAGACTCATGCGCTTTTTCAGTTTATCAAATGTTTTCTAATTTAAAACCAATATAAAAAACCATCTGTAAATATATTGATGTCAAAGTGGAATTCGGAAGATTTTTTGTAGTCTGCAGTGGTATATATATATATATGTATATGTATATATGTATTATGTATTCTCCACCACACAAACTGATTTTGCGCGCGCCCAGACGTGTCTTTCACCACACAAACTGCACACCTCCATATATATGTATATATGTAATATGTATATATTAGATAGATGAAGGAGGCAAGTATTTTGTGTGCAGTTTTGTGTGGAGGGGGTCAACACGCGCGCGCCCGGCGCGCGCGCGCCCATGTATTTTGTGTATGGCGCATCACGTACCCGGTTTGTGGTGGAGCAGGAGGTGCGCGCCGCTTTTTTGTAAATGTGTGCAGCATCTTGAGCAGGTTTGTGGTTGTGGTTGTGTGCAGTTTGTGCCGAATTCCGAATTCCGAACAAACTGCACACAACCACAACCACAAACCTGCTCAAGATGCTGCATATATACTACTCACCTGTGAATTCCTAACAGAGCTGATTGTCGATACTGTCTGCTTACTCTGTCCTACGTTGTGTTGATTGTGACCTTGTTTTCTTTTTGCTGGCCTACCTCCCTTTATTTGTTTTCTGTACAAATCACATGTTTCACATTGTCCAGTTCGGGAATATTTTTGCCATTTATGAGTTGCATCTAGTGCTGAGCTGTCCTCTAGTATTATCCTAGAATTCTGCAGCATCTCCAACACACTTTACGTGGGTGACACAAAGGATCATCCCCCCAAACATACATACAATACAATATGCTGCATACAATTCCTTAGAATAGTTGATGCAGCACTCAGCCTGTTGTTTACTGGAATCACGGATAGAGTTCAATTTTCTACAGACACGGCACAATTTCTCTAAAGCTTCCTTGTGAAACTGTAGACTCATTATTTATAAATCAGCCATCATCGCTTGTAAGACTTTAATATTGCATGTCATTTTCGCTGTCAATATTTCTTGCGTTGCACTCTCTACACCATAAAACACTGCATTGGAAATAATCATTGAAAATCGCATCTCGCGCCAAAACAAACGTCAGCGCGCGCACTGTACGGTTTCTTACTATGCAGGCTATGGGACGGAGTTTTTTATACACGTTTTCCTATTCGATTCGCGTGTAAAGCGTTTGCCACCATGTAAAACAAAACATTTTTTAAATGACAATATAAACAAATTCCCCGCTGTCCAATCGTCCAAAATTCAAAAATACTTGAAACACAAGTAACTTTAATCAGAAATAAGTGGGTTTTTTTTTTTCATAAAAACTTGGATTTTTGTTTTAAATGATTTTTTTATGTTCCATTTTTTTAATACGTTTATACAGTACAAACTCTGACACAACGACAAACAAATATCTCTTTTTTTTCCTTTTTCGAAGAATTAAACTAATTTAATGACCTCAGTTTCTGTGCAATACTCACTTACAGATAATTTATTTTATTTAGAGTTATTATATTGTATAATTTAACGGGAATCTTCATTTAATCGTTGTTTGTGGGGCTGACAGAAAACGGATTCCGGACGGATAGCGGTCACCATTTTTGTTTGACTTTGGCGCTGCATTACTGGAGTAATATGTGCGTTCGTTTGTTTGTGTATAAATGTTTATTAGCGTTGTGCTAATGAGTGTGAAACAGCCGTGTGTATTGATGTTCATTGGTTGGAGATGTGTAATTGGTGGGGATGGGGGAACGAAACAAAGTGCCTGGGTCAGGTGTCTGTATTTATCTTCAAGCAAACTTGAATCCTTGATTCTGATTGGTCGATCCATGGCAAAAACAGTGTGATATAATATTGTATGGTCCATATCGCACCCTGCGTATTGCGCTGTTCTAACTCCGCGTAATTGCGCTATTTTAAGCCATACGCCAAATGTACAGCTGCAGAATTCACTGTAAATTCAAAAGTGGCGCATTCGCGTCCCATGGGCACATGTGTTTAGATGCGATACATGCACGCGCTTTTTACATTATATTTTTCGTGTACAGCATGCGTATTCCACCTTAACTGTGCGTCAAGTTTGCTTGAAGATAAATTCGTTATCCCACTCGCGCGCGTTTGATATATGGGACACAGACGCTCTTTATTATCCCGTGTTCCATGCACGCGAGTGGGATAACTAATAATATAGTAAAGAAAAACTTTATTAAAAATGACAACAAACTGGAAGCCACATTTTTCTTTTATGAGTTCATAAAATTCAATTAAACTTCAGATGTTCACTTGTAACCAAGGTAACTGACCAATTTCCCTAAAATGTTTGATTACCTGTGATGATGTATGGTCCATTTGCTCCATGATGCAATCTAGAAGTAAACAGGGCGGGGGGGGGGGGGTCTTGGGGTAGCACAGTCAAACCCTCATCCCCCGCCCATGACTGAGAGCATACTTTTAATTCACATTTGATTCCCTTGAATTTAGATGATCGCACCATTCTAAACGATGCAGACAGGAATTATGGCACAACCTACGACAGGAAAAGGCAAAATAAGACCAGTACCAAGGTAATGAATTTGCTTAATGATATGACTGCACATTCTACCTGATTTCGAATGACCCCCATTTGACAAAATAAAACCAAAACAGTGACATGAAGCACATGAAGTGACAATAACTTTGAAGTTATGATTTTTTGAAGATAGCCTATTTGTTACATTTCATGTTTATTTGCTGCATCTTGCTAGCTCTACTAATCTATAGTATTGTGTGCCTTATATGCAGGTCAAAATAAGATGGGCAAGTTTCAATTAAATTCAATAAACAACTTAAAGGCTTGGTAAAACCCAGCTTATACGTTATCACTGACCAGAGCCATAGCCATAAAAAATACAATGCAATACTAATACACAATAATGGATTTCTTTCCCTGGACAGGCTATCTTCAAAAAATCATAACTTAAAACCTTTAAGAGTGCCCATCACATTTTGTTTTTGTAAAGATTGTTGCTCACATCATAAACTAATATTTAAAAAAAAATACAAAATTTGAAGCATACTTATTTTTGTAAATCAAACATTTCAGTTTTTGGGGGTTTCTCATGTAGGTCAATTGACAAAGAATGCCCCTTTAGTACAATTACGTGAATGATCCTAGATAATAATTAGGAAACGTCACAAAATTTGGTTGCATCGTTTAGGTACATAAGAAAAAAATATCAAAGAGATCATGCCCCCCCCCCCCAGTCCTGATAGGGTCTATTCAAAAAGACAAAAAAAGATATAAATACTCACAGCAACACCTCATTAATCTAATTGTTTTCAATTTTTTCCCCTTTTGTTGGCAGACGACAGCAGCAAAGAAACAAAAGACAAAGAAACAAAAGACCAAGAAGCAGATTGAGACGGGCAGGAAGACTGCAGAGATCATCGGCTTCTTTCCACCTGCTGATGAGCTGGAGGATATGATAAATTTTGATATAGAAATGGGGGTTGTGAATTTGGGAGGGACTAATGAGGTAGAGGAGAATTGGATTGATGAATGGCTGGGCAGGGATGTAGATGATGGTAATGGTGGGGTAGGTGTGTTGGTGGACGGTAATGAAGGGGATGGGCAGGATGCCGAGGGGGACAAGGAGGAGAGGCGAGATACTGAGGATGGGCAGGATGCCGAGGGGGACGAGGAGAGGCGAGATACTGAGGAGGATGGGCAGGATGCCGAGGGGGACGAGGAGGAGGGGTGGGATGTTGAGGGGGAGGGAGCTAGAGGAGTGGGTGATATGGTGGCAGAGGGGGGTGAAGGGTTCACCAAATAACAATAGTAAGTTTTGATGGGGATTGGGTTTTTTTCCGAATCATAAGGGGGATCATATAATTAATAGGCTGGTTCAACTTCAGGAGGGGCAAGCCCAGTTAAACGGTAGGATCAGAAGACTCGAGAAAATTCTCCACAGACTAACCAACAACAACAACAACGGCAACAACAACCAGCAAATAAACATTCAATACCTTACAAGATTTCACCGGCCAGTCGCTCTGGCCCGGTACTTTTTCACAGACAACGAGTTGAAATTAAATAGAACCTGGTTCAGTGGCATGAGACAGGGTGCCATAAAAACAATTTAAAACAATTCTTTTTGCAATTTTTTTCAAGCACTGGCTCAAATGAAAGCTTGTAACATTCTTGACCTCATAAAAAGAACTACTTGAAATTTAAATTAAAAATGTCTTAAATTTCTCTGTCCAAATCGGCCACGGATCAGGCGATGCGTCTTCTAATGGATGGTACAACATTTATTGAGTGTTCAAATGTACAGTATACTTAACACAATTTTATTTCAATGACTTTTCCTGTGTGAAAAAATTTGAGCTGCCATTGTCTGAGATAGAATTTACATATAAGAGGTGTAAATATAATAAATTTGTAAATAATAATTGTAAATACAATTCACATTGTCCTGGCGTGTATAATTATCACAAGTCTGCATAGTTGAGTATCAGTCTTTCAGTCATGGCCCTGTTTTAGAGGTTTGCCATGACACTGGTATGTTAGTTGTTACCATGCAGAGCCGTCTTCATATAAACCCCCAACCCCCACCAAAAGCCCATTGAGGTTTATTTAATATCAGTGCCCCCCCCCCTCCAAAAAAAAAAAAAAACAAACAAACAACAACAACTCTATGGCTAATATTTGGGAATAGTACGCTGGTAAATTTTTTGAAAAGGTGGTAAATACTAAAGACATTAAAAAATACTCAAACCAATTTCAAACCAACCAGTCTAACACAAGTTAATCCATCAAAACTTTGTTTGTACTTCAGTACTTCTAACTAAGAATAAGTGCAGGACATGATTGGAAATGTTATTGTTAAGAACAATACTACTTAGCACTTATTAATTGTAGTTCCTTAAGTTGGTAGCACCCACTGTCTTTCGTTCCAAATAATAAGTCTGTGCACTAAGTAGACTGGTTACGAATTTAGTGTGGAATTTTACTTCCAACCAACAACATGACTGATTTCTCTTCCCAAATTGAAATTTCACCTTCCTCCACCAAATGTATCCCGCTAGCACTTGTAAGCTAAGCGATCGCATTCAGCACACGTGTTTTGCGGCTAGTTGACGTGACCTAACTTGTTTAGTCTAGTCTGAACTGGAGCGGATCCAAGAATTTTAACAGAGGGGCGTCAAGGTCTTCAGATTTTTGTTATGTCCGATTGTTACGGAAATGCGTAAATATAAGTAATCCCTACCCTAACCCTTACCCATGCAGAGCGTCATTAAACAAAATATTACATATATGTTGACTTGTTTCTGTTGTTTTTTGTGTGTGTCAGAGTGAGGGGGAAGGTGTTCGACGACCACCCCCTCCCCCACCCCTGCATCCGTGCCTACTGGTATAGACCTTTTCTTTGTAGATAAACAAACTGCACTGGTTGGCATGGGTGGCCAAAAGTTACAAAAACTTTCAATTTGTTGATATAATTCGTCGCATTTTTCTCATAGTGACGAATCGGCATTTTTTTGTGAAATCCGGGTTTTTGCAGTTCTGAGTGTCTAATTTCATCTGTGAAGGTTTTAAACCATAATTCTGCCTGGTTTTTAGAGTTACAGAGATCCCCTATGCGGCGAATAAGCAAAATAGTCAAATACGTTTTTTCATAGTGACGAATCCGTTTAACCGGTTGGTAACCACTATATCTTTGTACGCATACAATATTACAGTGCGCGGACGGCTGGTACCAGCTATACCCACGGACAGACTGAGCAGCGTAATCTGTAGAAAACATCAAGTTTTTAGCTTGTTTTGCAATGTAAGACAAAGAAAAACCGTGGATCTAAGGTATTTACATCGGTATTTACATCGTTAGGCAGTGTATTCGTTTGTCGGTACTTATTGTTAATATTGGCCTTATAGAGTATGTACACATACAAACATGTACAAATACATGGGTGGCAAATAAGCGCCGGCGGCACTTTTTTGTTTTTTACATAGTGACGAATAAGTATAAGGCATATACGCTATGCGTGCGCTGAAGTGACGAATAGGCGACCACATTTTTTTTCATAGTGACGAATAAGTTCAAGCCATCATTACACATAGAAAATCAACATTTTAAACAAAGTAAACACAGTAAATTACCAACCAGGTACTTATTAACACTTGGATGATAAAACGAAATGTGTTTTTTGAAAAATAAAGCAAAAAAACTAACAGCGAAAATGTGTCCGACTTAAAGCATGATTTACTCGTAACGCACTTTTTCCCGATTCGTCACTATGAGAAAAATGCGACGAATTTGTGATCCAAATCAAAATTGTTAGACATTTTTTAAAAAGAAAATACGTCCCGTTATTAATTTGTTTGTTCCTAATAGATTGATAATCCTAATAGATTTACAAAGTTGTGATATTTTGTTTTTGTTTTGCACTGATGGTTTCCCATACTCTGGTTGGCAAAAACTCGAGCTGTGATCGTGGCCGCGTCTCTAGCCCAGGTTGGACTCGTTGTGTGCAACGGAAGTCAGGCAAGCTAGGCTGTAGGCCGCGTCCTACCCGTAGAACTTGTTGCACGCCATAACTGTGGTTATTGCGAAGGTGGGCTGGATAAATGTCACAATGGCATCCAGTCGGACACCATACCCCCGTTAATAGTCCAGGAGCAAAGTCTGAAAAGCCCTCTAGTTTAGGAGTTGGTTCAACACCTACTACATCTAAGGTTTGACCACACAGGATGGTAGAACATACCTAATGGAACACCGCTAGGTAGTATGTGGTCTCAAATTGTGGTATCAGTTTCGAAAAAAATGCCATTTTTATAAGTCAAAAATTACCAAAATATGGCACTGTTTCTGTTTTTGGCACTGTTTACCCACAACGGGCACTTTCAGTCAGCATTTATTCATGTGTCAATTTTGATTTATTTTATTCATTTTATTACAATACACATGCAACAAATAATTAATGCAATGAGAGTATTATTAATCATACATTATTTATATTTTGAATTTTAAAATATTAGGTCATTTTAGTTTTAATATAAACAAAAATATGTTGAGCGAGGCTGCATGTTCAAATAGTCTGGTTCTGCAGCAACCTCACAAACACATTCAGCAGCATATAGTGTAAGGTTGGGTACCAGTATAAGTGCCACATGTTCAATGACATTTTGTTGCGTAATTAACAAAACGGTACATTCATTGTCAAGGTAACTAATATCAAGTAGAGAAATATATATTAAGAAGTTGTTAAAATATTGTAACTGAACTAAGATTTCATTAGAAATGAAAAAAAAACATGTATTTCATTCTTTAAATGCTTAAATTAGCTCATTAATAGGATTAAGGTAATTATCCTTTCCGTTGCAAAATACAGTACCATAAAATTACCCATAAACCAAGAAAATTGTCATCTACTTGAATATGCCATGATATGTAATTTTACACAAGTTTCACAAGAAAATATACTTTGAAGTGCAATAATTATAATTACCTGATTTAAAACAGAAGACTGTTTACTAGCCAGGATGACAATAATTAAAACACTGTTTGTAGAATTTCTGAATGGTCTATCGGGTTCAGACACCAAGTCCCATTTTCAAGTTCATCTAATTCAATACCCACAGTAAGAACAGTATCCTTGTGGATAAAATATTGTTTTTCTAAGAGTTTATAGAAGCTTCCTTTTCTAGATTCCTTTACTATCTCAAAGAAAAAGCCATCCAACACCTCTGAACCTGCGGGGAAAGGTAAATCGTTACCGTCCAATGTGTCAGAACTTAGTTTTTGTATCTCGTTGGATTCAACTTTGAACAAAAAATAGTCATAAACAGATTCCATGTTTGGTCTGACTGCAACTATTGATCCTTTGACAGCTAACGATGCCATTGATATGGTGTCATCAGAAAAATCTTGTGGCAAGTCATTTTCATCAAGCTCATTTTGAGGTGTTGATGAGGATGATGGCACATCCGGTGAAAAGGTTACTAGTTTCGCTGAACCGACATAAGCGGAGTTGATGCAGTGAATAAATAAACTGACATACTAGCAATTGAAATTCAACTTTATTTTCTTTATTTACTCGAATAAAGATTGTCAGCAAGTTCTTTGTTCTTTTCCAATTCCAGATTTTTTGTTTGTTATTTTGGACATAAATTGGTATTTAAGCAAGTTATTTAACTAGTCATGCACTGTTTTAGAACTTTAATCTAACATTTAAAAGCTGCAAATACATCATACCCTCACTTGGTCTGTAAAAAACCCAGTAGTTTTGACTTAACCACATGAATTTTCACATTTTACCCACTCCCGCATCCAACTGCTCCTCCACCCTTGGCATTTCTCACTTAAATTGATGTGGCTTTTATACAGAACACTGCATTGTTCTAAGTGTTAGTACACTGAAAGAATATAAAATTAGGCTTAAAATGAGGTAACAACCATTGCTGTAAGATAAGGGGTTGGGAAATGCCAATCAAATTTGTACCGCGATTTTCGGAAAAGCGTAATTCCTCCACCCTTTTTGTATGCCCACCTTATGACATGCGACCATATAGAAGCAAATACAGAAAAGTGTCTTGCTCAAGGACACAAGTGTCATGATTTGGAACTAAGTTTTGAAATACATGTACCAAGTCACCGAAATACCAAGTCAACTCTATAATCATTCTGGACCATTTGATTTATTTTTTTATTTATTTTTTTATTTTATTTTATTTTAAAGACTTAAAAGTGCTTCTTTTAATGGAAAGTTCACACTTTTATCAGGCTTCCAGCAGATAAAGTTAATGCCCACTGTAGAGTGAAGCTCCAATCCTTAAGTGTTTGAAGACAATGCATGACATGTTTGCTTTGTCACTTCCAATAATTAAGAATACATTGCAATTCATCAGAGGAGAGGACACGCCCCTTAAGAGCTTTCTTAAATTTCGGTGCATCATATGAACTGAAATCGGTCCATTCATTTTGCTAAGTGTGGGAGCAGGTTGCCAATTATGAAAAAGGGGGTAGCTACGCCCCTTTTTTACCCCTCCTACATCCGCCCATGTACTTTTAAAAAAATTGGCAAATTGAAAGATTATCTCTTGTGAGAAAACCCATCATTTATGAAAATAGAATGTAAATTTATTAATCGACTACATACTGTAGTTGCCAAAGTTGAAGATTTTATTGATTTTTAGACCTTTAAAATATAACATTACGTTTTGCACTTTAATGCAAAACTGATACCACAATTTGACACCACATACTACCTGGAGGTGTTCCAGAGGGTCTATTCTACCACCCCGTGTAGTCAAACCTTAGATGTAGTAGGTGTTGAATGACCACATTTATACCAGGTCCGTGCTCCTGGACTATAACAGGCAAGGTAAGTAAAATAAAATGTGTGTGGTTTTCATCACACCGGTATTAGCCTGTAAAGGGCCTGTCCCACCTGGGGCGACTTTTTAGGCGACTGCTGGCGACCGTCATAGTCGTAGCAGGTCGCCGAAAAACCGGCGACTGGACCCCCTACGACAATGTCTACGACAAGCTACAACAACCTACCACCTAGTCGACGTCAAGCTACCGACAACCGGCGACCCAATCGTCGCGACTAAGGACGACAACCTACGACTACACAGGCGACAACCAACGACCACACAGGCGACAACCGAAGTCAACCTACGTCCACCCGCGACAAGCTACGACCCTGTCGGCGACAACTGAAGACAAATGAAGAGAATTCACTTGACTTCTCTTGACGCCAGTACCGTACCTGTCGCGGGTTGACGTGGGGTTGTGGAATGAGGGAAGAGGAGGGTAGGAAGATGGTGTCCTGATATGACAATTTTTTATTTATTAATTATTTTAATTTTTAACAGTAAACAATTTGTTTACCATTTATTGACTGATTGATTTATTAATGTTTTAAACGTAGTATGGTATTGGAGTTTACTAGAGTGTTAAACAGGTGTGATTTGTCCATGACATTAAAAAAATGATTATTAACATGTATTACAATGTAAATATAAAGGGTCAAAGTTGAAGTTGATGTGTTGTATACGCATTATTTTTAGGTTTTAAGTCTTGCCTAAACCTCTTGAAGGAATAAAAAAATTCTCACAAAAACCAAGCAGTAGCATGACAATAAACTATAAATAAAATGTTACTTTCATTAGCCAATGCCTGGCCATAGTCCTAGATCAACCCATTCCTACATTTAGCTGTAATTCAGTACATACATATTTATAACATGAAACTATTTGAAAGGAAAATATGTTGGAGCAGAGCTTTGTAATTTGACAATAGCAATTGAAGAGTAAAATATCATACAATCACGAGAGAGACCAACATTAAACACACACAAGCTAATGACTTAAACATACAATAAACAGTTCTAAATTTTTACAAATCAGCCACAAAAAATCATCTAAACTTCGCATATTTTAAATTCTAGTGATAAAGAGTAGTCACCAAAGTGTTTGGTCTGAGGTTAAGGCAATCTAGCCCGTAGCAACCATTTTGTCCATCTCAGAAATTGGTCATACTTTGTAAAGACTCAAACTTATTGTAATTTCATATCTGTATTGAGTAGTCTGGTTATCTGCATACATGTTACATTCAAATTACAACATAGAGACAGGGCACCACACGCACTAAATCGTATGTGAAAAATGGAAATCCTAATATGGACACATACTTATTATACTGCAATATGGGCCTTCAGTTGGTAGGTAAAACATCCGAATAATTATTTATGGCTCCACGTCTGAAAGTACTTGTTACATTATACTAAACATCTGTATCAATTTTTCTACATATTATCCGCTGGACTACCTGGTCCTGGCGCTGGCGTGTGTGAGCGAAGTTTGCAAGTTCCTAAACACACATGTAACAATTTTTTCTATTGGCTGATATGATAATCTCCTACACAGCGCGTACCGAGTCTTCCTATTGGCTGAAAAATTACGATTCTAAACGTACGAGCCTGTGTAGGCCTACATACAATAACTATGTATACATAGTGAGTGATCCGACTGTGGGCAGAAATACGTCTTTTAATCAGTTGTTTAAAGCCTAACATTTAAAACAATAAATCTAGACCTACTTAACAAAATTATGACTGGTTGGAGCAGAATGGTGATGGTGCAGAATGGTGACATCTATTTATTCGACTGAGAGCAAACTATTGGTGAATTTTTTACGTCGGAAAAGCTTCAGAAATCTTTGACATGTTTTGTTTTGTGGAATTAAATTCTATGGATTAATACCTGTGGCGGAGAATCTCAGCTCAGAAATAATGCTTTCGGCATTAAATAAATAGCGGTTGGGTATGTAAATTAAAAAGAAAAACAGTTTTAAAAAGTGAGGCCTGTTTGCAGGGTGCATTTGTGCTATACGCCCGCCTACTGAACAGATTTCTAAAAATAAAACGGCCAAGGCGGAAAGTCGGAACTGAAATTAAATATCGGATTTTCAAAATCGTAAGGTCGGATTTTCGACAAAAGTCGGAAGAATCTCATCCCTGGTTTCGCGACATGGCCAATCGAGCATATACCCTTCGACAAGAAATCAACGAGCTGGTAAGCATGACACTGTACAGGAAAAAATTAACCCATGTAATTAAACAAAACCAGTACCATCTTCAAATACATGTATAATTGTTTAAAACTGTTGGCTTATGTTTTAATCAAACTTCCAATAAGAAAAAGGAGAAGTGGGACTACCCTTTTGGAACAGGCCCAGTTGTAAGTTCTCTTGATGCTGCACTCAAGAGACACAAAGTTGAGCGTCGAGCTTACCATGGCAAAGCCTTTGTTGGCAACCATGTACATAAGTGTTGTCAGGTGAGTGAGCCGAAAATGATCTACTGTTCATGCGATGATTTCAATTTTTGTATTGGGAGGATACATGTAGTCATAAATGTTGTATAATTAAGGTTTAACTTTGATACAAATATTATTACCTCCTAAACAGAGTCATGTTATCACTGATTTGACGTCGTAAAGCTCTTGAAAGTAAGGATTACGATGACATTGCTGTAATCTGCCATCAAGAGCTTATCCGGGAAACTGCACTTATGGGATGCAAATTTGAAGAAATATTTCATAAATTTGCAGACACACACTACGCAATCAACCACGCAAAGGCTTTGACACAAGACAACCTAAAGTGTATTGTTAAGTACAAATAATTTGGTCCATTGTATTTTTAAAAAGCATATGTACCTGCACAAATAAATACACTCTCAAAACATTCTCAAAAACTTTTTACAGATGCATGCATCAAAACATTCCTGATGACGTACAGGAAAAAATTTCCAAATGCGTCAATCACACCAAAAATGCACTTACTAGAGGATCACGCAGTTGATCAGCTGACTCAATTTGGTGTGGGCTTCGGATTGATGAACGAGCAAGGTGGAGAGTTAATCCACACATAATTCAACCGGACAGGCCGTGCAGTTGACGGAATGAGGGATGACGTGAAGCGTCTCATGACAGTGATGAGCCGCCATCACCTCTCCACAACCCCTGAAGTGCAAGCCAGAGTAATATCAAAACGAAGCAGAAAGAAATTGAAAGAATGATAAAAAAAAAATATCCTGCTTGTGTTACAATGCACGTACGTCCCCAATAATAATTTTGGAAATATAATTAATATAGGTCCTACTTGTAATAAAATAGTTAAATGTGGTGGCTTTTTTTTGCTGTTTCACCGGGGAACTCTTTGAAAAAAAAAAAAAAAAAATAGACACAAGTTGCTTAAAGTAAAAAATTATTATTTTAAAAGTGTGTTATTAATAAAAGTGTCTTGTTTAATTTCTTCAATACAATGTACATTGCTTAATTTTATAAATATTGGATGCTTATTCGATGGCAATTTCATAATTAGTTCAACCAAATTATCAGTTGATATCCTCATCATTCACAATCATACAATCATCAAGGAACTAATGTGAGTGTGTATAATGTGAAAATAGTCTGGTCCGTCTGCGCCGTGGCCGTCAGATACGCTAATGTGACGGCGTGTGTCCGGACAAGACCAACATGGATGCACGCGTCCAAATGTAATTTCAACGAAAAACCATCCATTTCAATCACAATCAATCCATAAGTTTAAGAATCTACAATAGCCCCAATTGTATGTAATACATGTAGCTTTTCTTTTTTGTGATGGAAAGTGTATTTCCCATTTGAAAGTGTTTTAATCGTACCACAAAAGACATTATTTGTAACCACCCTGACAGTCGTAAAAAACGTTATCAGTGCTCCAGAAACCACAGTTACGCGTTGTAATACCATGATGAAAACACCCAAAATCTGGTATTATTGAACAATACTTACCGCTGTCCGAACATTGTTAGCCGGAGATGTGGTTTGGAAAGTCTTCATTTCTAGACTGCCGTGATAGTTTTTCATGGGAAAACTTGGATTTCCGAAATAATTTTTTTTATAACTCGTTTTATGGTGCCTTTATCCGCCGCGCTTAGTACGGACGGCGATTTTACACAAAGTCAATTGACCATAAAAATGTTTGCAAAAACATTAACCTGAACATATTTAAATCGGAGAAAATTATAAGAAGTAAATAAATACATATTCAGACATTTAATAGCCTTTTAAGATCTTACCAATTTATTTTATAATTTTTAAAAATGAAAAAAGACACCCGAAAACGACTGTAAATAGCTACGCCTAACTGCTCGAGGTAAACATAAACTCGCGTAAGTCTTTTCGCGTAATTTTAAATAACCGACACATAACGTTGAGGGCGGGCTCTTTTTTCTAGATCGGGACAGCCGTGAATTTAATGAAATTTTTTTGAAATTCACCGGAAAACAAGTTTCATTAGTGAAGTGCACAGGATTGAACTAAAAGCTAAATTCTGGTTTAGATTATCAAGGAGTGATTTAAATCACTTAAAATATATTCTCAAGAATACCACACATTGATGATGGGCAGACCCCATACTTAAGAAACTAACGGTAACCTATAATTGAAGATACGTGAAGTGTTACTGAGCTGGCATTTTTCCTGGATATGGCTTCATCAAGTAGGGCTTTAAGCCGAATGCATCGTCGGCAACAAACACATAGGGGATCGGTGTATTTCTTGACGGGAGTGGTTCAGCGTCAGGAAGATTCAGCTTGTTACCTGTGATGGCCTTACATAGGGAGCACTTATTCCAAACTCCTCCGTCACTGCTTCTGCCGTTGGTACCAATGTCAATATACCGAAACATTAGATCAGTTTCAACGACTGCCATCATTACTATAGAATGTGTCCCTTTGTAGTTATAGTAGTAGGAGCCGGGTTGGATAACAATATGTTTGCCATCAATGGCAATGGGAAATTCAGAGGTCTCCAAATTGTTTTGAAATCATTGGGTGACTTAGGGATGTTAATATATTCGTTCCCAAGAATATCGTACAGGGCCGTGCACCCCTCGATTATTATTTGGGAGATACTCTGCCGACTAATCCTAAAACTGAATGATAATGATTGGAAAGTTTCACCAGTGGCAAGATACCAAAGTGTAACGGCAAGGCTGATGGACTCAAGCATCAAAGTATTTTGCTTTATTATGCGGGGAGTAACGAGGTTAATGAGTTCTTCGAAACGTTGACGGTCCATACGAAACCATGATCTAAAAAAGAAAAAGAAAAAAGGAAAAAAACCAACATAATTTATAAAGGACTACAGGATGCAACTTACAAATAGAGGTAAGCACGAAGATGAAAAACGACTCTCCAAATTTGAGAAGAGGCAAGGGATATGGGGATTTGATGTGTCGATTTGGAGCGGCAAAGGAATGGTATAAAGACGCTTCCCCCACGATAGACCGTACCTTACTCAAATACTGTATTTCGCATTATAAAACCAACATATTTTGGGAATTTTAAATATTGTGACACACAAATACAATTATACAAACATATAGCAATAAATTATACGCTCTCATCAGTTGGTGTTCGTTTTAGGATGAACGATACTTATTGGATATTGGCATAAAGTTTCAGAGTTGCCCTATATCCAGTGGCCGATCTAAAAATCCAGTGCCCCTCCCCTGTTCCTTTAACACTCAACTTTTTCACGGAGGCAAATATAAATATCAATAATTTAACATGTTTTTAATCATTGTCTA
This sequence comes from Zoroaster sp. YZ-2022, assembly GCA_029582265.1. Classification (NCBI taxonomy): domain Eukaryota; kingdom Metazoa; phylum Echinodermata; class Asteroidea; order Forcipulatida; family Zoroasteridae; genus Zoroaster; species Zoroaster sp. YZ-2022. The sequence continues at coordinate 82,306,920 of CM055816.1, forward strand.
GTTACCCACGTGTAGCTTTGTGTGTCCTCTTCAGATAGCTCCTTCAGTAAATTAGAAAAACACCCCTGATCTTTTCTTCTCAGAAGCCAATTTCTAGACCACAATCTTTTCTTTTTGTGCTGGGTTTCGTCTTCACAAATCAAAAGCAATGCCGCAGCAGCCTTTTTTCTTTTATTCAAGGACATTTCGGACAAAAAGTGGGACGAGACGGACGAGGCAAGGCAGCCCATAATAACATAGTAAAGACGGTATATAAGCAATGGCTCCTTGAATAATTGCTATCGGTACCTGGTTTCATTGCCTGAATACGTGCAATTTTGATTGCGCGCGTGTTGCGTTGAAATTGCCGCGGTTGACATGGAAATTGCGTCAACAAAAGTTGCCCCGAAGTTGCCCGGCGAAAATTGCTAGCAATTTTGTTGCCCGAAAATTGCCCCGTGTGACAAAGCTTTTAAACTTTCTTGAGGAGCAATCTTGGGGAGCCACTAACTTGAGTTCGAAGAGCTGAACTCTGTGGAGCCATTAGGATAAGGATATTGCTGTACATTGGAGCAGAGGATCCAAGTCGTAAAGTAGTTTCACACAAGTCAATTCAGGATCTTGGAATATATTCTCCAGTCATAACGTTAGAAGTAGATATTGTAGGACGACAGGAGCCTAATATCACTTTGAATTTTGAGCAGTGGATATTGTTGTTAGCTTACGAAAGCGCAGTATCACTTCGTTATTTTTAAAGGAAAAGTGGATGTTGTAGGTTGAAGCCTAGTATCACTTGTTTATTATTTTTATAGTGGATTTGCAGGCGAATGGCCTGGCATTAATTAAGGTTTATACGAGACGGGATTATATTAGGAGTGTAAATTATTTCTCTGGCAGCATTAATTGAGATATTTATTACGGACCTTGTAGATTTAAGAATGTAAATACATGTGCAGTTCTTTGAGAAGTGGTTTATTTGTAAATAAAACAATTGTTCTCTTTTTGCTGAATTGAAACATACTGTGTCTATTCTAAGTCATTCCTCTTTCGATTGATTTATTCTTAGTGTAGGATCTCCTTTCACCCAGTCATATATTTTGACAGCGGACCCTAGTCTACCAACTAGAGATACGAAACCGGTGAGGCGGAACTCCGGTGGTTTAGGCCTTTAAATTTTCCGCCTGGTGGCAGCGCTATCGACGAAGAACTGTGAGGGAGTCGACTCGACCCCACCGCATTTTCGCCACAAGGGCAATGAAAGAATCGGATTGGTGTTGATAACTTGGATTTTATTTCGATGGAAAATACATGTGTCGGACACAATACCACGTTTATGTGTGCGGCCATTTTGGTCATATTCTCTGTATGTACACACTAGTGTAGAAATATCATGTCTGGCGCGGATGGGCCCAACTATTTTCTTACATCCCATAGACTCTGTGATAGATTTATTTAAACAAATAAGAGGGTGAAAAGTGAAAACTAATCAATTGTTTTAACTGCATTTTAATTATCTGGTCTTGCATGACGAGCCATTATTTACAAAATTACACCAAAAAAATGCCATGTTTTTGACGGGACAAAATTTCATTACTTCAGAAGTTCAGATGCGTGTTATTTTTTAAGCATCTTTTCAATGTGTCACCTTTTCATTGTACATATTGACATAACTAGGATGATCATATCGTTATGTTATTCAAGACCGCCTTGATGGTACATACACTAGGCTTCTTATGACTCATATGAGGGTGCAGAACATCTCATGGCGTGATCGCAAGACCACAGAACAGATCTACGGAGATATCCTGTCTATCTCTGCCATTGTCACTCAACGTAGAGTATAAAACCAGATCATATCTGACGTCATATGATGGAGACTTCCATGGGCATGGCCAAACAGGACGAAGACCACTCAACTACAGGGGCACACAACATCGAAACGAGGACCTGCCGGTCGCTATGACGGACAGAGAACACTGTGGTGGCATGGCGAATTGTATCTCGGCTGCGGCCGCTAGATAGATAGATAAGCGCTAGAATGCAGATAGCCCCGATTGGACCCTATCTACAGTACAAAGTACACTTTCGATAGAAACGTAAATTGCATGTTTCACGAAAAAATATACACATTGCACTGTAATACCTTAAATATTATGTATCTATACTGTATTGTTATTACGTGTATGCCTTTGATAATAAAAGATATTGAAACTTACACTGTGTTTTTGACCAATTCTTGCCTTGTTTTGGTCTTCTCTGCAGTTCGATATTGCCCGCACGGTGTGATCAGTTCCATCTTGCGCGATCGGTGCAATTACTGGCCTGGATCGAGCGGAGCGGCAAACAGCGCCCCCGCCCGACTCAACATGTTAATTCGTGTTGAAAACTTTTGCAATACAAACCTACGGCTGTTTCAGTTTCTTTAATATGTTCCATGCGCTCTTCAATTGATGGAAATAAGATTTCCTTTGGAACCACTATCATTTGTCATTCCACCTATGGTCCTTTGAAGTGTCATGTAAAATTATCTGAGATTTTCTTTAAAATTTCTGGGGATAATGCAATAGCAGAATGGTATCATTAGGCGACCATGCGGCGCCGCTCCGTCTTTCTTCATTCAACATGGAGGAAAAATACCGTATATTGCGACGTACATATGTAAAACTTCCCGCTAAACTTAAATACAACCAAATAAGTATAATAGATAAATGCAATAGCAGAATGGTATAACTATTAGGGGACAATGCGGCGCAGCTGTCTTTCTTCATTCAACCCACTTTTGAAGATGGCGGACGACTTGTGGTTTTGTGTGGCGGACCTAGCTCACCCGGTCTACAAAGGACATACCTACAAATACATCCTAAATAGAAATGTTGACAAGTATGGGTTGCTGAGTAATTGCTTAGAGGAAATATTCCATATCAAAATTCCATAGCAAATTGCTACATATGTGGCGTTTGTTTCAATTCCATAAAAAAAGTTATGACCTGCAGGCGCAACTGTTCAACAGTTGAAAACACTTGAAATGCGTGTGAAAAAGTCAGGTATGTATTTCTAAATGTTTGTATATCTGTACCATATTTATTGCAGTTGTTGAAGACAATGCTTTAATATGAACACTGTATATTATAACCCTTTAATTAAACTAATGAAAAAGCAACATGCATTTAGTGTTGGAAAGCATGACAGTAGAGTGGATGCATTGGTGCGGCCAGTACCCAAAGTTTGTTAGGGGTCATGCCAGTAGAGTAACTAGGGTCTAATTTTCAGGGGGGCACTAGGGGGTGCACCACTTTTTCTAGGGGGAATGTCAATACTTCAATCGTGCAGTCTCAAAATTCTGAATGGGGCACCCGGGGGGCACGGACCTCGGCTGGGGGCCGTTCCCCACCCCATAGTTACGCCACTGGATCATGCATGACCCCTTCTTTTGTTGAAAATTCCCCAAGGTTTCCCCCTGAATAAACAAGTTGTGCCATTATAATAACTCCAGGTTGCTGTATTAAAAATTGAGATATAATGTACATTGTCAACCCACACATAAGACATATACTTTCAATATTACGTTTTTAATTCATAGTATGAATGTATACTTAACACATTTGTAACCATGATTGAAACCAAATTCATGCATTTGCCAGTATTTTACTATTCTGAATTAAGATACATAATGGACGAGGACCTGCCCTGAAACCCATTTTTACAACAAATGTTATCCCTAGTTATAGGTTACATCGGCAGATTAATATCATCTCATGGCAACAATGAACCTAGTTCCAAAAGACGGCGTCATTGAAGTCCGTGTCCAGCTACCACCACTTCGGTTAGTGACCCCGTCTCTTTTTCCCCAATACAACTGACCGAAATGTATAAGCCCGCGATCTTAGCATTATGATTAAGATTCGTGAGCACACATGTTCCTTGAAATATTGAGGTAGGTGTGGGGGAGGATAATTGCAATGTTTACCCTGCATTTCCCTACTACTACTATAGCAAACAGTCAGTACTCAGTATTACAATTGTTATCCAATGTAATGTTTTTGTTGCTTTGTTTGTTTGTTTGTTTTTTTCTTTTTATGTATAGACAGGGCCCATAGCCTATTCAAACTGTTATTATGAATAATACCCCGTACTCATATATTTACCCCTTACAATGTTAATCACGAAGGTTATATCATGACACAATTCCTAAACATCGAAATTTACATGAATTCCCACGATAGAAAAAGTACCGATATTACACGGAAAGTGATAATCCAAATATTTTGTATTACAATAAAGGTTTGGAATTATTTTTGGTTGCAAGGAGCAAGCGTATAAGGTGAGGTACAGTACATGATGTAAAGCCATTTAAACAAATTATATATAAGTGTGATTGTAAACGGCACGGCATTGGAGGTACTTTTTTCTGACACCTATTTAAATGGGTTACATAGGAGAAAATGTTATCTGTGTACAGTTTGTACAACCTCGTAATAAAAGAACAAAATTAGTTTTATTAAATATCCCCTCAAACTTGTGTTTTATATGTTTAATGCATGTAACATATACAATAAAAATCATGTTATTAAAAAAAAAAATTCTCAAGAGGCAATAATTGTTATTGTTTCAAAAAGATGACTGTCCAACAATCAAAATGTATAGTGTTATTATACACAGTTATATAGGAATACATTGAGCATCAATGTGTTTCTATATACCCTGGTAACTCTATAACATGCCCATTTATATTCAGCGAATATACCAGTAGAACAATTGTAAACAATTATTGGCTTTTTCACCGATGGATAACTGTTACTAACAATCAGTATAAATCTAAGTTTTTTTTGCAGCACCCGTGCAGACAAACTCGACTGTCTCATGTCTGGCATGGGGTTGGTGTTGTCCATGGTGACAAAGATGAGACGTCCGCTGAAGTTCAAGCTGGTGGGGATGTCACTGTATAAGAACGGGTGTAGCAGTACAGTAAGTACCACAATTTGGTTAGTGGATGACTTAGGTGACAGTTTGCAAAATATCATTGTGTTAGCAAGGTTTGTTTGTCAAATGGATTCGTCTTAATTTCATGGTATTAACCGGCTTGTGCGTGATTCACCGCCCCAAACACCGCCCCAAACCCAATAATTATACCCAAACCCAGCATACCCAAACCCAATATACCCAAAGCCAATATATCAAAGTTATGAAAAGTGTGATCATTTCAGCATTCAATATCATTACAGCATACATAATTCAAGCCATAATTATCGACTGCTTCCTAATGGCTACATACTTTCATTACTTTCAATGTACTTGATGTGTTCCAAAAGACCGGACTGTGTACCGGGGCAGTGTCCACCAGATGCATCATTGGCCGATATGGGAAACGATAAGACAGGGATATCAGACACATGAAAACAGTCATTGAGGTGATTGTAACAAAAAACTAAAACTTTGTGTAATAGATGGAGATCAATAATGTCTTCAGTGTCTGGTTCGTGTTTCTGCCGGTGTAGCATGTTCATACTTGAAAGTCTGTTTTATAATGCGAGCATCATTTCTATTGTTCAGAGTCATCTTCGACATGACCCTGCGCTGCACATTGAAAATGGAGATGTCACTTTACAGGAAGACCCAGACGAAGTCACCCAGACGAACACTGAAAGCAAGGCAACATCACACTCGGATGACAACGAGGACACAACGACAATGTCGCGTAATGGACGTAGAAGAGCCACAAATGACCACGGCCCATATTCATAAAAGCCTGCTAAGCCTAGTTGGCAACTAAATTGGCCCCTAACTGCCAATTAAGCCTAGTTGGATACTAAGTGTTATTCATAAAATGCCGCTAAGCTTAGTGGACTGCTAAGTTGTCTGCTAACTTTAGAGGTGATCTTGGGTACCTCTAAGTCACTAGTTGACAACTAAACCCTTCATTTGTATGTTTGACTCTGTGTTCACGATGCTGAGAACATAGAACTGCCTGTACATTGCATTCGATAGGCGCGCACACACAGTTCGTGCATGCACAGCTCTATTGTTAGACACATAAACATGCCACTCATATTGAAAGTGAAACTTACCCATATTGTGTTTTGTGGTTTGGAACAATGCCAACTGCTAAGTTAACAACCAACTAAATCCTAGTTGACAACTACCTGGCACTGTCCCTAGCAGGGTTTTATGAATATGAAAATAGCAAGAAACTATGGAGCAGGCAACTAGGCATTTAGCAGCCTGCAAAGGCCTAGTTGGCTGCTAGTTTAGCAGGCTTTTATGAATATGGGCCCCGTATACCAGGTTAATATGCACTGGACAAGCTACACCGTAATTATGCTATTTAGTGTTTGCTCATACTGTTCTTTCAGTGCTTTGTATTTGTTATGTTTGTCATTGTTAGATTTGATATGTTCTTTTATTTCCTTATGGATTTAATATATTTTAGGAATTGTTTTTGTGTGACATAATGGTTGGTTTGTGTTCATATGATAAAATCGTATTATGGAAAAGAACACGTTCTACCAATGAATCGCTTAAAAATAATTTTTTTTAAAACAGACACAAGTTGTGAGAGAGTGAAACAAGTAAGCTAAGAATGGTAACTGATGGTAACTACGTATTTTTTTTAGGATTTCTAATGTGTTGGGATAGTGTACAGGTGTTTGTACTCAGACGACACCAATCCTCAGTCACATCAAACGGGTACCTTCAATGGGCACTGGCGTTTGTTGCTGTCAACAGAAAGAACTATTCACCCAATGTCATGCATTCTCCTGCATCGGTGATGAAGGCGACGGACATGCCTATGACTACTTTCCTTCCACAAGAAGAGGGCTGGATGGAACTGAGAGCCGCATGGAGGTCATACGGGCTCTAAGAGCTCAGCACCATCCCCGCTTTCACATACATCGCCTAAAATGCTGTTGATGTCTATGTCCTTCACGATTACAGTAACGAATTTGCAGAAAAGAGCACCTTGGTAAGACATAAAACGGTTCACATGAAATACTCCTATGCAAATCATCGTGTCCCTTGATTGCCACACCCCCAAGTATATTAACCCTTTTTAAAGCTTACAGTTAGTTTCATATTTGTTTTTCAGATCAACCTGGGCGTTATCCTTGAGAACCCGTCATCAGGGAAAGGGATCATCGAGATCATGAAACAACTTAATGAATATGTACCACTCAAACCAGATGGGACATCTCATACCATTCTTTGTAACGGAGACCAGCTCTCTCTTGAGAGAATGGTGGATGCGAGGCACATACAGGCTACATCATCTTCTCCACTGGACAGGAACCGGCCTTTATACAAAACGTTTTAAGATGTATCACCAGTGATGTGCGCTATGTTACCGATACACACACAAAATGAATGGTAAAAAAAAAATGGGTAAAACATGTTTTGTAAAATATTACATAATTTAGGTTAAATTTCGGGAAAATAAAGAACACAATTGCTGTGTAAGTTAAAAATGACGTAATTTAAATGTATTAAATTTTATTTACATAATTTATGTAACTAATTCAAGTCTTTACCTGGCCCGTGAACTTTTAACACAAGGAACTTAAGCATTGCCGTGCGTTGTGTAAAAGTTCACTTTTAATTGTGTAAAGCCCACCATGTGATCATGCATTGTGTGCGCGGTGTGCAAAAGCAGTGTGTTCCCGTCGACAATCGCCTCATCACAACATGGATGATCACAATATCATGATGATGGAGAAAATGATAGATAACCTCTTCAAATGGGGATTCGAAGATATGATAAAGAGTTTCGAAGGTATAAACTGACATAGCCTATTGTGTAAATTATCATTTCATTGTTGATAAAAGATAAACACTGTGTACACATGTATTTTGAATGTTTAAACTTGATCGGAGAGAATTACGATCAACGTTAGTGCAGTGGTTGTAGTACTGCACAACGATGCAGTGACAGTGTTGTCCTCACTCTGGGTTTGTTTACAAAATTAATGATTGCTCATGACAGTTTTTGCTTGTCCCTGACCCATTTTTAGGCTTAATGTCGTTGTGTTGTTTTGCTGTGTGGAATGCAGTATTATATTACTGGGGTGTGAAATACATGACAAGTGTACGGTGTATCAGTATGCCTATCTATATCATGCAAGCATTTGCATTATAGATCAATCACAGGATTTTAGATTCATTCAGTTGAACTTTGAAAATGTGTGACTTTATTATGGGCTTTTCTCTTGTGCTGCATTGTCAATGGTGGATTAATGTGTGTGTCATAACCCTACAGTACAATGAACACGTACAAATAAAAATCGTCTCCAAAATAGGAATAGTCTAGATTTATGAATATTATCAAATACAAATAAATTATTTAAAATTGCATTTCTTGTTTGCAGATGAGAGATTTGACGATGACTCGTTTGCTATGCTGACTAATGAGTCCGTAAAAGAACTAATACCTAAGCTTGGTTTCCGCCTAAAATTCATGTCATTTCATCAAGCTGAGGTAAGTTGAGTAATTTTACACTTGAATGATATTATCCAAAAGAGTGAATCACTTTGATTTGCATTTGTTCTGAAAGAGCTTGGATCCTCAAAAAAATCTTTATCATAATTTTTTTTCGTAAATAAAACTGTTTGAGTTCATTGGGTTTGAAGAGTTATAATCCCTGGGAGTTACATGAACTGATACAACTATTTTTGAAAATGCAATAAGACAAATAAGAGTACTCTGTTATTTGCTTAAATTTACAGATTTGCATTACATCGCACCACCATTGATACGACACATGAATCATGAAATCATTCAAATGTTGCAAATGTTTGATTATAGTAGGAGGAATTCATGGTTTGTTTGTTCATCTGAAGGTTGTTCATGCCATCCTTTCCACCACATGCACAAAACTCATACGTGCAGAGTACAACTGTAACAAAATATTCTGGCGTGGTTCAAGCTACAGACGTCATTTGAAACAAAATCACACAGAAATAAACAATACTGACAGAGTTGTTCAAAGACCGTTAGAATATAATGTTCATGGTCATCTTGATGATGTGCAACAGGAAGCATTTCAAGACCAAAATCATGTGGAGCAAGAAGGTGCAGAGGAAGGAGAAAACGCAAATTTTGATGTAGAAATCAAAGATTCTATAGCTGCTTATGTAGCACGTATGAAAAGCACTGCTGTACATGCAACAACTGTGCAGTATGTTATTAACGAATCCAAGGAGCTGTTGGGTAATGTTATAGGACAAATAGAACATCAATTGTCACCATTATTCAGATGTATAAGAAATGGTGTGCAACCTACTGAGGAATCGCTTACCAATCTTGAAAACAAGCTTGATAGTATCAAGGAAATTTTTGGTGATTTTGCAACACAATACAAACAAAGGAAGTATATTAAGGATGCAGATTTGCTAGTTGAACCAGTTGAGAAACAGCTTGGTGCAATATTCAGAGTTCAAAGTGACAGATGCACAGGCAGAAATTATCAAGAAAAACACAGGGAATCATTCCAATACATCCCTCTAAGAGAAGTGATTACCAGGTTTCTACAACAACCAGGCTATATGTCAGGAATTCTACAAGGGGCAGAGTCTGATGACACAGATGTGCTACAGTCTTATCGTGATGGATTATATTTTAAAGAAAACCATAGTCTTGGAGGTGAAACAGTACCTATTTTACTGTACTCAGACGACAGCTAACCCTCTGGGTTCAAAGAAGGGCGTTCACAAACTTACTGGAGTCTATATCGGCTTCCCATGTTTGCCTAAGCAGTACTAAGCAGGCCTTCGCAATATTTTGTTGATTGCCTTAGCTCCGACGAGATTTGTTTCCAAATATGGAATGGAAAGTATTTTGTCCCCTGTCATACGAGACCTACCGGTAATAGAAATTGAGAGAACGGAACTCCAAATAAACTCTCCTAATGAGTATGTTGGTATTGTCAAGCCTAAACTATTTCAAGTTATAGGAGACAACCTAGCATTGAACTCAATGCTAGGATATGTCACATGTTTTGTAAGTAACTATTACTGCCGAAGATGTAAAATGGATCGAGAGCAAGCTCAAAGAACACCAGTTGAAGATGAACAGCTTCTCAGAAAAGAAGACATTTATGAAAGTGATATCAAAGCCAACAACCCATCTGCAACAGGCTTACGCTATATGAGCATTTTAAATTCGCCGCCATATTTTCATGTAACTCAAAACTTGGCATTAGACATAATGCATGATTTTTCAGAGGGAGTTCTACCTCTTGAATTAAAATTAGTCCTTGGCAAGATACTTGAAAATAGGAAGATCACTCTTGATCACTTCAACAGCAGGCTGCAGTCCTTTAATTTTGGTTTCACAGACAAGAGGAACCGACCAAGCTCTTTAACTGCACACCAGGTAGCTAATGCAGGTGGACCAAGTGGACAAAAGGCTGCTCAGATGAACTGCCTAATGCTCTATTTTCCCCTTTTAATTGGTGACAAAATAGATGAAGACTTCAAGTACTGGGCTGCTACAAATTTTGGAAATTTTCAAGCTTGTAAATGCTCAAAAAATCTGTAAAATTGGAACTTTCTTCCTAAAATCAAAAATTGAAGATCACCACTCCCTGTTCCTGAAACTCTTTCCGGATAGGCAGCTTACACCTAAGCAACATAACTGTGTACATTACCCAAACGCAATCAGACATCTAGGTCCTCTTACACAATACTCAGTAATGAGAATGGAGGGAAAACACAAGCAGCTGAAGAAATGGGCAAAATCTTCCAACAACTTCATAAATATATCCAAAACCCTGGCGGATAGACATCAGTTGGCTCAAGGATATGAGTTTCTGCTTGATTATTGGTATGCAGGTTGGTATGCAGGTAAGTATGCCTTGCTTAGTGCTGGACAGAGAGCCGTAATTATAATTTTTATCACAGATTGGACACATGATCATATATAGTCGTGGTTATATCCCATGCACAGTACCTCCAAATGTCTTTAATACCAGTAATGTACAAATATTACTTAGATAGTGGTGGACCTAAACAAATTATATCATCTTCACAACTATAGCTAGCATCTATCAAACAGTTGCTTCCAGTATTATCATACACTTTGACAGTAAAGTTTGTTGTTCATCTTCCCTTAATTTGAATTACATCATGTTTTATATTTTGCAGTACATACACATTCCAATCACAATGGGAGATATATCCACTGAGCATTTGCTAGACAGCATGTCCTCTCCTTCGGAGATAGGCAGTGTATTGAGTGCCAGTTCAACAGCAACAACCCTGATTGTTCCAGAAACTCCTAGCCCGATTGACAGTCCTTCTCAGTCATCGAGCCAAGCTACATTGGGGTATGATGTGACTGATGAAACAGAAACAGAGATGACTAGTAGCATCACTGAAGAACGTGCCAATGAAGCTGTAACATCAAAACAGCAATTATTTGTAAGTTTCCATTTGTATTTTTTTGTAAAAAGATGCAGCTTTTTCCAAACCATTGCTGGAACATAGTTAACGGTATTGATGATGAAAAAATGCTTGCCGGCCTACATGGAAATTTTTATTAAATTTTGCCCCTTTATCCCACAACTGAGTTTTTCATAATAGGTTTTTTTTTTTTTTTTCATTTAGGATGTTAGACAGATCCTCAAATGTGACCCACCTGGCATCAAACTTGTTACACGGATCAACAGCAACAGATGCATTTCAAAATCAGACAAGAAGATGATGGTACAAAAACTATGTGCCTATCTTGTGCAGCGTTACGGAAACAAGTAAGTTTAAAATCTTTACAAGCATACATCTGATGCCAGACTAAGCTGTATGCACTGATTTTTGCATGGTTCTAGAATGATTTTTTTTTTCAGATGTAACAAATATTTTTTGAAATAAAACAATTTCTGGTAAATTGTTGAATGATTAGAAATTGTTATGAAAATTGTGGAGATTTCCCATAATTACCACAAAAATCTCTAATGTTATTTACGGCAACAATGATAAAAACTGATAAAGCACCTCAAATTATTTGAATAAGTTGACCTCTTGTTGAGCTTACTGTGTGGAAACTGAATATATTGTTTGTAGCATGTACAGCAGGAGGTTTGTTTTAGTAAAAAGAAACATATACTTTTGGCATTTAAGTGCAAAAATGACTACAAAGAGCAGTTATCTATGAGATTGGGGTTTAGTTAATATACTGCAAGTCAATTATATCATTTAATCCAAAGTATGGTGCCATAATTACAGAAATTCAATTTTTGTCTTATAGACCCTCTTCTTTTGTGAAGGCAGAATTGGCAAAGCAAATTATAGAGGATGTTCCATTTGTTGAAGACCCACATGGCTGCACTGGATATGTGAGTATAATTGTTTGGTTGAACCAAGCTCCTCTTTTGTGTGCTTCTTATTTTTATTGATTGGCTGTGGGGGCATAGTAATAGACATTAAATGATAAAATAACACACCCTCCTACTACTACAAGGGTCAAAATCAGTCAAAATTTCAAAGTTCATGCCAGTGTACACCCATCACAACTTCTAAGTTTCCCCTAATTTTTTTTTATAGAATATCTCAACAAGTATTGCATGAATTTTAAAAATTCAAAAATCAAATGACAGAATGACATGTTCTACACAGCTCGTAATGAAATGGTTGAAATTCAATCATGCATGCACAATTGACAGTGATTTGAATGAAAATTCAGCTGAAAAAAAAGTTGCAGTACAAAGCATTGCTTCAATGGCATGTTACACATGTAGTTTTCTGTAAGAACTCATGCATCAATAACAATGGTATTGATGGCTGTTTCATAATAAGAAAAGAATATTCAAAGAGCAACATGCATGTCCATTGTTTTAGAAGGGTAGAGCAAGAGTTTAATATGGAATTGGCCCTCCATTATTCTCCATAACTGAGTTTGACTTTTCTGTTTCGTTGTATTTTCTTAGGAGAACACAAATCTGGATCACTACCTGAAAGACATCAGCTCTAAGTCGATATCTCAACCATATATTCTGGCCCTAGGTGGAAGTGTAGTGTCGCCACATCAGGTTTTCCTAATCATGGAGAGGAGGGCATTACCACAAGCGTCTCTTTTGAAAGCCCTGGATGTCTGCTTTAAATCTTATTTTGTATGCGACCTAGAATATCAGGAGAAGTGCTTCGGTGTGTGGAAGTTCTTAGAAGCAGTTGTATATGAGTTTAAAAGCAACTTGAAGAGCAGTGCAATCCGAGATTTCCGAACATTCTGCTCCAGCAAGATTTAAGCCTTTTTGTTTCTTTAGGACAGATCCTCCAACACCAACTCCAAGTTCAATGTTGTTTGATTATCAAAGTGAGCAAAGGTTTTGAAATAAGGTTTCCTAAGGAATATAATTGTACTTAATTTGGCGCCCTTTGATACTTGATTAATGACCTTCAATCTGTAACCAAATTTTGTCAACCAATATATTGCAATTTTTAGTTCCAATCAGAAAATAATTTGAAAATTATGTTTTTCATCAAATGACCTGAAATGTAAACTATAATAGTAATCAATACATTATAACCTTGCCTTGGTTAAAATTCAGATTTTAGACCAAATTCTGTAAACAAATTTTGTCAACCAATATATTGCAATTTTTAGTTCCAATCAGAAATTAATTTGAAAATTGTGTTTTTCATCAAATGACCTGAAATGTAAACTAAAATAGTAATCAATACATTATAACCTTGCCTTGGTTAAAATTCAGATTTTAGACCAATTCCATACTTGAAAACGCCAATTGTGGTTAAACAGTACCACTTTGACCTTATCTTAGCCAAATATAAAAATAGAAATCAAAACAGAAAGGCAAATATAGTTAGGCCTCATGTTCCGACCCAAACGACTTTGCTATGAGGCAATTAGCCATCTTTTCATTTATATCATTTGTCATTTAGCAGTTTACAACAGCTAATTAAGATTGTATTTTTAAAGTTAAAGTAAAAGTGAAAAATACATAATTTGCTGGAAGCCATAGACACTTGTACAGCATTAAGTTACAATGTTTGATTCGCAGTTAACAACAGCTATTCAATATTTGTTTTTAAAAACAGAAAATGTAACTTTTTTCCGTAGATTGGAGAACTCTGCAAAGTTTTCTTTGTATAAAGGTTCTGACACAATATTGCAAGTAATCAAACAATACAACTGTATCCTTATCATGTCCAAAAGAAAATACCATATTTAGACAAATTACATTTTTTTTACCTGGTATAATGCTATACTTTGATCAAAACTGAAAAATTTAGCTATAAATAAAGGGTTTTAAAGGAGAAAAAATTGATATTTTTGATGGAAGAGATTTATTTTGTATGTTATAAAACTGTTAGTGTAAAGAAATGTTATGCATGTTCTTGTTTTGTTTTCATTTTATTGTTTAAAAAAAAGAAACGTTTTTGAAACTACAAGTATAGTGGGGTGCCTTGTTTCATTTACATTATTTTTATTTAATAAATATGTAATGAATTAGCAGACCAAACAATGTAGTAAAAGTTTACAAGGTCAAAATAATAGTAAAGAGTCTAGTATTCTACACAACAATTAAGTATTTTTTACCAATACATTCAGTAACAATTTACTTAATTTATGTTTACCTATTTAAGAGGTAAATCTTTAAGTAAAAGTTTACAAAATGTTTATGAAAAACTTTACCCAACACGCATTTTGTAAAACTTTACCAAACAATTAGGAGGTTCGTATAGAACATTGCAAAATAGTAAAATTTTACACAACTTGTGTATTTTTTTCTGTGTGTACCGGCTAGGCCAGTTATCATCAGAATAACTTTATTAGATACAAATTTTTATTTTACTGTTACTTTAATTCTTGACACAATCTTTCGTTCAATGTCTGTTTAATCTTTAATTACCGTTACGAAAATACTCAGACGTCAAATAATTATTTCAATAAGCAAAGACCCATCCAGTGCAACATAATACATCGTTTGTGAAATTCCTGTGGTGTGTGTTCAATACCATACGTTCATACTTAACGCGAATGCGAAGCGAATTTTACTTCATCACATTCGCGGCGAATGATTCGCGCAAGTTCAACTCTAGAACCATTGTCGACGTCACGACTTTCGCTTCGCATTCGCTTTCGTATGAAATATGAACCAGCCTTAAAGGTTACCTGAACGGAAAACATATAAGCCTACGTTTAGATCCTTATTATTTCACAAAGTTGTACTCGTATCATTTATACAGGACTACATGGATTTGCTGTACGATCTGACAAGTGTTTCTCAACGTGGTACACTATTTAACATAAGGAACAAGTTTGGACATCACAATGTGAAACCATAGGTAGCTGATTGCATCAACAAAGTCGGTGATATGCTTAGAATGTCTACCGAGGGTATGGTCATTTTGGCAACATTGCAAATTCTCAACCTCAAGACCTGTCATAAGCCAAAGGGATGCCCATCATCTTCCTCCAGTATCACAGAGCGACGGAAATTTCTACACGCAGCTTCGTCTGAAGTTGTGAAGGCGGTATGACAAGTTATCAATACTGTTCCTCGGAATGGTCCCATAGCGACATAGAAGCCGATGATGCAGACAGTAACGATGATAGTGAGTCAGAAGAAGATGACGGGAGTTATTGCGTTTGTGTCAAACTCTGGGGCAGTTATAGACTCAGTTGCACCAGAAGATCGCACAAAGGGAATCAAGGATCTTGGATCATTTTGATCTTCTCTTGATTGAGGTTCATCTGGTATAACACAGTTACATGATTTGATGTGTTCCTTAAAAGTATGTACTGTTAACCGTTCATGAGTAAATCTAGCACAAGTTTGCAGAACGGCTGGTCACATGGCGATAAATTTCTTAAACTTAGCAACTCATCACATTGTCCACAGCAATTAAATCTTTGAACCCACCGTTTTATGCAACATGATTGCATGAAGTTTTGCAGGGTGTGTCAACAATACCTGAGCAAATATTGCATTGAAATAATGCATAAAGTCGGGATGCTAAACAAAGTTCTCTGCTATAAAGACTGCATAATTCTAGACTATTATCTAAGTCATCCAGTTCAATGGAAAGCACGCTTTTCTTTCCTGAGGGCACATCATCCTCATGTTTCCTTTTCCGTGCTCGAACAAAGCGTGTATGTATCGGCCTTTCTTACACCACCATCACATACTACTTAAATGATGGACATGAGAGCAGATAACTAAAGGCCACCCTCATTTGAGTATGTTAGATAAATCATTAACAATTTGCTTACCAAACTGCCAGCTACCAGGAAATTGTTACAGGAATATCTGTTATACTGTCCTTACATTATATGAACATTTTAAAATGTATCTTTTCTCTTTTAAAGTATTTAAAATTAATTTTCATTCACATTTCAACAGTTTTGTTTTTACATAGAGCTTGATACTTTAGCAAAAATGTGGCTACACCCAGCTTTTAACTTTTGTTTTTTTAACTAATACATGTCAAAATTAATTTGCCCAACACTCAAACAACTGGCACCATATATCAAATATGAAATACAAGACCCTTTAAAGCTACAATTATAACTAGAATAACTTACCTTGCCACAAGATACCTTTCGTAGGTATGTTATATTCCTTTCAATATATCTCTTTAGCTGAACTTCATTGACAGATGAAATTGCTATCATATAATAAAAAAATAAAAAGTTTCATTAATCAGCATTGGAATCTTTAACAAATTATTTCATTCACATTTGCGCAGGTTTTTCTTGCAGTGAGCCAACATGACTACATGACTACAGCCGAGTTTGACTAGTATTTTTTTTTGTTTTTTTTTACTGATGCATGCCCAACCTTGCCTAATGGCAATTTCCTCACGTTACAACTCTGTGACATGTGTGTGAGTCCTCCGTGGGCCAATATTTGGATTAGGTTTTCAGTCCCTACTTGATAAGTTAGGTTTACCCAAAACATTCTGGGTTTTTCCTCCTACCTCAATAACTGAAAATTTTTCATTTCAGGTTTGCAAGGCTTATAGTTCAAGTAAGACGAGGATGATAACATTGACAAAAATAATAATTTATTGATGGTTTGCTATAATTTACTTAAGTACTTACTCATCATCTGAGCGAACTTCCTGGCGTTTCCTGTCATACAAATTAAAAATTCCAATTAATACTAATGTAAACAATTTACTTTCTTCAACTAATTAACTTGAAAAAGAAAGAATTGGAATAGTTATAGTGAAAAAAAGGAAGAATTTCATTAAAAGAAGAAGAGAGGAGTTGCATATGGATCATTTCAAATGGTATAATTCGATGTTGCAAAAGGTTTCTCTTGAGAATGGTAATTCACCTCAATATATAGTTTTGTCTTTAGGCTTTTGTAAGATTACTGCATTTACGTTTAACCCACAACACTGTTCGTTCTAGTGCTATGTGAATTACGGCACCTTGGCTATTGTTTTTTTGTAATCATGCAGTTATTAGCTGAAACTTATTTGTCTTTTCATCTGCCAAACTTTTGGAAAACTTTGTTTGAATGGTAAAATGAATTTTCAAAATAAACAAACATGATTACCTTGGACAAGTTTCAGCACGCTTAGCAGTTTGCGTAGCTGAACCTGAAACGAAATAAAATATTCTCTCCATTGGAAAGCAAGAATTGGAAATAGTGGTATAGTTTGGCCTTCAACAAAGCATATTTAGCAAGTCACCAGGAAGTCTTCTTTGACTTCTGCTGTTATTAAAGACCTCACCAAGAGAATTTTAATCTATATTTGTATGATAGTATCTCAACCATAACAAAGGAATAAACATTCAGAGTGTTGTGGCCACTGATAATGGATCTAATCTATGGTACAATTAAACTGCAGTTAGATCATGCCATTCTTCAGCCAATGTTGACCGTTAGTCCCACAACAAGAGAATCAATGTGCAAAGTTTTGTGCACGTGCAGGCGCTTATCACCAGTGCCAGTTCGGTCTAGTGCCCTCGTGGTCGCTTTGTTTTCCGTTACTTCGAGCAGCCATCACTTGACTCTGTATTATCGTTATATTAAAGTTGTTTTTTGTTAATAAGACCTATGTTTGGCCGTGTTAGTTTATTCCGGAGATCCACCTATTATCATAGTGGCGCAGCTTGTTTGTCATGGCACCTATATATACATACATGATTACTGTTTGTTTATGAACTCCCTTGCCTTTTCAAAGTGCACTTACATGTATAACACTCTACATATTGTGTTTCGGCCGATGAAACTAGTTCTCATATATATTATAATGTATTCAAAACGGGTATAAATCAAAGATTAACTGACAGGCCTTACACGAATAAAACTGTCCCCATATATTTATGAATTACCTTTAGATAGAAGACTGTCTAATGAATGCCGAATCTTATCGGCCAACTGCTTTGAGGAGAAACTTGAAAATTCTTCCTCTTCTTCTTTGATTAAACATGCCTAGAATTGAAAGAAATTACACAAGCAATTGAAAATAGGAAAGAAGGAGATTACAGATGGAACAGCATTTTATTTATGAGCAGGGAATGCTGCACCAGGAGATGTTAACACAGAGTTCTCTGCGTTCAAACCTCAGACGCAACTGCCCCTGTAACTGCTAAAAGAGTTTAGTGGAGAAGTGGACGCATGTCCTGGGTGAATTTGAAAACCGAACAATAATCATCTGGTCAACATATAAGTTACACGATTGCAACTGTTTGAGCCATATGGACAGTGCACAGTAAATTAAAAACAATAGGCTCACCGCTTCCTTAAATCCTGTTGGCCCCTCTTTCTGGAGAGATTTATAGTGTTGAAGTAGTTGGTGTTCTTGTATTTTAGATGTTTTCCCCTTAGCACATCTTTTTGTAGTGGCCTTGATTGTGTAGAAGGTCTTCACTGGGATCTAAGTTTTCAAAGTGCAAAATATAAAAATTAAGACACGGAAAATGCATACTTCCAATTAAATTCATGACCTGGGTTTTACTGAGTATCAACATATTAATACGAAATTTAGTGATCTTACCAATCCTGTAATATATATTAACTGCTCATTGACACAATACCACACCAAATGGACAACTTTTATAATATTCCTTATTATGTTAGACTGCGTGCATCAAGCAGAGCATGGCATGGCACTCAAAGTCTATAAAAATAAATATATTAGCCTGCAAAACGAATGGGGTTCATTACCATGTTCTTTGGTGCGGTGACGTCAATTTTGGCCAACTGTACAGAGCACGCAGCTTCAGAAATACACTACAGGGGCAATGTTGTGAGGTCAAGTCTACTACGTTGAGAGATATATCCCAAAGCGTTGGCAGTGTATGTATCAGCGGACGAAAACTCGTTCATGCCAATCTACCCAAAGACACAAACAAGCAGCACCCGGTCTTCCGCAAACACTATGAGGCCACGGTTGAGGAGATTGCAGATATGCAAAAGAAGAAAGTGCAACAACGAGGTACAGCAGATAGGACACTAGACCAAGATTTGATCAAGATGGTATGTTTTATTGCTGCGTTTGTTATTTACATCATCGCCATTGAAATCGTTGTTGCAGTTTATTTCAATCATAAACATTAGATATGTTTGTTTGAATCTTTATCTATTTCAGACTGATTCAGAGTTCATCCGTGCTATGATTGACAAATACAATTGCTTGACGTCAAATCAACTAATTACAGCAGTGTTTAAAGTACATGTACATACATGTAGTCCCAACAGTGTGTTTCATGTCCAGCATGGGCTTCCATAAAGTCACATGGACCACCATGGGGTTCACGTGGTTCATCATGGTGTTTGCAAACCACCATGATGTTCACATGGGCCGTCATGGTGTTCAGTTTGGCCTTCATGGTGTTCACTTCATACATTATGGTGTTTACATGGGCCACCATGGTGTCCACATAGGCCACCATGGTGTGTACTTCGTCTATTATGTGTGGTCCATCGTGGTGTTCACATGGGCTATCATGGTGTTTACAGAGGCCACCATGGTGTTCACTTCATCCCAAATGGTGTTTACATGGGCTACCATGGTGTTTACTTGGGCCATCTTGGTGTTTACATGGGCCAACATGGTGTTTACTTGGACCACCTTGGTGTCCACATGGGGTCATCATGGTGTCCACATGGGCCACCGTGGTGTCTACATGAGCCACTGTGATGTCCACATGGGCCACTGTGGTGTCCACATGGGGTCACCGTGGTGTCCATATTGGCCACCATGGTGTTCACATGGTATTCACATGGGCCACCACGGTGTTCACCATGGGGCTTTCCCATAAATACCCATGGGACCCCATGGGGTCCCAAGGGGAAACCCATGGGAGTTTTCCATAAGGGGATGCACCCACATTTGGATGTAATTTAAACAGATCAGTGCATTCAACCCCCCCCCCCCCCTTATAACTGCAAGGTTGATCATGCCAGACAAAAATACTCAGGATTTTGTTCCTAATGCATTAATGTCAATGGCTTATCTTACCTGGAGTTGTTGCTGTTGTTTGGATACAGTCGGTATTTTACTGTGAGGTTGATCCTGCTAGACAAAAATCATAATTGTGGATTAATTTACATATAGGTAGTGTGTTAAGGCATTAATGTTAATCAAATATCTTACCGTACCTGTAGTTGTTGATTGGATGTGGTCAGGTTTTGACTACGAGGTTGATCATGCTGGATGAAAATCATAATCAGGGATTCATTTTTGTTCCTGTCTCTTGATTGTGGTAATATTGAAAGCATCTAGGCAGTCCGTGTATTTACAGATAGTGTGTTAAGGTATTTATAAAAACATTCAAATTCTGCCGACATTTCCACTTACCCAGTGACTGCATCCAGGTTGATCTTCCTAAAGAAAAAAACATACACCATGTGGTAAAAAGACTTGGGCGTTTTCTTTTATTTAGTTACATGTGATGCACCCACATTTGGATGTAATGTAAACACAGATCAGTCTCTTAAAAGTTATATAAACAAAATGGAGCATAAACTTATCTTAACAATGGTAGGAGGGATGGGGCGGATTATTGACATTTAGCTGGTGAGGGCATTGGGTGTTGCTAATTTGTTGAGACAAGTCCCTTTTGCAAAACGCCATGTACATTTACACTCGTTTTTAAGGATGTTATGTCAAGGAAAGTCTGATTTTTTGTTCTCATGAATTAGCTATGGGGATCTCTGTGGCAACATAATATGATCGCTGAGTTCATGGCTCATGAGCCATCAACTCGGCCACATGTCGGCTTCGGCTGTTGAGAGCCCTCGAACTGCCTGGATGGGTGAAAAAAACAAACATGCGCAGACTGATTAAAGATATAAGGTATTCATTATTTGATATACATATACATTTTTCCCCTTATATTCATCATCACACAAGTTGAGTGTGCAAAGTGCTACACACCATAATAATAAGTGTTCAATAATTAATAAAAGTTTGTCATTCTTTGATTTATTTGATTTAAAAAAATCATTGAGGCTCTGGCAGATGATTGTAATTGGATCAGCAAAGGCAAGTTCATGTACCTGTGCAGAAGACTGCTCAAATTTAATAAGAGGGATGTGCAATGTGCATGAGACACAAAATTAATCAAAATAAGGTGTATTTCATCTGTTTTAAAAGTCAGTTTTGCCTATTATAAAATAGGTGGTTATATTTATTTATAATTATTTCTCTGCAGAATTTGAACAGAATTAGCATATACTTTGGTGGCGACAGTCTTCCTGACATTACAGGCATGAGAATCTTCCGGTTTAAACCGGAATTCCGTTTTTTTCCCTTTCAAATTTGTGGTCTTCGAGTTCAGTGTGAATTTGATATAAAATTTGGGGGGTGAGTTGTAGGGGGTATACATTTGGATTTCGCTAATCCCTCTTCTCTAATCAGAAATTGTAAGTTTACCTTTGTAATCGTATATCGCGGATCCACACGCCGTTCGTGAAAAAAACGGCACGTTAACAATAAATTGCCGCCCGGCAGCTGGCCCGATATGCGGCTTGCGGTCTTCCATGCACCGGGCATGCAGCTAGCAGCAAGAGACGCAATGGATGTATAGACTTGTCTCATTCCTCGCTTCGTTAACGGTACGGTTCAATAATGTTTGCCCGTAATACGTTTACTGCTGCAGCAAAGATACACGTGTGGAGACTTTTGAAAGTCTACTGACAACACAATGCACGTGTGTACTGTGTATATACGTGCAGTTTGTACACGAACCAATGAGCGGCGCGGCACGACTGAAATCGCAGGCCATGGGAAACTGGTACCTGTTATTGCCTCACAATCAGCGAAAGATATATTGGGAACCAACGAAAACACATGATTCTTGGAAAGTAATATTAACAATGGCGGCAAGGCAGCATGTTTCGCGGTTTGCTAGGCGTGGTGATACCGATGTTAAACTTATCGACCGGAGTGTTAAAAATAAATCGATTTGGGCCTGGTGTGACAAGAGTCTTTGCACAGGATCACCAAATGAACATCTTGTAGGAGACTGCATAGATTTTTACACAGCAATGATTAGATACAAATTTTTTGGGGTGAGGTGTAGGGGGTACATATGGATTTCGCTAATCTCTCTTCCTGAATCAGAAATAGTAATTTTACCTTTGTATTCGTATATGAAAAACTGTTCAAAAGGGTTTAATTTGTCATTGTTCACTTCTTTTTGTTACAGGTGTTTAATCACTAATGGCAATCAATAAAAAGCAAAAATAGTGCACAATTTTACATTCTGTATTTTCCATTAAACCTATTATTTTTTGTTCAAAAAAGGAAAAATCTTACCAGAGTAGATCACTTCTACCTGGAAAACAGGTGTCAGAAATGCATCAGAGACCACCATAGAGCGTCTAAAATACCCAGAGCTTCCAGGGCCCTTAAGCGGGCCCTGGACCCCGGCCGTAAGGGACTTCGCGCTGCGCACACAAATTTGGGACTCTAACAAGTTGCACTCCAACTTAAAAATTTTTCCTGTTTTTTTATCATCACCCATTCTCACACCTGTGACAATAGTCCTGCAGACCGAATGATGTCCAGGGTCGATTTCACCAAACTCTTCCTATCTTAGGATCAATCTTATGATTTAAGAAGAGTCCCAGCTCTAAGATCGATCTTACCTAAGATTATTCCTAAGATTGATTTCACCAAACGCGCCTTAATCAAGACGTATCGAAAATATAATAAAGCCGTAAGTTATTTATTGAACGAGGCTGTTGATCGTGTTTGACGGCTGTTTTTATGAATTCTAACGAAACAGTCGTCGAGGCGCCATGCTCGCGCGTCAACTAAAACTGTAATTCAACATGGCTGATTGGCGGACTGTATTTGGCACAACTTTAGGCTCCAAAAGATGTCGTCTGCAAGTTCAAAAACACGTAGGTATAATGCGTATCTAGGGAAATTTGTCAAATGAATATTGTAGATTACGATATGTTGATGGGAATCTAACGTTATCTGTCAGTTGTATAATTTTGGTCACATCACATATAAACGTTTATACTTACTCCAACTTCCAAGTGTTGGTAACGTTAGCGTTAGGCCCCTTAAAATGCTAACGTTAGCCTAAATACAAATCACATCGTTTTGTTCGTTCAATCGTTGCAAAAATGGATACAACAAAAGGCGATCGGTCAAATAACTGGTCGTATGAAGAGGTAAGCATCCTCACAGAATTTGTGAGGATGCATAAGCACAAGCTTGTAGGGACAACAAGCAAGGCATCTGCCAATGTGGAGAAGACAAAGGAACACTACTGGAAACTGGCCAGCAGTGTTCTGGTAGAAAATGGTGGGAGTTTGAGACCATGGAAAAAAATCAGGAAAAAGTGGCAGAGTGTTGCAAGCCAAGCAAGGGCATACCACCGTGAATGCAACAGAACAGGTGAGTGCCTTTAACGTTACAATTTAATAATAATACTAGGCCTATAAGTTTTGAGGCTTTGCATGGTGGAATATCGATATCGTTTCGGTTTGCGGTAACACCATGTGTTTATCTCAACTAACGTGAAGCTGAGATACAGGTTCTGAAAAGAACCGTATCGCACAACTCGTATCTCAACCTTCGTTAAGTGAGAAAGGTTCAAGGGAGAACCAATTTCGGGCAACTCGTTTTCTCTACTGTCGCTAAGTGAGAAATATGGTTCAGGGAGAACCACGGGGACTAACGTTAAATAAGGCTATTAGTATTAAGCCAGTATAAAGCCACTTCGGACGGAGTTCCAACTGCGCATGCTCACATCTAACGTTATGATCTAGGTTTGATTACGTTAGGCCTATTTAAACATTTTGCAGTGAGATAAACACAACAGTCACAGACAAATGCACATGTCTATGGGGGAAATTAGAGTCACGCCCTACCTACTAACAGTTACTTTGAGCATCTAAAAATATTGTAGGCCTAGGGCCTCACAGCTTGATCATGATGCAATCCAAGTTTTGAAATTATTCTAAATTATTTTAACTAACGTTAGAACAGAATTTCTTATGAATTTTGTTGGTAGGCCTAACGTTACCCGCTATTATTTTTCACGCATACGGCAGATTGTTTATCTCACCTCTCTGCCCCGAAAGCTGTGAGCGCATGCGCAGTTCGAATTCCAAAGTGGCTTAAGTTATAGTATAGACATGAATGATTGATAGACTAACAAACATTAACAATAAGGGTATGGTCTGTTGGTCATGACCCAAATATTTTTTTATACGTTTCAAAGTGAAAGCTTATACAAAGGTGATAGGTCTGACGTTGGGGCTTACTTGACACTTGTACCAATTCCACTATGAAATATTTCCATCTGAAATGCTGTAATCTCCGTGAAAATTGTATTTGAAGACCTCAGAAAATGAAACAGCTGATTTCAAATGCAACAATCAAAATCAATAATCAACGTGCACAAAATAACTGATAAAATAAAAACCGTTAGGGCCTGTTTTTTCGAATACATGAACACCAAATTTGATGAAATATATGATGTGCATTTTGAATACCAACCTAAGATGATTGGAATGAATGCATTCTTCCAAAAACTGTTAGGGCTGCATGCTAACAACTAAACAAAAACCAATTTACATGTAAATGTAGGATGATAATTGTTGTATTTTGCAGGTGGAGGGGAGAAGCCAACAGAAAACAAGGTTTTCAATAAGGTTTTGGAGGCTTTGGCGCCAGCATCCAAGGATGGCATCGTGTCACAAGAGGTCGGGGAATCGGCTCCCATGCCACCAGCCAGGACAAGTGATGTCGAAGTCATTGACATCATAGCAAATGGTATACATGTAGTATGCTCAAAATACTAATAATCGTGTTTTAGTCACATCAAAATAATTTGTGGAAAATCATTAAAAATTTTATAGGCCTATGGTATACAACATAATAATAATAAATCTTATTTTCTACTTTTAATTTCTAGTAATCAGTGAAGACGCCTTCACCATGCCTTCATCCGAAGCCAATCCCTTGGCTCCAGATGAATCTGATGCAGAAGAAGAGGCACATGACACCACCCCCTCGTCCACCAAACACAAAGCGAGTTTGTGTTGCAGCAGGCCCCCATCAACTTCCATACTGCAGCTCGAAGCGGAACGCCTTGCTTTGGAGCGGGAGAAGCTTCAAAGTGATAAGGAACAATTGGAAGTTTTTCGGCAAATTTCTGGATCACTGGAAGAAATAAGCCACAACTTCCAAGTGTTCCTTACCTATGTCCTTAAAAGTACAGCAGAAATATGTACAAGCAAAATGAATTAAAAAAATTAAACAACCTAAATACTCTTGTGTTGATATTTTCTGGTGTTTTTTGTTCAATATTCACACCCCAAAAATGAAAACAAATTTTACCAAAAACCTAAAGTTACAAATAATAACAAATATCCTCTTCATATATTTACATGAAACTTTTTGCTTGCAAACTTTCATATTTGATTTGTAATGATATTTGATTCAACATTTCAAAACAACAGCAGTTTGAGTGTTTGTAAAGATGTGTGCTTTAAATAGGCCTGTACAAATTTAGGAAATAGACTAAGACTATAAAAAAAATATTCCAAACGCTCAAACTGATGTTCCTTCATAGTTTTTCTGGAATGTATTTTGACAATAAATAAGTGTGAGGTGGTGGAATTGATTTTAATTGCTAAATATAATTTAATTTGGGTAATACATGTACATGTATACAACTCTTCAAAAATATATATTTATTAGTCGTGCTCTTTGAAGCCTGCCATCTTGAAGGGGTCCTGCGTATGGCTCAACTTCAATGTCATCTTCAACTTCCATCTCCTCATCCATCTGTGGTTCACCAAATTGTTTGGAGAGGTTGAAGAGCACACAGCAAGCTTTGACAATTTTACAGGCTTTGTCGGGGGAAACTCTTAGGCCATAAGACAGGCAGGGGAACTTTCGCTTTAATTGACCGAACACCTGTTCAATTGTCACTCGTGTTTTACGATGACTCCTACAACAAAACACAATGTATGTAGTCAACAAATGTCATTGTTTTGAGATTGTTGTCATTGTCAATATTGTTGACATTGCCATTCGTCATTGTTGACATTGTCGTTGCCTTTTATCATTGTCATTTTGGCTGAAGTTGATGACATTGATAGCGTTTGCATTAATTTATGCAAATTTGTGTACAGTTTTTGATTCAATGAAACATTAAATAAATCTTTTGAATTTAATATGGAATATTAATTGTTTGTGCTTACTGTTTCAGCGTACCATTTCTGTAGATTTACACAGTAATAGTAATACATGTAGTAAACATTCATATTGAGATTTACCTGTTATATCGCCTATCGGCAGCTGTCTGTGGCTCTCCCACTGGTGTCATTAGCCATGGTCTCAGAGCATAGCCAGTGCCTGAACGTTGATGCTATGGTACCCCTTTATGTTCACATACAGGTACTCGTCTTCACCAAGTGGGGCCCCGTCGAGACGGACATGGGTGCAGTCCACAGCACCAACTACTCCAGGGAAACCAGCCATGGCAAAGAACTCTTGCTTCACCCTCATGACGTCCTGGAGCTCAGTTGGGAATCTTATGACTTGATTTGCCAGCCTTGAAATTGAATTTGTCACCCGGTGAATGATGCGGCATACTGATGGAACACTCACATCATGGAGATCCCCTTCCACTGTATAAAACGCACCAGTAGCGAAGAAACGGAGGGTTGTGAGAAGCTGCATCAATGGGGATATTGCATTGCTTCGCTGTGAAATAATTAATAAAGATTTTTAAATTACGCGACAGGGATGCAAGTATAAGAGCACCAGATGGATTGTTATAAAATCTTGTCTAATACAGTTTCAAATAATCTTGCCATCATCAGAGCCAAATTACACCATTTGTGGAATTTTTGGAAAATATAAAGGCCCTCCAAAAATAACAGAATACTTAATACATTGTATTTTTCTTTTTTATTTAAATTATGAACATTTCCATTTTGGTAAACACCATTAAAAGTTCATTATTCCACACAATGAAAAGTTGCATTTCAAATCAGGATATTTTTTGGTGAATACGCTTTTCCTATTTGGAAAATCTCTCAAACTACGTAAACTGGAATACTTCTAGTATCAGTAGCAGATCCAGGAAGGCAGTGACTTGGAAGGGCGGGGGGGTGGAGCAGCAGATTTTCATTTAGTCATTTGATATTGCTTTTCTCTTTTAGGAACTTTGAAATGATCTGATGGGACCAATTTAGATCACCCCACACAAACACAATTAACAAAAACATGTACATGTATAACTCTTTTGAAAAATGACCCCTTTACTTATTTTTGTCACTTAAAAAAAAAATGTCTTATATTGAAATTAAGACATACAAACTATCCAGTCGTTTATTTATTTTATATAATGCATATAGAAACTTAGTTTTCCCCTTGCTGTGGATTTATTTGTTTTTGTGTCGGGCATGAAATAAATGTTCCTAAAATGAAAACAAAAGTTGGTCCCTTTTTTGGGTAATTATTGAGCTTGGTCTGACATTATTTTTGGAAGTAAAGCATAACCACAGATTGGAAAATGGTTCTAAAAAGTGAGGACATCCTGGAAATCCAACCCCCGCACAATTTTTTTTTTACAAAAATAAATAAACAAATTAAAGAACAAAACGATCCTACTTTAAAAACATTTTCTATGATTATAAATTGGGTTGATTTTATACATCCTTTTAAGCTTAAGGAATTTAATCTTTCTCTATTTGCTCATTCAGTTCATATAAAAATGATTTTAAAAACCTTGGTCTACATGCCACCCACCCCCAATCTCTCAATCTACATTTTCTGATTATGTGGGTTAATCTGCGCACATGCCAAGGAGATAAATAATCAGAAGTAGAACCATCCAATGTTTAATCCTGCCCAAAAATCTCTGCATGGATGTGGATTTAGAATAATTCCATTTCTAAGTGAAAGTCCGAGAAAAAAGGGTGTTTGGTAAAGGCCTAGCCTACGCGTTAAATAATAAATACATTTATATTTTTTTAAAGCAGACTGAGTCAATAGAGGGCGCGGTAAGTAATATCTACAACTCTACATACAATGTACAGACCGTAATTCAACGTTAGCCTTGCCCTCCTACATGTGTAGGTGGGTGATTCCATTTTCATGAGGGTGTGGAGAATCTTGTTTGATCGGCTTATGATAATTTATTTTTAGCTTTGCTCATTTACTGTCAAATAATTGGTGTTTTTGATAGGCCTACATCACAGTACATGTTAACTTAATATTTTAATTTTAAATGAGTTATAAAAATATATATATTTTTATTGAGATGGGTGAAGCTATATCATGTTTCACATTATGTAACTTTGTAACGAAGGCTCTGGCAGGGTTGTTTGCATGGATGTATTGTTATTGGTAGCTGTCTTCATAATGAAAGCTCTATAATGAAAGAAAAAAATTAATCCACATTTTTCTGCAAATTCCATGGTTTTAAGTTAGGCCTACTTTAAAAAAAAAGTAAAACAATTTTGGAATTTACTGTATTTTTTTTTCTCAGTTGTTGCACACTGTTTTCTGCTCTACCTTAAGTTGGCTTAACTTTCGCCAAGACATGCGTCACAGCCATTTCTGCTGAATATGAATAACTACACACTACACAGTGACTTGGAGGGTAAGAGTTTGATATATTTCAATTAACTTACATGGTACACATTAGTATAACAAATCTAATATAGTATTGTTTACCTCAAGACATGACAAAATTTATACTTTTAAAACATTTTGGATTTTTTTGTTTTGTTTTTACAGTTGCTGCAATGTCTTCTGTTTTTAATTCTCATGTAGGCCAACTTGTCTTGCTTCTGCTGTAAAGTCTACACATTACATGTACACAGTGAGTTGAAAGGTAAGAATCTGAAATTTTAATAATTTTAATAAACTTATGTTAATGTTAATTCACTAAAATAAAATTACACTTTGTGGAAAATAAATCTGTATATGGTACAAGAGTGTTTTTTGAAATATAAAGATGTGTGCTAGAATTTTTTTAATAAACTCTAAACAATTCAAATCTAATTAATTTGAAAACTATTATATTGACTAAAACAAATTAAACAATAATTCTCAATATTCTTTTATTTTGCAGAATGGAGAATCCTGTGTTGTCAGCTTCTCTGGTCCTGTACACATCGGCTGGCCCATTCCACGAGGTTGCGAAGGACCGCTTGACCAATCAGGTTATCTGTGATGTGCTCAAAGCTGTATCTGCAAAGGAGAGGGAGAAAGACTTAATCATGGCAGTATGTAACAACTATATTATCTGCCAAGTTTGATGCTAATTTCACAGAACAGGCAGTGCGGTCTAGTTTCAGAGCTGTGAAAGGCAAGCGAAAGGCACACCTGAAGAATTCAAAGATGGAAGTAGAACAATATCTCTTGAAACAGTACACACTACCTACAGTGGTTGGTAAGAGAAATCTTAATCTGGGGGGTGATATTATGTTGCCAGACAAAAGACCCAAACTGGATGACAGTCTCACTGAATTGGCTGATGTGATAAAGGAGAATTCAGAATACAAAGCTGAAATTGAAAGATTGAAGGCACAAATACAAGTAAGCATTATGCTCAACATCTGATGAAAAAAGATTCTCATAACGCCAAGCCAGTTCAGGTTTTTGGAGCTCTCGGCGACGCAGGCAGATATTGTCATGCCTACCACGGTTAATTCATTAGCGACGTCAGCACTTAAAATTGCACTGTTGTTCTTGGTCACATGCTTTTGAATGCTATCCACAATTTTGGTGAGGCAACAACCCGCTTTAGAAACTGCTGTTTGAATGATTTTCATTCGCTCATCAAATTTTTTGGTTTGATGTTTCAGTAGCTTCAATACCAGTTCGTCAGTCTCAACCTGACTACGAAGCTCGGTGCAATTATCAGGGCGCTTTATTTCCGTCGATTTCTTTCGAAATACCTTAAAATCCATACCTTTCTGAAACATTTTGTTTATTCCATTGGCAAGTGAGGCGGACACGGCTTCACAGGTCTCTTCTTTAGGAGTCATAAACTCCGCAAGATATTCATCATTGAAGGTAGCCAAATATACATCACGATCGCAGTTCTCTGTTTTACTTTGATTCAAATTGTCATGAACGAAAGCAAAATAATTAGTTCACAAATAAAATATATCTGTATTCTATAATTATGTGCTTCACTTATGAAAAACGGAAACCAAAACCACCATGCCAAAGAAATTCGAAATGAAAGCGTATAAATTTCGATACAGCTGAAATGTGCATCCACGTTCAAATTTTCATTTGTACACTGTTCCGCGCAAGTCATGTGGAATATTAATCGTCGCCCCATGCAAAAGAAGTAGCTTTTACAGGAGCATTTTAAGACGATTTGTCTACGCCGGTCTCCAACGTATAGATGTATTATGTTTGCGCGTAAACTGCGGAGACCTGGGAAGCTGTGGCGCTTGTTTACGCCGATACAGGCGAATTTACCAAGGAGAATTATATTTTTATGTACACACAGCCACATAGTCGCTGATTTAGGCGCTAAGATTCATACAATTATTAGTTTGTTACCAGGTATGTGCATCCTGATGTTATCAACGGAAATTTACACAGAAAAGTCTTGAAGAAAGGGGTGAAGAAATCGTCTAAATTAAACCAAAATCGAAGTAACTGGCATCTCTGCCACTCTCCAAAATCGCTAGCCAACGAATAATACTTTAACAATAATGACTTATCCGATTAGCCAGCCTTTTGTTCGACCCCAGAGCCAGAGACCAGAAGGCAACCAAGCGGTACGCTTGAGTAACTGAGAGCTTTCATGAGTCACACCGGGCTAATTTGAGATCGGGCCAACACTGGGGGATTTATAAGACCAGGTTATTTATGCATTTGGGCCTAAGTGATTAAAAGGTATCATCTTAAATTGGCAGATGCAGAATGATTAAAAATCGCTGTATGTTTCTTAAAGATCATAAAACTTTTAAAAATGTTTTATACATTTTTAAAAACCATAGTTACGGTGTGTGTATATTTAACTATTGCTTTTTAAAGATCACATTATTTTTTTAATTTTCAGGGGTGTCCATCAGTTCCAGTTGAAAGTGAGACACAGGTGATTGTTGTATTTCAAGGTGATCTAGTTTCCCTTCCTTGGCCTTTGTGTAGCCATGTTTGGTAACCTAGCTATATATGTAATTGCTAGAGAATTTAATTTTGATTCACTTACATGCAGTACACTATTATAGGCCTTGATCCATTTTTGTTTGGGTAATGCATGCAAGTGATGGACATGGATTAGCCTAATACACCTGTCACACTATTGTATCTATTGTCATCACATTCCATACATGCCCATTCCACCCAAAAGCACCCAATTCCAGTTACTCATTAGTATACAACTAAATTCTCCTAGTATATAATTAACTAAGGTTTCATGAATTACAATTTAGTTGTCAACTAAATACAGACATTTTAGTGTCCTACTAAGGCCTAGTTAGTTAGTAAGATTTCATGAATATGGCCCCTGCTGGTGCTTTTCCATTTGTTTACCCCAGTCTTATACCAGTCAACTTTCATCAACGGAGGCGGAAGGTGGCATAAATAACCACACTCCGCCGCATGGTGGCGCCCTGCAACACCCTCCGCCTTATGTACGTTAATGTACGTACGTCTAGTTAGTCTTGGTGCAAGATCTCGTTTATATTGTTTGTATTTCCCCCCGCAAGAGGGCGCTATCACCCACGAACCGCTATCACCCACGAATCGCCCCACGAGAAGGTCTTGGAAAACTCTCATTGGACAGGTCATGCGTGCGCATTATGTTTAGCATAGCCTATTGAATATTCAATGAAACGTCGCGTATTATTTGTTTTGCATAAGTTTGCATATGTATGAGCAGTCTAACACCCTGACGCTCGTAAAGTGCACTCCCGCTAGCGCAGCAAGCTACGAATAGTATAGAACATGTACATGTACATGTACATGTACATGTACATGTACATGTACATGTACATGTACATGTACATGGTACATGTACATGTACATGTGGATGTACATGTACATACATGTACATGTACATGTACATGTACATGTACATGTACATGTACATGTACATGTACATGTACATGTACATGTACATGTACATGTGTATGTACTGTACACGGCTAGTTGTGTGTACATGTACATGTACATGTACATGTACGTGTGTGTACAAGCTAGCAAGTGAATTTCAAGCTTATGTGTGATACGCTTTAATTTGTAGAATGCAAAATGTCTGACCAAGTGGCCGAAGCTCTTGATTTTGCTGCCCAAACGTTAGGTCTTCAGCTAAAAAGTCACCAAACAACCGCTCTCCGACAACTTGTTCAAGGACATGACTTATTTGTTAACTTACCTACGGGATTTGGTAAGAGTGTAATTTTCCACGCAGCAACTATTGTCCTTGATTTTCTAAATCAAAAACGGACTGCCGAGCACGACGAATTTTGCAAAGCTCTTGCAATCGTCGTTCTTCCACTGAAGGCCCTTGCTGTTGACCATTCGCTAGTCCAGCCAGAGACACTATGTGGACCAAAAGGGAAAGAACTACTCAAAGCAGTGAAGTCAAGATGTTTCGT
This sequence comes from Zoroaster sp. YZ-2022, assembly GCA_029582265.1. Taxonomy (NCBI): domain Eukaryota; kingdom Metazoa; phylum Echinodermata; class Asteroidea; order Forcipulatida; family Zoroasteridae; genus Zoroaster; species Zoroaster sp. YZ-2022. The sequence goes on from CM055816.1 coordinate 82,339,919, forward strand.
TTTGTTTGTTGACGAAAGCCATTGTGTATCCAAATGGTAAGTTATTTCATCACGGACCTAAACTGTCCAAATCCAAAACCCAATGAAATATTTGTGATGGCTAAACTGTAAAGGTACAATTACAAGATTGGTTTTGAGATAAAGGCATTTATTCCAATCGTGTACTTTTCCAAATATAGGCTACATCTAAAAACAAACTTGTGAAAATTTCATCAAAAGACAAAAATCGGTTGTAACGTTTTGAGAAATGAATGATAAATGAACAACATTGCCATTGGTTAAATTATGTTTTGTCAAGTTATTTTGTACATGTTCCTATGGTCATGGAGTTAACGGAAATCAGCTGTTGCGTTTTTTAGATTTACAGAAATAGTTTTCTCGAATATGACAGCATTTCAGAGTGAAATTTTTTCACAAAAAATGTTCTTTGTTTGTTTGTTTGTTTTGATGGATCTTCCCAACAAGGGAATCGGCAAAGCTCCCACAAGCATGACAAGGTGATATAAACGCCAAGCTGGCAGCAGGCAATCTCACTCATAAAAAAATACAAACATTGGTTTAACGTTATTATGAACTAATAAGCTTTCATAATGAAACTAAACAATGATGTTTTTGACCCTCTTTACCAATCCTGTATTTTTTCTGAAAATATATATATTATGAAGATTAGTACTAGTAGTAGTGACAAAGGTTATTCAATAGTTTTTGTGTGTGTGAATTCATTGCCATATTAAGCCCCGCAGGGTCCTGCTAGGGGCTATATATAGGATTCACATATACTACTGATATTCTAGCCAAAAAGAAACGTGACTTAGTTAAAAGCAGCTTCAAAGAAAATCTGGCCAGTCATACCCCAAAAAAATGTGTCATGAGTAAGACAGAAAACAAAACAAAACTGCCTTGAGCTACACAAAAGCTACTTTGATCCATGTTGTCGTGCCTAGGTCAATCCCAATGGCAATGAGAAGTTAGGTGGCCAAAAATATTAGTCATTATTATTGGAGTATGTTTTCTAATAAAGTTGTGTTTCTATTTTTGACTACCGGTAGTGCTCATGGGGCCACCTTTTCCCGGCAAATGTATGAACAAATGGTTTTAAGAAATCTGTATATAAACAACCCCCCCCCCCCCCCAACAAAAGGGAGAAAAATAAACTAGACCCCAGCGCCACTTCTTTTGGGAGTGCCCTAAAAATATCTACAAGTAACCCTCCCCCATGCATTTTCAGTAATTTTTGTACTTTTTGCTGTTATCTTAATTATAGGGGTCATTCGTCTAGACAAAGTGCAGTGTTTCGGAAATGCTATGGAATGCTTGGAGAGTTGCGGTCGAAGCTGAAGCAGTCGACATCAATTGTAGCTTTAACTGCAACAGCTACAAAAACTGTCAGGCAGATAGTTGTAGACAGCCTGGCCATGAGAAATTATGGACTAATAGAGGAGAGTCCGGATCGGCATAACATAAAATATGTAGTGGAAAAAGTCACGTCAACGAGGTGGGACGAAGTGTTTGAGTGGCTTTCTGAAAGGGTGAGAAAAAGAAAGATCAACTGAAAGGATCATCGTATACTGCCAGTCGCGTAAGCTAGTCGGCAAACTTTATGCGATATTCTGCTCTATGCTACCAGACGACTGTCATAGGTACTTTAACATGTTCCATACAAACACCGAGGATGAAGTCCAACGTGACATCATTGACAGTTTCTCAAAAGAAGATGGTGAGGTGCGAGTCCTCTTTTCTACCATAGCTTTTGGACTCGGTATAGATGTACGTGGTGTACATACAGTCTTACTAATGGGTCATCCAACAGATTTGGATGACTTTATGCAGCTAAGTGGCAGAGCTGGACGTGATGGCTCGCAGAGTGTACACTGCAAATTTGTTGGTCACAAATTGTGTTGGTTAAACGCATTACTAACTTGTTGGTTAAAAATATTGGCAGTTGGTTAAACGAAATCATTGCCCAACACGTTTGGGCAGACTTGACCAAATTGTTGGTTAACTGGATGGTCCAATGTTTATATCAAGTGGTTGTGCAAAGAGTTGCCGATAAGTTGGTCAAAATTATCACGCGACCTCACTTTTTAAAGGGATTTTTATTAACCAATTGTGTTGGGCACACACTGCAGCAGGGTGTGTTGGGCAAAGTTCCCGGGATTCGCATTCACTCCCGTTAACGCGCGCGCGCGAAACACACATTCTGCACTATCACCGTACACCACATCACACACCATGGCGGACGATCAAGGTCAACAGCAGGTCGCAGATCTCCTTCGAGATTGGGGCATGGAATGCCTCATTGAAACTTTCTCAGGTAAGATATTAACAACAAAACCAATATATAATACCCATAGAAGCTACTGAGCCATGTGTTTAAGTGACACACCGTTTTGTTTTCAGTACAAAAGAATAAGTAGGCACGAGATTCCGCCGTGCATGATTCATATACATTGTACACACCACCTTTCTTACCCATTGAAACTTGTGCTGAACATCGGTCCGTAAAATCGTTAGCTATCTGCAACGGATTCCATGTAGATTATAATCCGCTGCAATCTTTGCCATCGCTTGCGATAATGCAAAAAGGTATATATTTTATCAAATAACTTCAAAACGAAGGCATAGTGGAGTAAAAAAAAGAGGTGTAGTTAGTTGTCTTTAGTTACAGGCTCTGCATGCAAGCCTGTGCAATAAATAGACAGGGGAGGTCATGACCTTTCTATTGGTGTGTGTATACGCGCCGCGATACGGTAATGCATTTTGGGCAGCGATGGCGGTTCAAAAAGGGCATGTTTATCGGTCTTTTGTGAGTTGTTCACAAACATTCTGCGGTAAATAGGACACAAACACGCTTCAGAAATTGTCTTTATTTTAAACTTTTTTAATCTTTTGACATAAAGAAAAGACGACAGCAAGAAAGATTTAGGCAACCTAAAAATCCTGAAATCCAAAAATCGTTTTTTCTAAGGTTTTTCATTATGTTTGAGCTTCGGTATCAAATTACAGGTACATGTAAAACTCCTTGGGGACATTCCTCATCTGGAGCGGTCACATTTATTATTCTCTTACCCCTCATATGGGCTTTAAATAGTTTCACCTGTAAAAAAAAAAATAGAAGATGCCCACCTCACATGCGCATCAAATATGGACTCTTCCATTTTGTTGGACAGGGATTTTGTTATTCTACAAAGGAGGGATGCATTGGAGCTATACTAAAGTGGTACATGACAATTTAATTTTGATAATTATTATTTATGTGTAATATTATAGCATGTGTGATGTCGTCAGCCTGGTCCAAAGCCACACATCTTGCATCCAAGCATCAGAGCTTACAGAGCATATACCCACAGCCAAGCTGCAAAACTTGAAGAATCATGTGAAGAATAAAGTGACTGAAATTTGTTCATGGTTCCTACAGACTCACCTTAAAAGTTATGTTAATTAAAAAATCACAAGGCATTTTAAAGACCTTGAAAGTTCCTTAAAAGTACTTGAAAAAAGGGTAAAAAGATGTGTTTACATGTTTAAAAATGTCAACATTGTTTGAATTTTGCAACAGGGTCATTCCATGCCAACTCAACAAATGGAGTTCACTGTCAAATCTTAGATTTTTTTCTCTTTTGGTGTACTGAAAGATACTTATGAGAAAAGCAAATTGTGAAAATTTCAGGTCTCTACTTTTTGTTGTTCTAGTGCACCATCATTTTTGAAATATGAGGGGGTGTCAGCGAAAATGTTTTTTTTTTTAATGTGTAACGTGACAAAAACCATGGCATGGAATGACCTAACATGTATTTTTATGTATTTGTATGTGCAGCTGTTGATATTTCCTAGCCAAGCTGTATAGCTTGAGAATTACATGAGAAGAATAAAGGTTTGGTCATGGTTCGTACATAATCACCTTAAAAGTTCTTTAAGAAATTTTAATTATTTCAAAAAGCATTTTAAAGTCTTCCTTTGAAAGTTCTCTTGAAAGTGTTTGAAAATTTAAAAAAAAAAGTAGAAAGGTGTACACTTGAAAGAATGATAGCAATACATCAGCATATATGCACAAAAAACTTGACATTGTTTGAACTTTTGCAGCTGTTTAAATTTCCCAGCCAAGCTGCAAAGCATGTAGAATGTGAGGAGAATGAAGTAAGATTTGTTCATGGTGGATGAGGATTCCAAGTAGTGGTATGATTACTTGTTTTTACAGCATTCGTGACAAGTTACATCAAAAGGTACAAGTAATTTGGAAAGTCAACATTATTATTTTGTGTCAATGCCTTAAATTATGAAGAAGGGTTAAACTAAAGACACTCAATGCACAAATTTATTTATAGAAATGTAACCCATGCACTCATGGGGAATACCATCTGCAGGCTGTGCGCTGTCTTTATGCTGAACTAAAAATGTTGTTCCAACAATAGCCAGATTGAATTCAATGTGTTATTTTATTATGCAATATAATATTGAATTCCAATGTGTTAATATATTGTGCAATATATTTGTGACTGGTTCTATTATTTAATGTTGAGAAAAGGGCTGAAAGGTCAAAAGTGCATTTTTGGTAATCCTCAGATATTATTCTTATTTATTGGTGTCTACTTTACATAAATAACACACTTGGCTACTTGTACTTGCGGGCCAGCTCCTCACAAAGCCTTAAAAATGATTGGGGTCTACACAGTGGGCCACAGTATGAGAAGTGATTTTAGTCAATGCTGATTATGATCCCTTATGCGTAAAATTATAAACAAATTGGTTCAAAGGTCATACAAAGGTCAAACATTAAGACAATTGAAAAGCATATCAATTTGTTTGTCTTTGCATAAGGATTCACAATATAGGTTTTGCTATGTCTGATGTACAGTTTTGGATTTTAGAGTAAAAATAGCCAAAATGGTAAAAAAAGGTATTTTCGGGTTGAACTGTTAAATCTTGTAAAAACATATCAAATTGTTTGTCTCGGCGAAAGGCCATAATTGTAGGTCTACAAATCAATTAAATTTTTTAAAAGAAATTTATTAAAGGGTATGAAACTTGCTGATATGAGTTGTGAATTTAAAACTTTGGATTGTTGTATATAGAGTTACTTGTATTGTATTGTATTGTATTCTTTAGATGTTGAATTTATGCTGAATAAATTGAATTTACAAACTCCAAGATGTTGTTTGCAGCTGTTTAATTATTATTAACAAATTGTTGGTCATATTATGCCCAACAATTGGATTAAAGGTGTAACCAACAGATAATCAATTGCTACTTTTGTTGGGTAACAACCTTTGCCCAACACTTTGCCCAACGTTGGTTCAAATATCAACTGTCTAAATTATTGGGTAAAATTTTAACCAACATTTTAGTAAACAAACTTGCCCAACTCTTAGTCAATTGTCATCACCCAAACGTTGGGTAAAATGATTTGACCAACTTGTTTTGTCAAAGTGTTCACCCAACTATTGGATAAAAGTTATTGCCCAACTACTGTTGGTTAAGCTATGCCCAATAATTTAGACAGTTGATATTTGAACCAACGTTGGGCAAAAATGTTGGGCAAATTTTGACCAACAAGATTTGCAGTGTAGCTGCGCTGATTGAGTATCCCAGTGCTGGATCAGGCCTGAAAACGTCAATCGAGATGAAGGAATTCATAGGAGGCAAGGAATGTAGACGTGAAGTCATCAGGCGAAGTTTTCCTTCACAAAACTCAAGTGTATCCATTTTGAAACATAACTGTTGCGATGTGTGTTCCAAAACATGTACTTGTGATGGACACACTTGTTCTGGTGCACCCTCATATGCTGAGCAGCAACTACATGATGTTGTGATACATGGATCAAACACTGCTGAACAACAAGTCCTTGCAGTTTCAGACAATGAAGTAACCAAACTGAATGACAAACTTCACCAATTCAGGGAAACACTTTTAAGTGACTGTAGTTGCCATATGTATACAGGTGGAGATATGGCTTGCGGCTTGACTCTGCAAACAATTAAGGATATCACCTCGCAGTGTCATGTTATTTTTAATTTTGACAAATTTTGTGATAAATATCCATTTTCCACTAAGAAGATCTCTTTGGATGTTTGGGATATTTTGCAGACCACTTTGAATCGACAGAGTGAACCCTCCTCAGTCTTGGAATACTTATCTGAATCTGCTGAATTTGATGAATTTGTTGAAGATTCAGAAGATGATTCATTGAATGGTGAATATGCTGAGATAGCTTTGTATTCTGACAGTAGCGACAGTAACTAAGACAGGTGAATGACGTAACAAGATGCTACGCAAAAGTAACTTTTGCTAATGAAAATTCATCATTTGCCATTCCAAACTAGCATTCTTCCTGAAATTGTTCCCTAATATTAATATAAGTAATATTCAAGTTGTTAAAAGTCCCAGTACCCCAATACACTTTGGGGAAATGATAGTTGTTTTCAGTAGTTACAATATTTTAAATTATAACATTGGTAGAAGTACTACCGTCATAAATGCTGTCCAGTGTGTTTGAGAAATTTTAACACTCAACATGTAATGAACATGAATCCCAGATAAAATCAGACACCGGATTTTGCTCTTTTTGAAAACCAAAGGTTGGTTTTGTAATATATTTCTTCACATTACAAGATTGGAATGAATGTACTCTTCCAGAATTCAATACCTTTAATATTTGGAATAAATAGTGTTTCTTTGTTTTCAGGTCAATCTTACATTTCTCACTTTTATCCAATTTCCAAGTTTAAATTTTTAAATTTGAGATTTTTGTATCTGTATTTTATACAACATACAGTGGTTTTACACAGATCAACTTATGGGGTACTCTGAACAATGTAACAATGCTACCCCACAAGGAAATTCAATAGGAACAATGCTACCCCACAGAGGAATTCTAAAGAAAAGGAACAATAGGACACCAATAGAGGTACCCATAAACCGCATGTGTATCACTGTGTGTACACACCATACATGTCAAATAACTGACGGTGGTTAATTTTGAAAACCTCTTGTCTACATTTGAAAATCAAGATTTATTAGTAGTTTTGCATGTAGTTTGTACCAATAATAATGGTTATTTAAGGGGATAATGGTCTATTTTCCAAGTACATGTGTACATGTTTCGAAATAATGATCGAATACTTGCCAGGTTAAGGAGCATATTGAACACGTCACAGGCAGAAGGAATTTTTGTAAACACAAATGTTGCCAACATGGACACCTTACATGTACAATGCAGGTGGCAATAGTAAAATTAATATTCAGAGGTTATCTCTGGCAAGTTATATTTTCCTAAAGCAAAGCCAAGGAAGAATTGAATGCCGTCGCTCCAGTGATCATTGATGGAGGCTAGCTTTTGTGTACACCTTGTAGACTTGTAAATGGATTTGACACCATGTATCTGATAATTATTAGCATGGGGTTAATTTTAGTTTCTTGCTAGTGTTGCCTAGAACAGTACATTGTAAGCGCATAGTCTCTTTCCAACAGTTACACTGAATAGGTGATTAAAAAAGAAATTGTTCACCCTTTGAAGTAGAGGGATATATCACACGTCACATAAATGATAGCCGACAATTTTTGTTGAAGGATGTACATACCTTTAAAATTTAGGGGAAATGTGTTTATTTTTGAAAAAATTAAATAAACTGCACATATTATGCTGTTTTTCCCCCAAACAGTTAACAATTTCATACATTTACTTGAATCAAATAACATTTAACACACAAAATTATGTTTTTGTGAACATGCCTGTTTAAATTATCAGTGACTTTCGTAGTTTTTCAAATTGAGGTACCGTTAGTTTCAAGCCCAATTTTTAAACCATTTGTTTTAAAAATTTAATTTCGGTACATTGGTGAAAGAAACAACAAACATGTGTGAGTGTTTCAGATTTTTTTCACATAACATTGTTTGTAATGAAAATCTGTTTAAAAAAAAGTTTTCCTTGAATTTAATAGGAAAATGTTCCCATGGTGTTTAAGTTGTATAGTTTCGAGAAAGTCCAATACGTTTAGTAAGACCGTCATAATTTTTTTTAAATTTCCACATGTCCAATTTGTCACAGACCTAACGTAAATGTCCAATTTGTCACAGACATAACGTAATGATGAACCGTACATTCTGTAGAGGACAATTTAAAAAATTAACTATTATGAACATTCTATTTAGTGTATAAAGTAGTACTTGTGATCATTTTCATTAACAAAACATGTACGGCCCTATTGTTTTGTTTGTAAAAAATGTTTTACATTGACAAAATCGGTGATAAAGGAAGCACTTATTTCTATACATTAGAAACATATACCAACAATACATGCACAACGTGTTCAGTATTTAAAGTTGCATGGGCCGATCTTTGGTCGTTTTGATTTTGACCAGAAAATGTTGATTTAAAATTCAAATAGGTATTTTGATGGGGTCAAGAAAGTCACAAGCTTTCATTTCAGCCATCGCCCCAAAAAATCAGCGAATGATTAGTTGCAGTGAAATAAAGTGCCCAAAAATAATTTTTGTCAGGATCCCAACAATATATCACTTGACCGATGTTTTATATTGAAAAGTTGTTAATTTTTTCCATGGTTCCTGACCGTTAAAAGTAAAAGTAAAATAATTTTGTAATGTTTCATAGAGCGTGTGATACTCTGAAATTCTTTAACTCAATTTTTTTTTTTTGGGGGACAAAGATCAGGCCATGCATCTTTAAAGTCAATAAAAATGCATGTTAAGTTAGTATCAATGTTAAGGTAATTTACTGACTCAGTAATTGTTCAAATGCATCCACATTTTGTAATACTGAAGACGTATAACAAATAACCGGTGAACATTTTAACTTGTTCTGTTGATTCATTGTTGAAATAAAAAATTAATGTTAAAGTGTACATCTTCTTGGTTTTAAGATGATACTGTAAAGACTACAATTCAGAAGTCTTAATGGACAACTTAATGAAAACAAAGGTTAATGTGAACAATTACAGATTTTTTTTCCAAGGTTAGTTGTTTTATACATGTATTCACCAAGAAAGGATGTGACTTTTTCTTTTGTGGTCACAAATAATAGATGTACTTCATACAAATAGTTACACTTTTACATGTTTATTTTTGTACATAATAAATTCAGTTTCAAATCGTTTGAGATGCTTTAAATTGTTTTTTCTTTCTTCCTGTTTTGACATTGTCACTGAGTTTATACATGTTTTTGTTTTCTTCTTTGTAGCCCTTTACCTAGAGTGGCTTTTAGCCTTGTTTGGGGCGAACTTACATAAATATTTTTTATAAATCTGTAATATGATGTATTAGACATGTATGCAATGTGAAATAATCTTGAAAATTGCATGGTGACTCATTACAGAGGTTACTTGGAAGATTGCAACAGTTACAAAAATCCTGTGAAGGTCATTTTCATATTTTACCATTGTGAAGCAAAATGTCCACACTATTGTGATGTCAACAAGTTTGATGCACAGATCACTTTCTATACAACATAAAATGCATTTTAGATGTGTTGCAAATTCCCATTAATCATTTTTTTGTTGTTGCCTGAATTGATTTAATTTCGGACAAAAAACACAAAAGTTTGAATGATTTTCAAAAGATCATCATGACTTTTAAGCCATTATACCCTTGTTGTAAATTTCAAAAACCAGTGTCCACACTTTTTTTGATTCAACATTCTGGAAAACTTTGAGCTCAATCGTTCATCTGAGTCACAGGAAAAAAGTGGGGGTAAAAGGGTTTTCTTTTCTCTGGGACGTAAACTAATTGCTTTACTCAGTTCTCACAAACTACGGCTTTTCAGCAAGAAATATTTCAACAGAACCTTTCTTCCACCATCATCTTTAAATCATATAATTATGTGTAAATCGTTGAACATTTATGTTCTTCGTTCTTACAAAAGGTGTATAATGGCTTAATACATTCAACAACAATATGTACAATTTATGGTTGTTACTTTAAAAAACACCTCTAGCTCTATGTTCAAATAATGCATGGAACCAGGCACAGTCAACTCAAGTGTACATTCCGTGAAGAAACATGCGATTTAAGTAGATTTGTTGTTGCATGCTAAATCCTTCAGAGTAGATTTGATCCATTTGTGAAGTTCCTGCACACTTAGTGTAGAAAACACAGAACAAGGAAAATCAGCAAAATGGAAGTGCCTTCTTCCTGGCTTTACTGCAAATACATCTTCCTGGTGAACCTCCAAAGCTAGTGCAAGTGCATCTTTGTTCTTGGGTTTGCTGTGCTTACCAGATGGCTTCTTTACAATTTGCTTGTTTACAGAAGTCACAATTTTATCGATGATTTGAGCTGATCGGCTGATCCTATCAATACTGTTCTTTGTGACTTTCCCTCGCATCCCTGCACAGTTCTCTTTGAAGACTCTATTTTCATGTTCGAGTTCCCGGTCTACTTCAATGTTGTGATGTGGTTTACCAGTTGTATTTACAAATCTGTTCCACATCAACTCGTGTGCCAGGCGTGGAGTCAGGAAGCACTTAATCTGGGCTAGCAACCGAAGCACTTGAAAGCTATACTTGTATTTGTTGACTGCTTTAAAGTGGAGTAGAAGAAACTTATATAGTCGAATAACTCTCTCTCCATCCCCCATCTGACGTGCATCGTTGAAGTCAAACGCCAACATGCCTAGACTGAGAGCTGTCCGGGTGTAGTTATGGACGGCATCTCTATCTGTGTGAGCAATGGTTGTTGAGGTTGTGGCTCTTGAATTCCAGGGTGTTTAATTCTCATGTGAATTTTCAGCCCTCTCCGTGTTTTATACGTCTTACGGCACTGTGGACACGATAAAACTGGAGCATTGTGTTTGAGTTCATCAGTACTCGGCATGATGAATTTGTCTACAATGTCCTCCAAGACATGTTGAACGTATTCTGTCCTGTCCGTATGTGCACCATGTCCGTATGTCCGTATGTGCACCGTATGTGTTTCTCGTGGGTTCTTGTGAAGGTGAGTCCAGGCCAAAATATGTCATGGCAGCAGCAATGACTAATGCAGTTGTGTATTGTGTCATAAGGTCGACAGCAGCGTTGAAATTCTTCATGGGATCATTGGTTACATTACGAGCCTCCAAAAAGTTTCGGGCAGAGTATAATGATCCCCGCTTGAAGCTGTATCATAAAGATGAGCCCATATCACCTGAGAAACAAAATGAAAATAAACATTTTGGATGGCCAAGCATGCCTTATATCCAGCTGCGGATCCAGAAATTTTTGCAGCGGGGAGGTGTCAGGCCTTTGCTTTTTATTATGTCCGATAACAAAAGCTGTTATGTTTTAAAACATTATTTTTTATAGTCAGGGCAGAGGGGGTTTCGAACCCCCCCCCCCCTGAATCCATGCCTGATTGATATCACCCACTTCTATTTGAAACTTTTCAGCTACATTGACATGAACTTGATAAATTTGTTGGTGGCATTTCATTAGGAACAAATTTGAAGTTTATTTCCTAAAGAACAAACTTCAAACGTTAAAAACATACAAGATGCATTGTCAATGGTAAACCCGATTTAAAGCATGTGCACACTCCTCTAAGTTTAAACTTTCATGGGTTGGTTGTATATTTTTATCATTCCAAATCATCATATCAACAGTAAGTATAAATTAAAATTTTACTCAGTTAATTTATAAGAATTGATAAAGAATTTGAAAAAAAATCTTCCATTTACAGTGGTGCACCCACAGGGTAGCTAGTAGCTAATCCCAGTAAATTTGACATACAATGTCCCTTGTCAAACACTAAAACATGTTCCAGACAATTCGTTGCCAGTGCACTTTGATAAAAGGGTATTAAAATTGTGAAGTTGTAAAAACTCATTATTTCCAGGGGTGCACCCACATGGTTGTTTATCCTGGTAAATTAGGTGTACACTCTTATCTCTAGTAAAGCATGGAGTTCCAATAAACAAAAATGTGTTGAAGTTTGATGGACAGTTCAATTTAAAATATTAAATTATAATATAATCTTACCTGGTAGAAATTCGCCAATGCATGAAAATCAGCTATGACTGGGACAATGCCCCCCAGACGTTCACTTGGTGTTCTGGAATTACGTTGTTCCGCCTTGCACGAACTTTCCCTCTCACAAGTCAACAGATCCCCCGCACTGATGATTGGCACGACATTGTCACTTCCATGGCCCGGTACATATTTATGAAGGTGGTGCATAATTTTGTAGATCCCATCTGTTTTGTTTTCATCTTCCATGAGCACACCAAGATTAACCTATAATATACATGTACATACAAATGATAGAAATTATTTTTTTAATTTACAGGGTATTTTGATATTTCCCACTGGCATACTGCCTCAATTAATATGTGATTATGCAGTGCATGTAATAGACCTTTACCACCCTGCAGCCATCTTTGTCATATTCCCTGTATACCCATTGGCAATCATAGTAGTAATTCTCATAACACAAAAAAGGGCCAGACTATTTTACCTTCCAGCCTCGGTTTGGTTACATTGCTTTGAATGGAAAAGAAATTTGGAGACACCATGATAAAGGTCTATGAGGCATAACTTTAAAGGGCTCCACTTGTTGGCAGTTGTGGTAAGAATATTCAACTTCTTCAGGTAAGAAGTGAATACAGTATCAGAAATGTTTTTAAAAAAAATTGTACAAATCCAAAACAAATATCAATTGTTATAAACTAAACTTAACAGAGTACATTTTGGAACTTTTGATAATACCAAAAATTTGCATTACATGTACATGGCACACATGGTCTTAAGCTGAGAACATTTCATTTCAATGAGTGCTTATGTCTTTGAGGAACATGAATATGTACATGTATGTTGATTATTTGTTGAAAAAGTCCTTGAGCAGGGAACATTCTTATTAATGTAAAACCTTGTTTAAAAAATAAATACTTCTCAAAACAATGTGGTAGACCTGTTGCATATCTGACCAAAAATGAAACATTCACCCACATACATTGTAACATAAACCCTACTTTCCCCCCAAAATGTTGCAGTCAATCCAGTCATCCTGGTTTGGTTTTTTTTTTTTTTTTTTGAATGACTAGAGACTGGATTGCTTCCATCTTGGAATGAAACAAAAATTGTGTTCAATTATAAACAATTTTGAAGTTTGTGCATATTTTGTTTATTTAATTCATATATTAGAAGAAAAGCTCATTTTTAGTTTTTGAAATAAAGTGTACAAAACAATGATGGTTCTTACAATTTCAGATTTCTGTTGAAGTTTTGACATGTGTTCATGGTGGATTCGACTGGTAATGTGCGACTTAATCCAATTCAGTGATGGGATATTATCACCAATGATGTTTCCGATGTGAGTCATCCAGTCACGCTTCAAGTGTAGGTTGTCTGATATGGTTGGTAGGAACTGTGAAATGTCAACTTCTTTTATTGATGACACAGGTTTTTCATTTGGCAGATGATTTGACTTGACCCTATTCTTGATTGCGATCATTTGAACCATGTGAAGATCTGCTCCATGCTTCTCCCTAGAGGTATATCTAGAATGCAGGACTATGTCAACATTGTCCATCACAAGTTGATACCCCATGTCTGTCCGGCTCTCTTCAAATTGCACAAGTTCAGCATCACTCCCTGTGCCCTTCAGCTGCTGTTTCCTACACTCCGGTTTATGTAAGTCCTCTGCCCACTGTTTAACATCCTTGTCATAATCAACCCCAAAGTCCAATTGTTTCTGCATTACTGTTGGGTAGCTCACACACATGAAACGATTGTTCAGATGATGGAATGCTGATTTTTTAGCTCCGCTATTTTTTAGAACGAGTGATGTAAGCACTTGGTGAGCATTCATGTTTTGGGATCTGCACATGAGCAGGATGCTTGCTGCTGATGTTATTCCTGGAGCAAGTGTTTCCTTAGTCTTCTTGACATTCCGCTGAATACTTCCACTTTCAGCAACCGCATGAAGAATTGACGAAAAAAGTGGTGCATTCTGCTTCAGCTCAGCGTCTTGTTGTTCAAAGTTAAAGTTCTTGAGCTCCTGAACAGTTGATCCTCGGAATAGAGATGGGATAGTGGGCTTGCAAAGGTTCTCTGCTTCTTCGGCCACCGACTTGATGAAAGTATTCTGTGCTGCATCCATGGACAAAATGTGTTTGATGGCTGTGGAATGGTCTCCTGTACACAATGATGAGGCAACATCAATCCATACACCGGACAATTCTTTTGTGTCTGTGTGATTAGGGTAGTATACTTTCACCTGATGATAAAAAGATGAATGAATAAAAAATAAGTTTATTAATTAAATATTATGAATTAAACAGTCAAGTTTATTAGTGGAGAATGAAATTGCTCTTTAAAGTGTAAACACAATTTAAAGGCCACTTTGATACTTTTTGCATATTTAGCCAGATGACATTTATTTTCCATTTATATACTTCAAGTACAGTACTTGTTGCCTGCTTGGTGGCTGGTGCTTTCTCCATCAAATACATCTTTAAATAGGCCCACCTTTGGCCGCCAGTAAAGTATGTTTACTGCATAGGCTTTTTAATGGTGTGAATACAGATAGAACAAATAACTAACTTGTTTAACAACGTGCTTGTTGGTACTTATTTCTTGAGAAATAAAAATTTAACATAAGGTTCCATTTTGACTGTACCTGAGTACTACCGCCATTGCTTTTTATACTGAATAACCTGGTCTTGAATAAACAATTTTAATCCCCATATCTGTATCTTACTCTCATTAAAGGTTAAAAAATTGAAGTTTATGTTGCTAATGTTGCTATAGGCCTTTTCTGTAGGGTTTGATTTTGCCCAAGCCACAAAAAATGTTTCTAAAACCCCAAAACAAAATCCCTAAAACACTGATTTACATAATTGTGTAAATTAATCACTTGCAATGCATAAATTGACCATGATAGTACTGAAGAATTAAAGATCTTTGAAATGTCCATTGTGCTATCTATTCATGGAGTAATTAAATTAATTTCATGTAAAAATGAAAACCCTAATTGATGCATGCATTTGTACTGTTTGTCAATATAAGCCAATTTTGTTTAAACAAGATCAATTGTGTCCATACAGATGTTGATGATTTGGATTTGAGATACATGCACATACAATTTTGGTTATTTTCTGGAATGAAAAAAAAAGTATCCTCAACAAGTAAATGTCTCATTAAGACATTTCTAGTACCAGAACATCTCTAGGAAGACATTCAGAGCATATTGATCATAACATCCAATCATTAAACCACCGGTTGTTCTTTTCAGAATCAAGACAATTGAAAGAGATATCATTTCTAGATTGCATTCCCACCATGCAAACTTTAAAATCCTACTTAAATTTCATATTGTTAAATGATAAGTTCTTACCTCAGCTTTCACAACTTGTGTAGCATCTGCCGCCTGGAAATGAAGTCGCTTCTTAAGTGGCTGTATATGGAAAAGCATACATAAGAATAATGACCTTATGTTCCAGTACATCGGCAAGGTACATCAATTGGAATTAATTATCAGACCAACTTACACATGTAAATATGTCAAATAAGATACTGGCTGTAGGCCAGGGTCCATGTCTGGACATTGACCCTGGCCTACAGCCAGTATCTTATTTGGACATATTTACATGTGTTGGTCTGATAATTAATTCCAATTTATGTACCTTGCCGATATTTATGTACTGGAACATAAGGTCATTATTCATGGTGACCATGCCAGGAAAAATATGTCATCCTATTAACGTTAATGTTATGAATAAAAAGTGTTCACGTAAACACTGAGTAGTCGTCTTATTTTTTGGAGGAGACAATTTATCGAAATCGTATTTTTTTGTGACATCGTACCCTTGATTGTAGGTCAACTCGCCCCCTGGCCGACTCGCCCCTTACTAACTCGCCCCTTTCCATCTCGCCCCCTGACCAACTCGCCTCCTGACCAACTCGCCCCTTACCATCTCGCCCCCTGGCCGACTCGCCCCCTGGCCAACTCGCCCCCTGGCCGACTCGCCCCTAAAGGATCTGAAAAAAATATCCTTTATCTCGAAACCCACCCGTTCATAACGGACCAACTTGATCCTAAAAGGTCAACTCAAATTTGGTTGAACTATTTCCCCACCACTTCCCCGCTAAAATAACACCAGTGGAAATAGCCTAGTCCCGCACAGATTTCACATTTGTGATTTGGTTTCACCAGAAAGGAATAAATAAACTAAATAAATATGAAACACAAACACATAACGCTTCTTTTAAAAGCCATTGATTTTTTAAAAGCCATCTCTTTCACATGCCATAAAATTACTTGCAATAAAAAATATGAAATTCGCCGCTCCTACTGAGGGGGCGAGTTGGCCAGGGGGCGAGTCGGCCAGGGGGCGAGTCGGCCAGGGGGCGAGTCGGCCAGGGGGCGAGTTGACCTGACACCGTACCCTTGACCAGTTCCGGATCACTAAATGTCTACTCTAAAAAAAAAAAAAAATTCTGAGCAGAGGCCGAGCTGCATGCCCCAGTCTCAGATCAATGGATGGCACACTTTGTCAGGTAAAATCATAGGCCTACTGCCCTTTTTTTTACTGTCCCCTATTTTTCCTAATCCTAACCCTTCATGCTATCTCCAAGTCCAAGAATATTATATAGCCTGGACTATTTTAATTCAGGAAGCAACCAGATGAAATTTTTTCCCCAAAAAATGATTATCAAACAATTATTGGGAACTAGTTAAAATCGATGTCATTTTCGTTGTTGAAATGTCCAAGCCATATTTCTGCTAAGCAACACTTTTAATGAGCTTAATAATGAAGTTTATATGGCCGACACTGGCGACAGTTATGAATGGGAGTGTGGATTCGCAATCGAGTGTGCTCTGTTGTTGTTGTAGTAGTAGTAGTACTGATCCGGAATAGAAGCAACTGATCCGGAACTCTTCAAAATACCAATATTTCTTTTGTTTTGTCAATGGATAATTTGTGAGTTATGACATGTTTAGGTAAACTGATAGCTCTGGTAGAACGTCAGTTTCCGTTCCAATGCCAGTGGCAGTGGAACGGAAACTGACGTTCTACCAGAGCTACGTAAACTGACTGACGTTTCTCAATATTATTACAAACTAAAATTGTACTCACTTTGCGGCTCGATGGAGTTACTGCGGGAGATTGTGCCGCCTTTCTCTTCTCTCTCTGTATGGCCAGCGAGTTGGGTGTCGATGAAGGTGTCCTTACTGGGGACTTCCTTCTCACTGCATCAGGCGATTTATGCAGCCTGTGCTTAGACTTTGTGTCTTGGTACTGGCTTCTTATTTGTCCTTTGAGTGCATCACATTTTCTGATTTTGCTGATTTGGTTTTCACATTGTCCGCATATGTGTTGTGACCAGTTTGCATCAAGCGTTTCCCCTAAAGTTTCTATTAAATACGGCAAAAACTGAGGGTCCTGCTGAGCCTTGACGCTTCCTGATTTTACTGAACGATATTTCCTGCAGGTAATTAAGTTTCTATTGCAGATTAGACACCATCGATCGTGAGATTGCTGTCGCTCCTGGACCTTTGCAGCAGCAGCGGCTGCCATCTTCGTTACATCGCTTGTCGTTTTTTTCGAGCACCGCGAATCGTGCTCTGCATCGCATGCAGTCACCACAGAAATAACTCAGAAATAACTTTGAGCCAGTAGCAAGTTACGAGAAAACCAGTCCGATACCAGTCTTTTGTGTGCAGTCGAAGTTGTTTATGCGCGTGAGCCACAAGTTATTGGGCGCGTCGTCATAGAAAACTAACGCATGCGTAGTGTGTTCTCTCCCAGTTTCGGTAGCAGATTTTGAGAGTTTTCCAAGACCTTCTCGTGGGGCGATTCGTGGGTGATAGCGGTTCGTGGGTGATAGCGCCCTCTTGCGGGGGAAATACAAACAATATAAACGAGAAGGTCTTGCACCAAGACTAACGTCTAGTCTGCAGCCCGTCATAACGCTGCATCCACATTTGCTCGCCTAAAAATACTAAAATGTAATTCATGTTGTGCCTGTTTTATTTAGGTAAACTAAATAAATAGTTGAAAATATTATTTATCGCAATAGCAAATCTTTTTCGTTGTTTTTTATAGTCATCTTTCCACTTGAGTGTCTGTTTCTTGCAAATAGTTTTTCAACTGTTTTGAGTCAAACCTATTTAAAGGTATTAAATATTCTGTATATAGACAGAATTTCAATTATTTCCTGCATGTCAAACGTGTGTAAACGATGTTTGATTTTGGTCCTTGTTCATTACAAAATTTTGCCGAGCGTTGTCTGCTACGGCGAACGTTTGTAGTGTATATCGATTGTGAAATCATGACCCCTGGATCTAAGTGTCGCGTACGTTAACTGCTATGCACATACGTGATCTATGTAATTAATTTGGCATAATAAAATGCAAGAAGACAACAATTAACAGCATTCTCCTTCAAAAATCATTTTTTTTAAATGCAATATACATGTATTGTTTTAACAAAATTTAAATATTGCTTTCCTTTGTTTAGGCTATGCCGATCAGGTGGCAGTTTTAACACTGAAAAACTGCAACAGCAGTGATAAAACATTTCGGCAGAGAACACACCACAGTTGTCAACAAAGCCAGCAGCAGTCTGTTTTCATGATACGTCTTTTTATTATATATATATATATATACATTTTATTCCACTGGTCAAAGAAAATTAATCTCTGACTCGAAAATATTGGCAATTGTGGTCTACTCTGCATAACCTTACAAAAAGTACTTCAAAATATGCGGACTAGTGAAAATGCATTTGGAATAGCAAAGTCAAACCGGCATTTATCATACATGTCATTATGGTAAGTAAGCACTATGTAGTTTACAACAGTAAATGTTTTTATGCTAAATAATACCCCATCACCAACAAACAACTTGCCGGTATGCTACATGTCGATACAGGCTATGAAATAACGAATTTCTGAGGATTAATTTATATTAATTTACTTGGTTTGTTTATTATTATTTAACTATTTATTTAATTTTTTTTAAATTTTTTTAATTTAATTTTTATTGCGGTGGGGGAAGGGTAATTGGTAATCAAATGATTACGCAATGGATAGTATGGGAATTATCCAAATAATATTCCAAAACTAAAGCCATTGTCTTGGTCACGTCCCTTATTTAGACCTATGGTATTAAGAGCTACGAGCATTGGTTAAAATTTGGCAAAATTGGCTTTTAAGTTAAAAAAAAAAAAAATTACACTTTCTTTAAATGTTTTGATATATAAATTTTGATTTTATTGCCAATTAAACTTGAAAGACCACTAATTTTGTGTATGGTGGTGCAATTGGGCTTCATTTGAAATGTTGAAAACATTTTGAAATCTTAACATACACATTTTGCAATTTTTTTTTACCAATGCGCAGTTATTGCCCTTATGTCTAAGGGACATGACCAAGAGCTGCGATTATCACAGCAGCCATACACTGGAGTGACCAGCACTAAGCACTTTGTTTGGCATACTGTTTTCCTGACATTTTGATTTAGCTAGCTACTATCTTAACTAGGTACTGATCTCAGGCAAACAGTGATGTGTAAAATTTAATTAATACAAATTGATTTGTATTTTATGATACATACACATACTTGAGTGTAACAATGGCTTCTATGTACAAGGTCTCTGAAACAATAATAGAAGTTTACCTACTGAGGACAACGGTTAATCCATTACAAAAAAGCTTGCACTAAAATATGCCTTAGGAATGAGCCAAACAATTCTTCAAGGGTCATTCTTTGTGCTAAAAGAAAAAAAGACAGATTCCTCCCCTTTATGCTTCTGTGGTTAAAGTACAAGGAAGTGTGTAAAAAATTTGACCATAAATGTCATTGCAAAATGTTCACTTTATAGGCCTCTCTTGTTGTGCATGGACAGTATAGTGCATCAAACCTAATCAATAAACACATAAAATTCAAATTCAAATTCATTCAAATTCAAAATATTTATTAGTTATGTATAAAAACATGAAAATCTACTTCCAGGTGTACAATAAAAATATATAAAATATGCAAATTGAAAAACATAAAAATAAATAAGTAAAAACATTAAGTTCTACTTTCAAATATAAGATTAAATTGGGTTAAAGTTAAATTAATAACACACTGTTATAATAGAGTTATAACAAGTATAAAGGTAAAAACGGTAAAATTTACACAAAAACTATACATATTTGGAACAAGTTGTAGAGACCAAAAAAGACAGTAACAACGCAGACATACATTCAAATTCAAAATATTTATTAGTCATGTATAAAAACATGAAAATCTACTTCCAGGTGTACAATAAAAATATATAAAATATGCAAATTGAAAAACATAAAAATAAATAAGTAAAAACATAAAGTTCTACTTTCAAATATTAGATTAAATTGGGTTAAAGTTAAATTAATAACACACTGTTATAATAGAGTTATAATAAGTATAAAGGTAAAAACGGTAAAATTTACACAAAAACTATACATATTTGGAACAAGTTGTAGAGACCAAAAAAGACAGTAACAACAACGCAGACATACAGGAAAACCACCGTTTGCTCCCGACCCCACCCAAAATTTAACGAACATGCCTTTTGTTGAAAAGGTGAATTGCACTTGGGAGAAATGAAAACCTGTGACGGTTTGTTCGTTTCAAAGAGGGGACAATTCTACCAGACCTAGATAAAGTTACCTGTGAGTTTAACGGGTGAGTAGCATCTGTATAAATGAGTTCAAGTTTGGTCATCAGAGCTTTTTCATAGATATCATTAAGTACCAATAATTGGTACCAATAGTTTTACAATACCACAGGTTTCAACTAATTGAATCACACTCTGGTAGAATAAAAACATATCTCTATCTACATTGAAAGACCTAAGTTTACAAAGGAAATAAAGCTGTTGATTTGCCTTACCACACATTATCTTAATGTTAGAATTCCAATTTAAATCTTTGTCAATATAGGTCCCGAGGTATTTATTTTCGTCGTCAATTTCTACATCTTCATTATTGATCCTCAGAGGTGTCATCACATTCTTAATTTTATGAAAATCAAAAATAATTTCCTTAGTTTTTCGAACATTTATCACCAGGTGGTTCTCATCACACCAGTTAACAAAACGAGGTACCTCATTCATCTCTGTATGAATTCTCGTCAGTCAGTGAAGTATCATCGGATTCCGCATACTTAACAATTGAGCAAGAATTACTGCTACAGTTAAGGTCACTAGTGTATAGTGCAAAAAGTAGTGGTGACAGAACACAGCCCTGTGGAGCACCTATGTTGGATTCCACACCATTTGAAAAGGATTGCATAACTTTAACTCTATGTTACCTGTTAAACAGAAAATCACTGATCCATAACGACACAAGGATTAGTGTTCAGTTCTGTAATTTACAAATCAATACATGGGACTGCATTGTATTAAACGCTGATGAACAGTGTTCTAACATAAGACCTAGGTTTGTCTAAATGTTCATAAATTTTATGTAACATTGTAACAACAGCATCCTCAACACAATAAGCAACAATAAGCAAACTGAAAAAGGATAAAAAACAGGTTTGTTTCTTCAACCAAAATATCCCTTATAATACGCTCAAAACACTTCATAGCAATAGATGTAAGTGCGACTGGTCGATAGTCATTTAGAATACATGGTTTAGATATTTTAGGCACTGGAGTGATAGTTGAGGTTTTCCAAATAATTGGAACAACACAACAATTGAGTGACCATTCAAATAAATGATGAAAAACTGGAGCTAGTTGTTCAGAAGACAATTTCAATGTTTTTCCTGAAACCATATCTGGTCCCAAAGCCTTATTAGTTTTAACTGTTTTAAATATCTTCTCCACAGTTGAAGCACCAAGTTCAATTTTATGAGTGTCATTTACATTATCTTTGAGAATCGTTCTTGTGGTATTCAGTTCTTCATTAAAATCATGAACATCGAAACGAGCATAGAATTGGTTTAAGTCATTTGCAAAATCCGTTGGGTGAACTCCAGCAGGAAGGTGTAGAGATTGTTTCTTGCCACAGCCTGTGACTGACCGCATTCCTTGCCATGCTTTTTTGGGATCACCACATTTGAAGTTATTTTTTAAAAAAAATTCACCAAACTGCCATTTGCTACGTCGGATATGCTTGTTTATTTCTCTTTGGAGTTGTCTTTTACTGTCTCGATCATTGTTCAAAAAAAGCTTGTTGTTTCTGTCTTAGTATCTCCCGAATATTTTTTTGTGATCCAGGGTTTGTTGCTTGGGTAAACTTTTACCACTTTCTCTGGTATGATCACACCTTCACAGAATCTGATGTAGTCACTTATGACTTCGGTAGCATCACTTATATTATTTGAAGATTTGAAAACTTCCCAGTCTGTAGAATCAAAACAGCCTTGAAGGGTTTCAATACTTTCTATTGTCCAACTCCTAACTCGCTTGATAATCGGTTTTTCTTGTTTCAATGTTTGCTTATATTCAGGAATAAGATGTACCATGTCGTGACCAGACAGTCCTAAGCCAGCTTTCCTATGTGCTTTATATGCATTAATAATATTACCATAACACTTGTCCAAAGTTCGGTTCCCTCTTGTAGGCAAGTTGACATATTGATGATAATGTGGCAACACTGGTTTAATGTCACATGCATTAAAGTCTCCTAAGATGAGCTTAAATGCATCCGGTGACTGTATTTCTAGTTCTTGAATTACTTCATGGATCTTCGCAGATGCAATATTCATATCAGCTCGAGCATGAATATAAACCACGGTGGCAAACATTTGATGAAACTCGCGTGGCAAATAAAATGGCCGTAAACCAGCAGTCAGCAATTCTATGTCCAGTGTGCACAACCTCCGTTTCACAGATACATTGTTGCACCATCTATTGTTAATATAGATGCAAACCCCACCTCCTGAAGATTTCCCAGACTTGTGTATTCTATTCAATCGTTCACATGTAAACCCATCAATATCGGTATTTTGGGGAGTGTCTGAGTCCTTGAATCATGTCTCGGTAAAACACATCAGATTGCTTCCCCGATATTCATAACGATATCAAGAACAAGCTTTCAATTCATCCAGCTTTTATTTCTCAGCGACTGCACATTTCCAGTTATTATTGATGGTAATGGTGGGGTGAACTTCCTCTACCTAAGTCTCTTCCGAATACCGCCCTTTTTGCCCTGTTTCCGTCGCTTAAGAAAGTTAAAATCGGAAGGTATGGGAATTTCGGAGGAATGCCTGACGTGTGACCTCAGTGACATAAGGACGTCTCTCCGTAGACAATTGGTAAGTATCATAGTGGAATCCGAAGACTAGAAGAATTAGAAGATGAGTATGCTTTGGTTACCCTTACATTTAATGACTTAAGGAAAGAGAAAATCAACTGCTGAAAGACAGCGACAGTGCTTTTTTTTTACATACCGTTACAACTGCACAATCCATAGACCTTAGTGAGGATTTCATAATCTCCAAAGAACAATAATCTGATGGACTTCCCTCTGAAAGAAAACAAAAACTTGTTATAATGTTGCTAATCATTCACTGATGGTATTGATTGACCTCAACGAATGATCAACAAACAAACACAATCTGTAACTAGAGCTTAAGTGTTTGTTAGAACAAACACACGGTGTTCGAGTCCACTTCCGGTTCAATCAAATTTTCAACGATGATGTAAATATTATATTGTGCAAGGGTTTGTCATCTTTTATAATAACTATCAATTTCATATTCAAAAGACATATCAATTTTGCGTTAGAATGTGTTGAATTTGAACTTACTGTTTGGACAGGAAGTAAAGGTCAGATTAGGTGGTTTGAAGGTCATATATGACCTCCTCATGATTATGAGAAAAAAAATTTTTCAACTTATACATCAAATTAAAGCTATGAGATATGACCTTTTAAAATTTGTAAAATTGTTACTTCGTGTGCCACTAATTGGACCATTGGCAAAGCATTTATGATAAGTCATTTCACAAGAATTACAAGCTATTAATGTCAGGAATTCAATTGTGTTTTTTGTTTTCTAATATGTCATTTAGTTCTTGAGATATTGGCTGTTGAACTTGAAAAAGTTGTGAGATTTAAGCAATAAATTAGAAATTAACAAGTGTGACTTGGAACACTGTTTTTTATTTTAAATATTGACACTAGCCCAACACATACTTTTCAAAAACCATGCTCGATGATAAATCAACATTAAAAATCACTCATATGAAAATAGTTTGCCAGGGTTGTAGGCAGCCAGATCAACCTATTCAGCATTATTATGGGCATAAAGTCACAAAGTTTATTTAGCGTAGAAGGGGACTACATGTATAGTAACTGGATTAAAATTGGCTGGGGGTTGCTTGTATGGATATCAGCTAATTAGCCTTTCATTAGAAAACAAGCTTATAACTACTACATGATAAAGTTGGAAGAAAGCTTGCATCCGTGCTTTCCATCTTCCCCTGCCCCCCCCCCCCAAAAGTAAATAATTCCCAATTCAAACAAAATTTAATGTAATTATATCCACTAGATCAAATTTGATAATTGCTTGCCCTTTTGATTTTTTTATGGAAAAACCTTTCAATTCTAGATTTAAATGAAGCCAACATTGGTATTAAGTCTTGTATAAAAATGTATTTAATTGATGGACTGCATGTTTTTATACTGAGAGTGATCTTTATTTATAATATACTTCACTTTCAGGTCAAGTTTATAAAAAAAAGTGTAATGATAAATTGACAATGATAGTGACACTGTAATCAAGCATCTCCTTATTGTGACATGCTTATAAATTGTCTTTGTTTTCACCTAATCTGCAAATAATTACAAAATAATTTATAAAATTTGAAAACAAATTCTACATTGATTTTTACATTTTCAAGGTTGTACACATGATTGGCAAAATGTCTGTCCATACTACAGATTTACAACATAAAGATCAGATGCCATTTTGTACATAAATTGGGTGCTTGTAAATTGCTAATAAAACAATGAAATACATATTTATTTTAACTGTCTGTTGGGTTTCATGACTTGACTTTTGTGGTTCCACATTTCCCTCCCCACAATCAATTGAAACCACTTTGTTGACCTGTTTAACCTACTTGTAACCAATCTAGAAATGAGTGTACATGGTCTTACACATGTAGCAAGTGAAATGACTTCAGTGTAAATGAACCCAACCATGATCCTTTGTTGACAAGAAAACAGAAACAATCAGCATTTAAAATAAATGTACACTCTGTATGTATGTCATGAATTTTCTGCTTTATTTTAAATGTTACTGTACCTTTAAGTTGCAGGATGTATTTATGTTTCTCTGAGCCTGACATTTGTGTGGCTTACTGGAGTGTACAGGTTTTCGTTTG
Organism: Zoroaster sp. YZ-2022; assembly: GCA_029582265.1. Lineage (NCBI taxonomy): Eukaryota > Metazoa > Echinodermata > Asteroidea > Forcipulatida > Zoroasteridae > Zoroaster > Zoroaster sp. YZ-2022. The sequence goes on from CM055816.1 coordinate 82,365,214, forward strand.
TTCTTTTATCCTGTATCTTAGGTCTATGGGGTGTTTTAGGTTATGTAACCCTGGCCCAGGTAAGGCCAGGAACATTTTACCATATCTTTTATATATGACTACTGGTCATGTTCAGTCCACTGATTTTGCCAAGGCAAAGATTAGTGCTTTATGCAAAGTAGGATGGTAAATAGTTGAATTGGGGCGTTGGCCAGAGAGATCCTGCTAGACCGTCAGAGAAGGTCGTTCTGCCCACAGCCACTCTGTCTGATTTACCGGAGATTCATGATAGCACGAGCAGCATCGAAGATAGATTTGTGCCGACAAATCTATATTTGAAGCTTGGACCCTGAGCTACTATTTTCTTTTGACCATGGGTGAAATTTAGCCACCAACAGAGAACCAGACATTTGGCGGGGCAAGAAAGCAACGGATATGGACAGTATGTCCGGATTGACTGTAAGTTGAACCATTTTATTTTGCATAATTGCTATATTTAATGGATTACTGTAATCTATTATTTTACGTGAAGATTTGTTTACCCAAATTGTTTATTTAAAATGAACATTACCAAGATTGTGATTTCGCTATATTATTTACGAGAAGTAAAAGTTTTATTTGCTTAAAGTGATTGAGTAAAGTTAAAAGAAGTGTGTCGTATTACCAAACGATATTCCAAGTTCAAGGCATGTCCATGGAGGGCCGTAGTCAATCAGATATTATGATGTATTTATAATTAATCTATTATTTTAGATGGCCAAGGGGAACGATTAACGTTGATGTGCAGGGATAGAACCAATATGGTGGACCGCTACGTGGAGGTGCTCGACAGTTTAGTCGGCAGAGCCGGAACACATGAGGGAGTGATGTTCTGAGTTATGAGCCGGAACACATACCGATGAGGAGTGATGTTCTGAGTTACGGTGAGGTAACTTTTGGTAATTTGTACCAAGGCCACGTTAACTGAAGGAGCTGAGGCTTTTATGCCGAAAAGCATGGTCAGAAGGCCGCATAGTTGGCTGGTATGCATCGGGTGATGTAGTATAAGAGTAACTGAAATTAATATTGTTATGAACTGATTTGAACTGAAGGTGTTGATATATACCAATTGATTGGAGACGTGCAATATGCATAGATGAACTGATAATTTGGTAAAATCGATATGGTTTGAGAAGTTACTACATGTTATACATTCGAGAATAGATTGGTTTGGGTGGACCGGAGTGGGTAGTTTTCACATGTTGAGAATAATTTATCCAAACTGATATAAAGCCGTGGAGTGGTTTAATATAATAATTATTGCCGAGTTGTACAGAGTATAGAGATGTGAGGTTCAAGTTGAACTATTCTTAAATTTCCATCTTTGTTTGATTATCGATTGAGTTTATATACATAATTTAAGAATAATTGGAGAAGTGCAGTTGTACAGGAATTATTGAAGCATTTGTGAATATAGATTGTGAATAGTAATGACAAAGGTGTCAAAGGTGTTTTATTTCTTGAAATTGGTGACTTTAAGTTAGTGCCTTGAGAAATTACAGTAGGCGCTGACAATGTACGATTTAGTGAGTTCAGAATGGGTGATATTCAGGGGTTGTCATTGGAATCGGTAATTTTGGAATAAAATGCCTTCCCCCTCCCCCCAAGTTCTTAGTGATGGCATGTACTGCCACTGGTGATGAACCAACACATTTGTTTTCTAAAATTCTTTGGTCTATCATTGCAGCACTATAGAATCCAAGAACTAGGGAAGGGGAGGGGCAAACAAGCAACACAAGTATAAGGGGGCCCCTTATACTAGTGCTTTAATTGGGTGATCTGGCAAAAGGTATTCCAAGTCTGACACACCCATGCAATGAAGATTGGGGGTTATGTTTACTATGTTTATATGGCCCAACTGCCAGGGATTCACTGTCGGCAATATACATTTTACTAGATCACCAACAGATATTGCTTAATAACTACATTTTGTGAGGATGTTTGGGTCCAGTCAAAAATATAATAAGAATTCCTCAGTACTAATTTTGTTCTAACATGTTAAAGAAATTCCTAGAAAGACCTAGATATGTCTTGAGGTCCTAAAATCAATTCTCTTGAGGGTAAAGACTGCCACAGATAGGATAAGTCCATATAAAATAATTTGAATCATACATTAACTCCTTTGATGAATGGATAAACTTCAAATGCTGGCCATTGGATCACAAAGTTACACAGACTCTGACACACCTTGTAGCAGTAGCACAAATGGATACCGATGATCTGAAATATAAACTAATCATGTAAAAACAATATTAAATGTTTTCAAAGGGGTCATGCTAACAAAACACACATAACTTAGAATGCCCTCATATGTTATTATCAGGATGATGGATTGATGTAACTTCAGAAAACTTATGCAACTTTAGAAAAATGATCCTTCAGAACAATGCCTTTAAGTTAGGTTTTACAATGGAATAGAAAGTTACATGTGACGTCTTCCTTCCTCCATGATGTGACTGTTTCATTATCTCAATAAATGTGCTGATATTTGTTTCTGGACTACTTTAGTGAGAAAATTAAGTGCTAGTATCAAGTAAACTGCAATGCATCCATCACCACACAAGACATAAGCACTACTAGTATTATGAGGAACTATAGACACTATAGTGTAGCTAAATTAACCGGATGTCAACCTGTACACATGCCAGTAAATATTCAGTAATAAATATTTTTACGGGTCGAGTTGACCAAAATGAGTATGAGTTGGTAATAGTACGAGTTGGCACGCATACGAGTTGACCTGTTTTCACTGGGAAAGAATACAACATTGTGGATAAAGTTTAAAAGAATTGCTTTTTGAAAATAAAAATCACAATCTTCAATGTAGGTTGGTGGGGTCATGTGAGTGGATCATAGGGCAGTCAGGAGGAATGCAATCATCCACACACACACACACATTTACAATAATTGTACCACAGATTTATTGGTTACCTTGGGGCTTGTGTTTTAGATGCTTTCTAGGCTGTTGAACTGATTCTCACTGATGCCAGCCATTGCATCTAATTCCAATTACTCGGCATACTGGAGAGCTAAAATACAAAATATAAATAAATGTTCAAATGATTCTGTGAAAAAATTAATTCTGAATGGGGAAAGGCCAACATGTATTACTCCAGTAAGAGAATGCCCTCTATAATTGGTGTACACATGTTGTCCACCAACACACCTGCATGTTTATTTTCCAATTAAAACTCATTAACTCATCCCTCTGCAGCTTTTTCTTCATTTATTAGTTTTCTTTTTTTATGCAGGCTCTTCATCTTTTTTTTATGTTATAAGACCTGACCTTTCTTTAAAGCATAGAGGGACAGACTTTTTATGCTTAATAATAACAAAACAACAAATGTAACCTAGCTCAGAAAAACAGGTGCCCCTATGACAATTTTGTGGCTACAACCAGCAGACTAATCAAGTAAAAGCATCTCTTTAGGTTGAGTTAGGGATATATTTCGCTGACACGAAGAACATGCAGAATTGCAGAAGAGACAACAACACACGAACATGTATATATTTACATGGATTTGCATACATGTATATGTACTGTACATTATATGTAGGCGAGTTACGATGCTCTTTTGACTTTGACTGCATGGCAGTTTTTAAACTTTTTTCTGGACAATAATCTATCCATGCTCAGTCATTATCCTTAGTTAAAATGCAAACTTAAAATCATGTAGGTACACTGCAAAAACAGCGAAAGAGTAGACTCAGTATAGTTTTTACGAAATCATGAAATAGATGCAGTACAACAGTTTCGTCCGTCACGAACCTCCATTGGATTGTGCATGCAATAATTATGTTTACGATAGGCCTACTTTACAAACGCACATTCTAGGCCAATAAACCTCTAAATAATGTCTACTTACCTCTTAATAATGCAATTATATTTTCCTCTTTCTCGGTAACCCATTTTATTTTCTTGTATTTTGCTTTGGAGTTAATAAGAACGGCAAAATTCCTCAGTATTTTTTCATGTAAACGAGAATTAAATGGCCGCCGCTGAAAATGTTTTGCTTGTGATAAAATGTCACGTGATCACTGATACGCAATGCCTCGACAGATTGCCTCAAAGTAGAAAGCCAGCTAGTCTACTCATTGCCACTGGATTGCATGAAATGCCACACAGGGCAATCTCCGAGCAATCTCATTGCCAGCAACTTTTATTGCCTGAAAATTGCCCGAAAATTGCCCCGTGTGACAAGGCCTTTACGTTGTAGGCCAATATTAAACTCCGTATATTGCTGTGTGTACGTATTCTGTGCACACGCGATATGTCTATTCGTACATACAGGGAATAGTAATTCAGCATATGTGTTCCTTAACCTTCCGGTTTCGACCGGAAGGAAAGGTCAGATTGGGGTCACGTCTGAAAACGAAATGTGACATAGTTCAAGATCTTTAAGATAATAAAAAGATTGTGAAAATATCTTCTATGGTTCATGAGATATGATTTTTCGAAATATTAAACTTTGATTTAGCGTAATTCGACACCTGATGACGTAATCATGACGTCACAGAAAACGGTTTCGTCTGCTTGATATGTTCTGTTTATGTGTTAAGTTTGAAGGCTGTATATGCTTAGCAAGGATGCCTTTGTTACCGGACAGATCGCCACTGAGAAGGAGAAGTAAAAAAAAAAAAACAGTACAAAAACAATAGGTGTTCGCGCTGTGCGCTCGAACACCTAATTAAAATGTTAACACAGACTAGTTTTTGATACTCTTGTATGATTTGGTTAGTTTATTTATAACCTCAAATCATTTGTTTCTTCTTTCACAAAGGAATGACACCTTAAAAGGGGACTGTCGTGGATTTAAATCAAACAGTTAAATATATCATCGTTTTATTCTTTTATATCAGTAAAAGATCAATAAAATGTTTGTTTTGTGTTTTTATTGTTTTTGAGAGTGTTATTTTACCATTGTAAAAATGCCCCCACTTTTACTAGTTGTTCCCGCCCTGCACGGAGGAGCTGTTCGTGACGTCATGTCGGGAAGAGAAATTCGATAGTCTGGTCCCTTATGCCTCTAGTTACATGAACACGAGTTTATGTAGGCCAAAACATGGCGCTGTACTACCTGTGTAGTGTTTATCACAATCATGTACATGGTGGACCGTTCATGCAATATTGACGGTCATATTTGCACTACACTACATGATTGTTGGTTGTTGAAACCATGTTCATCCCGTTGTTCCGATTTATGATAAATAAGAATACATCTTTCACAGTCATACTGCCTCTAATGATCACGATGACAACACGAGAAGTGGAAAACTACAAGGCCGAGTAGCACATAATCCCGTCCCGCAAACGTGCGCCCGCCGTGGCGGGGAGACTCTGAGGGCCCGGGAATTTATTGCGAGTGAAACCCTTGCTCTGGTGAAACAAATCATGAACGAGTACAGTTTAAAACTTACCCTGAGTTTTTCTCTCTTTGCAAGAGCACCTCATCTTGATTTTTGGACCTTTGTATCCTTCCTATTCACTTTAAAATGGTCGGGACGGCATCGAGTCGCAGCTTTGGCAATCTTTTCAAGCCGAAAGAGCTGTACATCCCCTGGCGATCTTTGTGAAAACAACTCGGCTCAAAATGATCGCTGCACAAAACTGTGAGCCGATGGACCTGACCGCTTTACTCTTGTCAGTCGAACTTTGCTCGTTCAAATACGGCGATATTTTAGGTCTCTTGGGAACATAAGGCTAACACCGTCTTTGCAACACATCTTCCCGGCATTTTATTAGTTCCGGAAACAAAAATCACGGAAGAAATTAAATCGACGCTACGTGTGTGAATGTGTATGTATGTACATGTACATTATATACACATTGGGTCTTCCCGACCTGACGTCACATATCTTATGCAAATGAAACTTCCACCATGGGGCGGGGTTGCCTCCCCCAAACACTTCAAACATTGTTTTAAAATACTTGTACTCAGAAATCAATGATTAAATAGACACAGGTGGGTCTCAAAAACAATATTTTATTACAAAACGCCTTAAGTAAAGGATATCAGTCCCCCTTTAACATGGCATCATGGATTAATTCCAGACCATGAAGTGTGGGTAAAAATTGGGCGACAAAGGAGGGAATTCCTTTAAGATGACTTTTCAGCTAGTCAATATCGCTCATCCAAACTCTCCAGAACACTGTTGTGTTTGCGTGGTACGAGGCAACAGACTCTATGGTCAATATGGAACGGGCCCTTCCCCCACTACTGAACCAAGTTACTACTGACCTCAACTAAATGGCGGTAAGTCTGAAGAGTCCTTTCCAGCAGTTATTGCTTTGATGTTGAGTAAAATTCCATCTAAAAATGAAAAATTCAATGCAAGTGAGATATACAAATTAACAATGCTTTGTAATTGTGCAGTTCAGTGAGTTTCATGCACAGTTGCACTCATTTAAACTGTTAACATAATAACTAGAATATATTATTCTTTTTACAGACAGCGGTCCATAAGAGTTTTTTGTTTTGGTGACTATGAGCTACTCAATAAGATGTACGGCTTATGCGGATACAATGGTAACTTCGTACATACATACACGTGTATAAAGACAGCTTACACGTGGAAAAATAAAGTTTAGAAATGGTAAATAAATTCATTGATTTTTCATGCTTAAAATAAAATGTCCTACACTTACCGTTGAAGATGATTACTGAAGTATTGGACGGTGTTTTGAAAAGAACCAACCGAAAATGGCTTCTCAACGTTCGATACACATGTCGCACAGATTGCTGCAGTATTACTCATTTGCGTCATCTAGAAGCAGGAATTAAAAAGTTATGATAAGTTCAAGAGTCATGTTTATATTTTTTTGCAAATTTACATGGCCGTGTGTGGAGCCAAACAGTACACACGCTCTCACGAACGGGCGACGCGCATTTGTAGATTGAATGATGTTAGCTTTTATAGACCCTTGTTAATATTAACATATAGTTCTACTTAATTCAAGTGTTGGTTATTACTTTTGGTTTAAGAATAACTGTGATGGTGATAATGAATTATTTGATATATATTTTATTTAAGGTCTTTAATGACAAGATTGAAAATGGTTATTCATAGTGGGAGGTAAAAAAAAAGGGGGGGGGGAGTAAGTAACAGGAATGAATGAGAAAATTATTGCATAAATAACAATGAAAGAACAGTCGATTTATTGATTTCCAAAAGTGGGTTCATGGAGATGTGAGGTTAATTACTATAAAGTTAAACAAAATTAAAATATTAATAATTTTTCTGGAATGAACAGTAGTTTGATTATTAATTATATTAATACAATTATGCATTGTTGCTTTTCATGAAAGATTGTAGAATACTAAACTATGAAAGATGGTATAGCATTGGAAATGACGGGAAGGAAATAACGTGTATTTTTTGTATGTTTTTACTGTTAGAGTTAAGGTCCTAAACACAGCAAGGGAAAGGGTGAGCCTATGTTTTTATGTATTATACTTTATGGAGAACCTGTTTAAATATAGTAAAGTCCTTCAATGATACAACAGCTAATAGCATGTTCATTTAAATATCAAAATGATTGAATGATTGTAGAAATGCAGATTACTTTTGTTCATTATTATAGAGAATCTGATTACATATAGTAAAAACCTTGAATTATACAACAGCTAAAAACATGTTCATATAAATATCAAAATGATTGAATGATTGTAGAAATGCAGATTACTTGTTCATGTATTATAGAGAACCTGATTACATATAGTAAAAACCTTGAATGATACAACAGCTAATAACATGTTCATTTAAATATCAAAATGATTGAATGATTGTAGAAATGCAGATATTTGTTCATGTATTATAGAAAACCTGATTACATACCGTAAAATCATTGAATGGTACAACAGCTAATAACATGTTCATTTAAATTTAAAAATGATTGAATGATTGTAGAAAAGTAGGTCTAGATGTTGATTACTTGTTCATGGCCTTTTTATGATCTCACTCGCTGAAGCTTTGTTGGGTTTCGTCATCAGACCTGTAAATGATGTTGAAATAATTACCTTATTGATCATTTTTATCTTATTACCTATATTTTTGTTACAGCACTGATAAAATTGGCAGTAGACTATTTGTTATTTGTAGGCTTAGTTTTGTTGTATGTTTTGGTTGGACAAAACTAAGGTGGCTGCACTATCATAAACGATTACTGTTTAGGCCTATGTGCCTTATGAATGTTTTTTCCTGTAACAATGAAATAGTGGTTGGTTTTTATAAAGAGTTATTTATGTGTGTCATATTCAGTTACGTAGTTAAGGTCCATTTTGTCATGAAACTGTGACTGACTGATCAAAAGCACCAAATTTGGTTTATAGCCTCTTTTTGACTTTTTGAAGAATATTAGAAATTGTGCGACATGAAAATAAATAATTGAAGACGTCTTTTTGGATAATTTCAAAGTGGCTGGTATTTAGCATATATTAGAAAGCTTGTACTTAAGGTATTAAGAGTGGTTTAAAGTACCAAACGTGTTATATTCCCTCTTTTGGGTATTTTGCACGAAAATGAGAAGGGATGGAATGCCCTTACTTTGTATAAATTTAAAATGGCTGCTATATTTATCATATAAACATAAAATCCTCTATAATGACATTGATTAAGAGCACTAAACTTGGTGTTTTTACCCTTATGGGCATGCTGATATGGAAAGGGGATCGAGACATGCGATAAATCAACCAAAGGAAGATTCATGAGAAAACTACAAGGCAGCAGTGTTTTTTTGTGTTGTGGCTTGATGTGTGTATTAGGTTTTACAATTTGAATTTATTTTCTAAGTTTAACATGAAGTTAGAATATATTTTTTTTAAAGATTCTTCTCAAGGGAAATGAGTCTTCAGGTTTGATTAACAACTTGCACATGCAGGCTTACCAGAACCTCCATTTTGTTTATATCTTGGCTTTATCTTAGCGTAATATGTTGAGCTACTTTTTATCTTTACAAGGCATGTTCTCAGGTGGACCTAGCCTCAATCTGAACTCATTATCTTGCTAACGCTTCCTTGGCGGTTGTAATTGTGATTTGGTGTAATATAATGGTATGTATAGTAGCAGAGAGCACAGACTCAAAAGGCCTTTTCACACTGTGTACCTCTTACACGTGTAGAAGTGTACACGGTTCCACTCCGTGTTGACTCTGAAGAATTTCAACACGGTTCAATTCCGGTATGATTTCACACTATCCGTTTTGGGGTTACACGTGTAACTATCCGACACGGATCCGACACGTGTAATTGCTCGATCATTTCACACTACGCTCGAGTCTACACTGGTCACAGCAGAAAGTCCCACACTGCATTGCGACACTGCGTTGCGAGCAAAGGTCATTAGTTTGTTTGTTGTTTCATAACTACAATAATGCACACGGATCGAAAATCAACCCAGTGACTTTTCACACTACGCTTTCGCGGCGCTTTCAACACGTGTCGGCGGTCTCAACACGGATCGAAAGCTCTCAACCCACCTCATGAGCAGGGTTAGTTTCGACACGGATCGAGCATCTTACACGGATCGGCGCCGTGTTACATTTTACAGTGTGAAAAGGTCAGTCAAGATTACACGTGTCGGACCCGTGTCCAACCCGGAGATTTTCTGTAGTGTGAAAAGGCCTAAAGAAGGGTGTGTTTTTTTGTCAGGAATGGTTGTAAATTAAATTTTAAGTTCTGTGTGGTTCTTTGGAATTGAACTATTGGCCATATTTGATTTTGGTGGCAATATTGATTGATTGCAAGAATTCTTTCAAATTGGAAAATAAATGTTGATCTGCTTCAATAATTGTTTTAAACTTTGTACATAAAACTTTAGGCAGCATTTGGAACAAAAGCTGTATACATTAACCAGAAAACATTTAAGGGTACTGTGCAAACAGATGGCATATTGGATTTATGGAGATTAAAGTGTTGTTGAAATTCTGTGAGGTTCAATTAATTATAATTTGATTATCTAGATTTGAGAATGCTTGAATCCTCTCTAAAATGCCTTACAATTTTATGTTACTGGGTTTTTATGTTTATATACGATTAGTAGCAGTTATTTTAAATTGGTGGCAGTTAAGGATCTTCCATTATTTTATTTTGCGAAGTACTTACTCTAATAATGTTTGGGATGTGGAAAAGTAGGAATATAGTTCGTTTGGTGCTTTTGTCCACTCTTAAAACATAATGTAATGTATTCTTTCAGGTTGGGCAAGGATTGGTGGTAATGCTTACGGAGTGATTGGTGAGGAGAAATGAAGGGTTGTTTGAGTTGGTTCATGGATCATAATATCCTGAACAAAGAATGAACTAATTCAATTCAATGAAACATAAACACACACACACAAGAAAATAGGCCCTAGAACACTACAACTTATATTTATTAGATTTTCACTGAATAATGGTTCTGTGAAGGTTTTGGATACATTATAATACAGAGTCAGTGTCAGAGTCAGTGACCTTTGAAAGCCATTGTTGTAGAATCATGTTCATAGACAATTTTACTTATGATGACAGTTTTTCAGACAAATATTTCTCAGGATGTTTGGTGGCAGTATCAAGATTATACCAAGTAAAGTTTTAAATTCAAATTGAAAAGTTTGTTTTTGGATAATGACTAATAGTTTACCATGTCTTTAATGTTTGTTATGTTGTATAGTTGGTAAAAAATGTGTTCATATTGTATTATTAAGTATGAATATAAATTTAATATATGTATGGGTGTTATACATGTACATTATACATGTAGTTAGCTGTTACGACCTGATAGTCGGAAAAGATATTGTTTCTGTCAAGATTATTATTATTGTTGTTGTTGTTGTTGTTGTTGTTGTTGTTGTTGTTGTTGTTGTTGTTGTTGTTGTTGTTGTTGTTGTTGTTGTTGTTGTTGTTGTTGTTGTTGTTGTTGTTGTTGTTGTTGTTGTTGTTGTTGTTGTTGTTGTTGTTGTTGTTGTTGTTGTTGTTGCTGTTGTTGCTTATTTGTTGTTGTTGCTGTTGTTGTTGTTGTTGTTGTTGTTGTTGCTGTTGTTGTTGTTGTTGTTGTTGTTGTTGTTGTTGTTGTTGTTGTTGTTGTTGTTGTTGTTGTTGTTGTTGTATTTGTTATTATTGTTGTTATTGTTATTGTTGTTGTTGTTGTTGTTGTATTTATTATTGTTGCTGTTATTGTTGTTGCTGTTGTTGTTGCTGTTGTTGTTGTTATTGTTGTTGTTCTTGTTGTTGTTCTTGTTGTTGTTGTTCTTGTTGTTGTTGTTCTTGTTGTTGTTCTTGTTGTTGTTGTTGTTGTTGTTGTTGTTGTTCTTGTTCTTGTTGTTCTTGTTCTTGTTGTTGTTGTTGTTGTTGTTGTTGTTGTTGTTGTTCTTGTTCTTGTTGTTGTTCTTGTTGTATTATTTCGCGTTAGCACAGCATGAAAAGAAAGATCTTGTTTTCCTTTCTGCCGGTTACACCTCGAGTCAAGCTACGTCCCGTAGCCTTAGATCTCGAGTGTCTTTCGCAGAATCCTTGCTGTCCCTAAGAGTGCCGCCTTCTGTAGTAATTCTACTCTAACAGATGTTCCTATCTCCTTGAGATGTTTCTCCAACGTCTTCAGGATTGTACCCAGTGCTCCCACTACCACAGGAATAACCTTGACCTTGACTTGCCACAGCTTGCGGAGTTCTCTCGCTAAATCCTGGTATTTCTGTACCTTCTCCTTCTCCTTCGAAGCTACTCTACTATCACCCGGCACAGCTATATCGATAAGATGACACATCTTCTCATGCTTATCCAAGACAACAACATCCGGCCGTCTATGTTCTATAACATGATCTGTCTGGATGTTGAAGTCCCAGAGAATCTTGACATGGTCCGTTTCTTCAACCTTTTCCGGCACATGGTCGTACCACTTCGATTGCACCTTGACACCGTACTTCTTACACAGATCCCAATGGATCACCTTGGCCAACTTGTCGTGTCTGCCTTTGTACTCTGTCTGAGCATGCACTCTGCATTCGCTGACAATGTGAAATACAGTCTCCTCCGCCGCATTGCACATTCTGCACATTGAAGAGACATTTGACTTCTCGATCCTTGCCTTCATCACATTCGTCGGCAGAGACTGGTCTTGCGCTGCAGTAATCAGACCCTCGGTTTCTTTCTTTAGTTCTCCTCTCCTCAACCATTCCCAAGTCTTGCTACTTGCCACTTCTTCGGTACATCTCAGGAATCGGCCGTGAAGTGGTTTTTCCTGCCAATCTCGTGTTCTTTCTTCTCTTCTTTGATTCTTATACTCCTTTGGACCTAATTCGTCTGCCTTCATGTATTTCTGTGCAACCTTCAACAACTTTTCCCGAGTACTACAAACATGACACTGCAAGCTCCTTCTCTCAGAAAGAGTCAAATCAAATACCATATGGAAGCTTATGCCTAGACGTATTTTTAAATGTCATTACACTAAAATTCTAAATTAATTAGCCTAGTTATAGTCACATGAATTATTAATTAGGCAATCTTGTAATAACCATAGCTCAGAAGTATACACCCGATCATCAAACTTTTTTCAGTTATACATTTGTGGGGTACTGTACATGTGCCTTTTGGCTTAAAACGTTTTGTTTGACGTCATCATGACATTTATAGCGCGTTTTGTATCTGTGTACAAAATACATGCACTGAAAAAGTGGAAATTTTTCATAGGTAGCCAACACACTTTTTTGTCATAATCTCAATATCCGTGTCATAGTTTTACATAAATCATCATTAAAACGCATAAGCTTTTGGTAAGAGTTAATTCCAGGACATTACAACTAATCTATTTCTATTAAAAAATGGCACCGTTTATTTGAAATTTTGGGCACTATGACACTCATAATGTCAATTCATAGACTTGATCAAGTCCCGTTCAAACATTATTTGTTATGCACATAATAATAACTTACGGGATTGAGACTGCATGGACTACATCGAGTCCACGAATTTACTTCGTGCTATGCGCAATGCTTCTGTGTAAATCCACGGAGCGGGGTCCAGTCTCTAACGTTTCAATTACGTTTCATGAATTGAATCGAGTAGATCGTTACATGTCATATAGTTATATATAAAAACTAGACTAGGGCGCAGTCGCTACGTCGTGTACGTTACGGAGCCGTGCCACTGTGGAGACACGGCCTCCATTTTCAAAGTGGGCAAAATGAATGTGAAATGCCCGGATGTGCCCACAAAACAGCGCGTTCATTCATTCATTCATTCATATTTATTTCCACTTAATCAATATGAACAGAAAAGTTATAACAATAATTAAATGAACAGAAGATTAAGCGGTGGGCGTCGCCAAAAAGCAAGCTTGTCGAGTAGAGACGCCCATAATGTGTAGGAAAAGAAAATCCAGGTAAATAGTAATTACAGTAGTACCTTCCAGCTACACATGAAATAAACTTTAAGTTACACATGCAACGACAGAGGACCAACACAGACAGGACAAGACAGAGACAAATCAAGTACAATATAAGGAGCAAAACCTACATGGGCATCATTTAAAAAAATATACATGTATACACCAAATAAGAGTATATAAGATTAATCATTACTAAGAGTATTTTTCCATGAGTTGTCTCTTAAGCTTTTTCTTAAATAAAGGCCGACTACCAAAACTTCTAAGACTAATACTTAACGAATTCCAGAATTTGGGGCCCTGGTAAACAATGAATTTATTTGCTTGAGCAGTGCGTGTGTATGGGATATGAAAATCCCTGGACTGTCTGGTGTGATGTTGATGAAATAGCGGAATTAGAATTAAACATACGTTCAAAAGAACTGGGTAAATCATGAGCAAAGAGTGGATGCATAAAGATTCCAAGCTGAAGAGCATAAATATCATTAACTTTAAGAGTATTATGGTTAAACAATAATGGATCAGAATGAGCTCTAGAATCTACACGGTCAATAATACGCAAGGCCTTTTTTTGTAAAACAAGAATTCTGTTTAAGAGACAAGTACTTGTGTTGCCCCAAGCAAGAATACCATAGGAGATATACGGCAGAATTAAGGCGTTATAAATATTATAAAGAATTTTAGAAGGAAAAAAATATTTCAATTTGTTAATAATACCTATAATTATTTCTGGAAATAAATAATTCACATGATCGTTCCATGATAATTTTGCATCAATAAATAGACCCAAGAATTTGATACAGTTGGTTTGATTAATCGATAAATTATCAAAAACAATATCAGACGGAAGTGAGGTGACTGAGTTGCTAAATAACATGAAACAAGTTTTTTCAATGTTAAGAGATAATTTGTTGTCTTTGATCCATTTAGAAACACCAATGAGTTCTGAATTAACTGTGTTGACCAGAGTGAACAAATTTCTATGAGTATAAAATAAGTTTGAATCATCTGCAAATAAAATAAATGACAAGACCCTAGATGATTTATCAAAATCATTAATATAAATAGAAAAAAGGAGTGGTCCCAATAGAGATCCCTGTGGAACACCATACACAAGATCTTTAGAAGAGGACTGGTTGTCATTAAAATACACAAATTGATTACGGTTTGTAAGATAATTCCTGAACCCACTCCAAGGCAACACCTCTGATTCCATAAAAGGAAAGTTTAACCAAAAGAATATCATGGTCGATTGTGTCGAAAGCCTTGGAGAGGTCCAGAAAAATTCCCAATGTATGAGACGACTGTTCATGACCAGTAATAATAGTATCCATTAATTGTAAAACAGCATGAGAGGTTGAGTGTTTCTCCCTAAACCCATACTGAGAACCAGATAAAACCTTATGTTTTTCTAAAAACTTAGAAGTACGAATATAAATTATACGTTCAAGAATTTTGGAAAAGGAACTTAAAATAGAAATTGGTCTGTAATTGTTAAGTAAACAGGGATCACCTTTCTTAAAAACTGGAATAACTTTAGCAATTTTGAAGGAATCAGGAACTATACCAGAACTTAAAGATTGGTTCATAATAAAGGTAAGTGGCTGAGAAATGGCAGAAAAAATTACTTTAATAATAGTACTGTTAAGCATGTCATGACCAGAAGATTTCTTATCAGTTAAATTTGAGACAATAGTGTGCATTTCTTGTTCAGTTACTGGATAAAAAAAATAGAGTGAGGATTTGGGTTATGAAGGTAGTCATGGTAATTCGCATCACAATTAGGAATTTGATTGGCAAGTTTCGGACCAATATTAACAAAATAATCATTATAATGCTCTGCAATTAACACGGGATCATTAATGCACTGGTTATTAACATTAATACTAGGTGCTTTGGAGGGCGTGTTATTTTTCAAAGCAGTATTAATGATCTTCCAGGTATTTTTAATATTGTTTTTCTCTTTTTCAAATTGCCGAGTAAAATACATTTGTTTAGCTGAACGCAATATGGTTGTAAGTAAGTTTCTATGACGGATGTACTTTTGACGATTAAACTGATTAGGAAAACGAAGATATTTGTGATAAAGTCTATTTTTATAATTTATAGATTTCAGTAGGGCAGACGTGATCCATTTACAACGAGGCTGAGATTTTCTATTGGAACGCTTAGTCCTGATAATGGGGACATTTTTATCATACAAATTATTAAAAATATTCATAAAATTATTAAAGGAAACATTAGGATTATCAGTGTTAAAAACCACAGACCAGTCACAGGAAGCTAGATCAGATTTAAAACTACGAAGATTTGCATCAGAAGTATTACGAAAACTACCTGAAGGAAAGGAATAAGTATTTGAAGTGAAAGGAAATAATGTGAAAATTGGAAAATGGTCCGAAATATCAGAAACTAAAATACCAGAATTCGGAGGAGGAAGAATATTACAAAAAATGTTGTCAATAAGAGTGGCTGAAGTTGAGGTAACTCTGGTGGGTTTGTTTATGAGAGGAATAAATGAATGGGCAAACATAGAATCCAAGAATTCCTGAGTATGGCTGTGGTTGTCAACATTAAGCAAATTAAAATTAAAATCTCCTGAGATAAGACACTTGTTGTTCTCAGCAGCAATACGATCTTGTAAATCCTGTATGACCAAATTAAAATCATTAAATGAGGCTGAAGGTGGCCTGTATATTACTCCTACAATAATGTTCTTATTATTGTGATTTTCAACTTCAATAAAAATGGATTCAAATGAGTCAGATGAATGGGATAAATCAAATCTAACTTTATAATGAAGATCAGAGGATATATACAAGGCAACCCCACGCCCCACCCTGCCCGTTCGGTTATTGGTCTCAAGCTGATATCTAGGAATGGAATAAATATTAAACGGCATGTCAGAATTTTTGAGCCACATTTCTGAGAGACCCATAACAGAGAAGTCACAATGGAGAGTATGCAAATAATTTAGCATTTGATCAAAGTTTTTTGGGAGACTCCTAATGTTCACATGCATAAAAGAAAATGTGGAACGATTATCACAATTTAAGGCGTTATGCTATGGTCTCTGAAAAACGGGCGGCCGTTTAAAGTTGATTTTTATGAATTATTTCGTTTGTTTTGACCTGAATGAAAGATAGTCAGTAACATTATTTATCATTGATTAATTTACCGAATAAAATGGTAGAAAATACATTTTAAGATTATAATTTCTCTTCGCCCGATTATCCCCGGTGTGTAATACATGTACACTCGGTTAAAACACTTTGCCAGCGCTACTGTCACTATCCCGACGGTCATAGTAAAACCTATTTCTTGATTGTAAGTTGCAAAGTACACCAAACATTGAGACACAGAGATCATTTGACATTTTCATCAAAATAAATATTCTTATTTATATTGTTATGCCGCTACCTCGTGGTTCGCATTCCTGTCTCGGCTCTTGAGGTCTTGGAATGCAGTTTGGAATTTATGTTATATAACGCCTAAGGGTGGGTCCGAGTTCTCGGGGTCTGTGTCCCTCAACCGTGCCGTCGGGTCGCTCGCGCTCATTTAGACTACTGTAATATTTGGATTTCTGTTTGCCGTATAACATGTTATTGATGTTAATAAAATACTAAGTTGTAGATTTAGAAAAGACACGTTTAAACTGGCTACTCTGTTTGTCTGTTGTGTCGATCCCGATGGGTGTGGCGGCCGTTGCCGCGAGTAAACAACACCCATAACAATATTCAACAAATTTTGATAAAACAATCATTGTAGCAGGCCTGCCCTTCCCGACCTGTGAAATATCTTTTGCAAAATGAATGAACATGTTATAAATTCGTTAATCAATAAAAAAAATAATAATCAAAAATATACATTGACAAAAGTAAAGAATCCTGGGTAGTGGGACTGAGGGTTAGAGGGCAGAGGACAAAGCCCCTGAATATTTAATATTGGAGGATTACACACTGTCCACATCCCAACAAAGAAACTAGAGGTTGGGAAAAATACCGGCTATTTCTTTCTTTCTTTGAGGAAAAGGGAGATTTGTAAAATACTGAGAAATCACAGGCCTGTAAAAAAACTTGTTGAAATAGTTTTTCAATAAATTAATCAATACGCCAATAAATAATTAAATAGAAAAAAATACACATAATACATCATTTAATTAAGAAATTAATGTATTTAGTGTAAACCAACTCAACAAATATTCACAGCACAATTTGCCTCTGTCCCCTAATAGACAGATTAGATAGATAAATCTATGTAGCCGCTCAGTCAAGAGAAAGAATCCCACTTTTACATTGTTTCTGGGAGAATAAATAAATAAGTAATATATATACACTTAAATGTATTTATAAATGACTAATTAAATGATGAAATTAGTGAAGAAATAAAGAAGTCATTAATATGAAAATGGCATCATTTGAAAGGGGATATAATGGGCTACATCATGAGGGGGTCAGCTGAGAATTACGGTCTACATGTACATTTTGGAAATAACAGTTGATGAGTTTAGATATAATAATTTTTATTATGTAATAATTTTATTCATAAACCGCTTGGTTCTGCTAGTTGCTGTTCAACAATATCAGGAAATGCACTGTACTCATGTTCATTCAAGACATGGTCAGATGGAATTTTCTTTTGTGGTTGTTGAGACATGGAATCAGGACGGAATGGTCTTTTCTGAGGCAGGGCTCTCTTTCGTTGTTTTTCCTACTTATAGGTTGGATGTGATGGAAACACTGTCTGAACTGCTTGCTCAAATAGCTTATGATGGCTCCCTTTGTGGTCATCTCTTGGAGAAATTCCTACATGAGTAATAAACAAATGAAATATTTGTCTGTTATTATACACACCAAGTTATCAAAATCTATGGCTATATTTCATTTCTGCCATACTGGTAAGGCCAGGCTAAGTGTGAGGTGCGAGATGGAACAAATTTTTTACGGCCCCTTGAATACACTATTGGTCCATGCTGAATGGGTGTTAAGTTGATGACAGGAAACCTCACTTGAAATATTTCTACCTTACGTATTTATATTGTTTTTTGAGAAATTAGTAAAAACAAATTATTAAATCAACAATAATTAATTCATGTCTCAACGAAGTATAAATTTCACAAACAGAATTAATGAAACAATTACTGATGTAAACATACTTTTACCATTTTCTCATTATATTACAATAAAATGAGTTAACTAAAACTTTCACAGGTTGGTTATCATACTGATTCTCTTTATAATGGTCCATAGGATCACCCCCATGCGGTAAAAATAGTAATAAGCAAATAATTTATTAAAAAAGGGGAGAAGTTAAAAAAATTGTTTGTTTGTTTCTTTGTCCATTTGGGTGTCAACAAGTAGTTGTGGGATTATGATTGGTTATGCACTGCAGTACTTTGTACATTATGTACACACACTTCAAGATCATCACCCCCTACTTTTTGATACATATTTACGCCACTAATTTAGACACATTTTAGTCTTAACGTTAGGCTTACCTCGTATGTAATCTTTCTTCACAAAATGCTTGCTGCATACATGTGGTTTACAGTGGGCTGGAAGTTGTCTCAACTGATGTTGGCTAGCCATTTCAGCAACAAGTTGGGGTCTTCAAGAAGGAATAGATCTGAGAGTATCAAAATAACGGGGAACAAGTTCAGTCATCATGCCTCTTCATCAAAACTATGGGTTTGACATTCTTTTGAACTCCCAGGCCACCGGACAGATGAGTCATGATAAACAAATTATAAGTAACTAATTAGGCCTACCGTTACAGAGTTGCTTTCTTAATCTTGTTTTCATTTCTGGGAGGTTTGAAAATGAAAAAGTGTAGAATGCAACCGCTACTTTTCTATCCAAAATATGACAAATGTCACAGTGGAAAGAATGACGTATCCGACCGCCACTTTTTAAGACGTTTTGGGGTATTTTTCTTCAACCACTAACCAGTTAAAAAATTATTCTATTTTTGGGGGTACAACAACCGAAAACTATCTTTAAAATCCACTTTTATGATAGTTTCAGACTTTATTTCCCTTCTAAAAAAATCCTCCCCTTCAGAAAGTAGGATCCTATTATAGTTGCCACTGCGCATGTACAATGACCGTGTTGGTCACTTATGGGGAGTTGACAAGATCAAACTGACATGACTGAGGAAATCATCGTATACCAAAAATGCCTAATTTTTCATGAAATATATATCCTGGAATAATTTGAAATATATGTCCATCACCATCCATATGTTCTCCACCTTACTAGGTAGGTAAGATTACTTTATTGGTTATATTGAATGAGAAAAAGTGGCGGTCGGATACGACATTCTACCCGTCACAGTTTTGGGAGGACTTGAAACGATATTTCGAGCAATAAATGTATGCACATATAATCTCGTGAGATGTTTGTCCATTTTGTCGTCTGCTAACTTTTTAAACGTTAATGTAAAACGACTAAAAAGAGCTAAAAAACTAAAAGTAAAAACACGTTTTTTAGAATATTGTGCAAAAGTGGCGGGTGAGTTCCACATTCTTTCCAAACTGCCTTTGTTTAAAAATACCAATGAAATCCTCACTTTTTCCACAGTTGCTGCGATTTCTACAGCCATAACACGTCTTACGCACAAACGATGTTCAAAATTGCCCACTTAGAAAATGGCGGCCGTGTGTCCTTGTCGGCACGGGGTCACGTGATATGTGCGCCCTCTAGTTCTTACATATAACTCTGTTACATGTACAATGGATTTATATCGACGCTGTTTTCGTGTGGGCCCAGACGTAATTTTTTAGGCTTGCTGAATCGTCAGACATCTTGTTTCTACGAAAGTGCGTCTTTTGAGGGAGTTTTGACCCAATAGGTCTTGGATTTCGTGTAAAAATGGATCGCCATCACAGTCATAAATGGTAGGTATCTTGAATTTAATTTTTAAGAGGATTTCCTGTGTTTATCTTCGTGTTTTTATACAAGAAAAGCCATTTTTTTAAGCGTCGGTTGGCTGGCTAACGTTAATGTATAGAGTTCGTCGTTGCTTTGTGCCTGTTTAACTAACGTTAGTTACGTGAACATACTTTGGACAGTAAAAACTCGCCACTTTTCTAACAAAATATGAACAGATGTCACCAAAATGTATTTAGAATATAAATTCAGTTGTTAAGGTTATGGCAATTTCCAGTAGAAATTTTATGCCATATTTTGAAATTTGTTTTCTCCAAAAATCCTAAGTTTGTGCACAAATTAACGTTAAGTAGTAATTTTTCCTAAATGTTTTACCCTTCTCAGATACAAATCAACTTACATAGACAATTATTTGATAGGAAAAATCCACAATATTCATGACACAATACATATACTTGTAGGTCCTGCTCCCTGGGGAGGCCTCTCTCAGACATCTCTCACATGTGGCCGAGCGGTCTAGCTTACCGGACTGAAGTTCTGGTGTTAGCAGCAGAATGTGGGTTCGAATCCCGGCCGTGACACTTGTGTCCTTGAGCAAGACACTTAACCATAATTGCTTCTCTCCACCCAGGGGTTAAATGGGTACCTGTGAGGGCAGAGTTGGTTGATTAGCCCTAAGTAGTAAGGAGAGGAGCAGGAGACACCCCGTTTGGTGGTGGTATTGTGGTGGAATTGAGTGTGGGGGGAGGTGGTGGAATTGTGGTGGAATTGAGTGTGGGGGGGAGGTGGTGCAAAAGTACGTTGACATACATGTGAAACGAAGGGTAGTAGACAAAGAAAACAGCCACCCTGTTTTGTTCGATATTTGTTATGGTACTGGGTATTAAAAGACTCATTCGATACTTTTTCTTTGCTGTTGTTACTATAATTGTGCAAAGAGAATTGTATGTGTACTCTGACTCTAAGATGTCACAATTTATTAAATTAGTAATGGTTAAAACATTTAATTCATAATTGTTTGGTTTTTACTTGCTTTGTTAAATTCTTACATGCTTCGTTAAATTCTTGTTATTATTGTTTGCACAACACTATTTGGTGATGGAAGGATATAAAATACATTTGAAAATGAATCTTTTGTGTCTAATTGTGTACTTTAATTTGATGTGATTATGTAGAATATAAATTAGTTCTGGGTAAGGTGTTAGTGGGGGAAAGGGGGAAAGGGGGAGTGGTTAGACGCGAAACACATAAATAAATAAATAAAAGACCACAAGTGGCGCCTAAAACCAACCGGAATTCACCAGAATTCCTTAAGTGGTCAACGGGCAATATACAGTTACAAGTAGTTTATTCATCATCATCATCGCACTAAGAAAAAAACAAATTTTGTCAAATCATTTAAATCAAACTATAACTAAATAGGCTACAAACTATAGTTTCTTAGATTTAACAAAACAAAACAAAAACAAAACAAAACAAAAAACCCGAAACTTATGGTAAACGAAAATCATTAAAAGTAAACAAATAGTAAATGACGTTAAAGAAAAAATTTATACTAACTACTTAAAGGAAAAATTAATACTAACTACATGTTGCAAACAAATCTTACGGTAAAAGGAACTCAATACAATTGTGAAATGGCGTTATCAAAACACATTCATAATGAATCAAATTAGGTATTTAAGTAGTTTTGCAATTTATCAAAACAAGAAATCTTAGATGACGGAAGAAGTTCGAGGTAATAAACCCCTAGATAATTGGTTTAAAATAAAGTGTTCGTCATACACTTCCGTTTTAATACGGGGAAAGTGTTTCTTAACAAAAGCATTGACATTTAAATCATTGTCCATCGTATCCAGAGAGAAAAAGTTTATAATCTTGTCCATGCTCAATCCTCGACATCGATGTAAAAGGAAGAAGATGACGTACTGTCCACACACGGTTGAAAATGTTCCCTGGATTTGTCGTTTGTTATAGATGACGTATTTCGCATTCTTCCGAAGGAAATATTCAATTTGTGGTACGGTGGGGGCTTTCCCGTAGGAGTCAAAATATTCACCAACACCATCCCGCGTAATGTAGATTGCCACCCAATGTTGTCCCGGTTTATCAGCGGGATCCGTGTTAATGACGAGTACACTGGGCGGTGGTATATATTGCTTCGGAAGTTGATCGCAGGCAAAAACTCCTCTGAAATAATGCTTGGTGAAACGGTCACGTTTCAAAATATCACCGATCTCCCTGGTATCCATGGTGTAGTCTAGCCCGTGTAGTCGAAAATGATGTTACGAGTCTGGTCTATTTCCAGTATGTTATTAAATTCTGCGTAAATAATAACGTTGATCGTCTTATCTAGAGGCGCTGAGAAGTGAATGTCCAGCCGAAGGTTACCGTGTCTGACAAGGTTCAAGTGTCCTCCAACAGAAAGGTCGGGACTGAGATCAAATGCGTACAGTCCGTAACCGCCCATGTAGTCCTCGCGAGTGATAGCGTTTCCTTCGTCTTGGTACATTTTATCAGTACCCGAGAAGAGGGTTTGGTAGGCTCTGATGTAGTTTCCTCCTGGAGTGTTGAAGTTAGGTTTCAAGGGCGTGTATGGAATCTGTTCTCCATCTACGTGTACGGTTAAATAGTTCACGTTGAAATGCTGAAAGTTGAAGGGATTTTTACCATACCGCCCGTTGAATGCTTCGTTGGTCACGCACCCCACCACGATGCGGGTTGGAAGTTGCCCGAGAAACACATGATCCTGCGTAAGTGACAAGTTACCCCGTGGGACAGACACCATCTTGCAGAGGTTACGCTTGAGTGGGTACTTCGCGGTTCCCTTTTCCAAAGCTTTCATGTGTCCCAGCATGACCCCGGAACTTATTTTCACTTTTCTGACAAATACAGATACATTTTGAATTTTTACTTTGTAAGTCGGGTTGGCTCCCGTTGCCATGAGGCAGAAAGAGTCGTTGCTGCGGATGAGTTTCAGTTTAAGGTCCACCCCGTTCAACATGTGCCTGTCCTGAAAGAAAATGTCGCTGTGTATGGGACCAATCATATCCACCACATTACTGTGTTTGGTAAATTTGTGTCTTTTCTTAAGACCTTCGTTAACTTCTCCATCCTCTGCCAAGGGATTACCGTTGTCAAACCTACCAGGTGTATCCTTGTAAAACAGAGAGCTCGTGAGTTGAGATCTCTTTGCGTCACTTCCGTAACTCAGTAGGGTTTCAATCATAGCTCGGTATGGGTAGGTGGGTGTGGAGGGGGAGATGAGGCGGTCGTTCAGACTTACGTCTACCTGATTGAATAAAGACTGCAAGAACAGATTCACGGGGCCGACTTGGTCTGCGTCAGTAAGATCGGTACCATCTGCCTTTGTTATTTTTGCCTGGATATAAAGTTGGGTTTGGTTGAGGTCCATGTATTCATCACCCGATCCGGAAATAAAGAATTCAATGGGGCCCCCATCGGAAATGGTAGAAATAGGGTGATATTCTACCCATTGTCCCTTATCGATACTCGTTTGGGTGGGTGGAAGTGAAAACAAATCCAACTCGGATTTTGTGCATTCGCACGAGTGACTGTGTAACAACGCCATGATGATTCACAAGGTCTCGTAGATAAGAGCACTAATCAAAAATGTCAAACGATCTTTTCGCTCGCTTGCCTGATGCAGAAGTGGATCGTCTGCCGTTTGTTTTCCTTTTTATACCACGTCGGCGACGGCCTCCCGTTGCTCTCGCTTCCAAACCACGAATTGCCTTTTGGGTTAGATTACGTCCAGCATGGCGAAATCTTATTTTGGCTGCTGTTTTGATATTTTCTCCCCCCAGAGCATCTTGTGCAATCCCGATACCCGTATTGAGTACCTCACGGCCCAGGGTTTTAGCACCTTGTTTGATTAAGGGCATGGCTGATCGGAAAAGTCCTCCAAGAATTCCACCTAGTCCGTAGCCTCTTTGGGTCCGGGGTCCCGTAAACACGGGGAGACCCCTTCCAACTTGTTGCGTGTAGTAATGTTCATAATGTTTACTGTCGGGGACGAAGCGTCTCATGGCGATCAATTAAAAATATGACGAGCGCCGTTTCCTGAAGTGAAGCTTCACAATCAACTTACCACTCATGAATGGGATAGCTCGCCCCGTATCGTCCCTTATATCCATTTCGATCGTGTCAATAAGTTTTTTGTTTTAAGGGAATATAATGTGGACTATCGTACAATTTGGTAGTGGTTTCCCCGGGCTTTCCTTCAACGTTTACAATGCGAAGCAAGGGCGCCCTCGTGTCACCTACGATATGATGGTCTATAATGTTAGAGTATATGAACATCGAATGAACTGGGTTTATGTCTACGACTCGAGAACCTTTTTGAATTCCCATAACAATTGCTTCATTCTCATTAAATCCGAACAGGTCTTTTATTTTAGTGAACAAGTTGATGGTCACATCATCCTGTGTCTTGATAATTATTTTTTGGTTGTATTTATTATATTTAATACTGACAAGTCCGTCGTGGTCGGCAGGTGGTCTAATATTTTTCAACATTTCCACAGGGTTTGGGTAGTAACCGGGAGGTAGAAAGTGCAAATGGAAATTAGGTGCTGTGTCTCCGGCTGAACACCCATACATAATTTTAGTGTCGATGACATTGAACCAGCGGTGTGGATACGTAAATTCCGCCAGTCCTACTTCCCAATCGCCCTCAAATACGAGTGGTGTCGCAAGAGTCACATAGAAATGAGTCAACGTATTATCTGGATGAGTATCCATGGAGCTGTTGCTTGGGAGCGTGACGTAGAATGAGTCCACCATGATGTATCATTTGAGACTTGTATGAAGATCGGCTGGAGTGGTATTGTTTTTATAAGGTCCGTAGACTAGTCACCCAACTGTTGAACTTATCGGGATAACCGACCCACTTGACAAAATATTCAGTCTTTCCACTCCGCTTTCTTGTATCCAGTATTTTCTCTACCGCATACACATCACCCATTTTAACAACTCGTTGTAATTCCTGTTCATAGAAAGTTCCATCTAATTCTTCACCGTCATAGTCCTTTAACCTGTACACGGGAGGGTACCGGGGTATTCTAGCACTGACTGTAAAAAGTTCGGTTGTCCAGCTTGGGAGGTAACCTTTGTGAAATGGTCTGGCAGTCATACTGATCCGTACCGTATCACCCACTTTAAACTTGAATTTAGTTTGAATTACCCCGACGTGTGAACCGTACAATGTTTGCCATACGTCATCGGCGTTGTGGATCGTCACGGATGCGGGAGTAGTCTTGATACTTCGATGATAGGAATGATTATAGGCGGAGAGTAACTTCGGTAAAGCTTTCAAGTACGCATGCGTATTGGTGGCGGTGAAGTATTTCCACATTTTTGTCTTTAGAGTTCTGTTGAACCTTTCAACCACACTGGCTTTTGTTTCATTTTGAGTGGTGAAAAAGCGAATCTTTTCTCTTTTCAGCAAGTTCTGAAAATTTCGATTGAGAAATTCTGTACCTTTATCGGTCTGAAGGAGGTGTGGTTTACGCCCATTTTTCAATATCTGTTTGAATGCATCAATCAGAGTGAGCCCGGTCTTGTTTTTGAGAGGGACGGCCCACGCGTACTTGGATAACACGTCGATGCACGTCAGTATATATTTATAGCCACTATTGTATTCTGACAATGACGTCATATCGACCAGGTCCGCTTGCCACTGTTGATCAATTCCATTCACCATGACTCTGTTCCGTTTAAACCGCTTACGAATCGGTTTGTGTAGTGTGTAAGTTGGTTGTTTGCTCAACCATTCTTTGATCCGTTGCCTGTTGATGTTGACTCTGTCTTTTTGTGCAGCGCGGTAAATAGCTTCCACCCCACCAAAAGCGGCGGGGTGTTGGGGGTTGTAAAATATCTTTTTTAGGTACGCCTCCATCGGTAAATTCCGAGTTTTCAATAATCAAGGTGCTCTTACAGCAAACAGACACGCATCGAATTTTCTTGAAAATGTTTCTAAATCTACAGCCTGACTTTGGGGGACAACAGTCCATGATGAAGGGTAATGTCATTAATGAATGGATCGTGCCCAGTTCGTGGCTTAATATGGAGTCCATTTCCGCTTAGAAAGGGTGGGCGTGCTTCTACGTTTCTTTTTCTTCGGGGTAGTAGGGAGAAGGGGAGCCTCGGCAAACAGTCGGGGGAGTACATAATCGTCTTCGTTCGGACTCTCCTTCAGGGGAATTTTCATTTTGGTGGGGGTCTTAACTAGTATTTCTTTTACACCGGGTGGTGTCTGGTGAGGAAGTTCACGCTCCAGCTTGGGTGGTTCACCACTTTTGATACTTTCCGTTTGTAAGGTCATTGTTAAGGGTGTCATCCGTTGTCTATTTAGCTCCATGTACCGTTGAAGCGTTTGATGATAAAGTTTGATTTTCTGGTCATCGGTCAGATCTTGTCGATCGAGTAGCTGCCTCATATCCGTATCTATACCGTGCACCACGCGGGTCGTCGGTGTTTGTTCCAAACGCCTGGCTGATTGTAACTTTATCAGAGTCTCCTGCGGGACCAGTACCATTTTCTTAGCGTATTCCATATCTATTTAAACAAAAGACCTCCGAGGGCGCTTAAAATTGGAGTAAGTAGAGCCCCGAGAAAGCCTCCTTTTTGATTCAGGGTTTTCTTTTTCTTCTGGGTGCTCAGTTTTCTATCGGCGAGAGACCTCAGGTTTTGTTTGTATTTTTTAAGTCTCCTTTTGTAAGCCGGCTTCAGTGAGATATTACCATTCAGAACGTTGAGGGCGCACTCACACAAACACTTCATTAATTCTTGGTTGGCCCCCTGGATCACACCCTGACGTTGTTTATGGGTGCCCTTGGCCAACACATGTAGGTATGAAGCGTTGTTATTCAGTCGCTTCGACATCTTCAAATGAATGACTGATCATCAAACACTCTCTATTTATATCTTTGGTACATACACGATTGGAAATTCACCGTTAAATATATTCGTTCGGAGTCTCATCTCCTCTGACGTTGTGGGTTTGAGATCGATAAAGAGATAAGCGTAGGGGGTCAGAGTAGCATCTCGGTAAGCTTCTACCATGTACTTTGATTTATTGGGGTACATCTGTTTGGCTAGATGATTAATTTGGGAAGCGTCTCTTGGATTTTTAAACAGGACCATATAGTGCGAATTTAGGCTTATTGTTCGCATTTCCTTCCCTCGATAAAATAAATTTTGTAATATCAAAATAACAGACAGGTTTCTATGATGACTGCCTTTAGTAAAAAGTTCGGAGACTTTTTTGTTGTTGCCCGATTCTGACATAAGATCATCTATCACAATAATGTTTCTTTGCGTACGGTCCAAGGACTGTAGTAGATCATCTGGAAACCCCTCCACAAATCGTATTTCAGGAACCAGACTAGCCAAATGGTCGTAAGCATCTTGATATTCCCCGTAACACCAAATGATATTATCTGGAGGTGGGTCTATGATACCTTGCGAAGTAAACAGGCGCTTGGTAAAAATAGTCTTTCCCGACCCCGTGGGACCCGAGATGATGCAAGTAAAGGGATGTTTAAGTCGCACGTCCATCAGTCTAAATGACTTGAATCGTACGAGGTGAAGCTATTTAACACTATTCCTCCCTCAAAATTCACCCTTTACACCTCACCCTATTTTCCCAAGAGAGATAAACAATCACACAATGAAAACAAAGTTTACAAGTTTCATTACATTCTGCTCATATCGTTATTTATTCAAACCACACTGATGAGTAAAAACCAATCAAAATAATGATGATAATATTTACACACAAATCAAAATATTTATATTTCATAAAGGGATTTCCAGTATCACTATTCTGTAAGTTTTATCGTACATGATACTCTGATTTACACATTGAAATTATACTCGGGTATTATCATAAAATCAGGAATTGTTTTGTTTACCAGTACGCGGGAGAACGGTATCAAATAATGTTAGCTGTCAATATACGTTGTAGATATACCATACCAATCAAAATAATGATGATAATATTTACACACAAATCAAAATATTTATATTTCATAAAGGGATTTCCAGTATCACTATTCTGTAAGTTTTATCGTACATGATACTCTGATTTACACATTGAAATTATACTCGGGTATTATCATAAAATCAGGAATTGTTTTGTTTACCAGTACGCGGGAGAACGGTATCAAATAATGTTAGCTGTCAATATACGTTGTAGATATACCATACCAATCAAAATAATGATGATAATATTTACACACAAATCAAAATATTTATATTTCATAAAGGGATTTCCAGTATCACTATTCTGTAAGTTTTATCGTACATGATACTCTGATTTACACATTGAAATTATACTCGGGTATTATCATAAAATCAGGAATTGTTTTGTTTACCAGTACGCGGGAGAACGGTATCAAATAATGTTAGATGTCAATATACGTTGTAGATATACCATCTGCCCCAACTTTCCTTTTGGGGTAGAGATAGGTGAAAGCAGTCTTTGTTTGTTGGTATGTGTACATCGACCCATCCCTCATTCTAAACCCACGATTAGTTCCGATCCCTGCTCTCTGAGTTTCTAATACATCCAGATATCTTTGTTTGGTTATGTCGTTTGTGGCTTTGTTGAGCCCTTTGCAGCTGGCTTTATTTTGATCGCCAAAGCAGAAGTAGGTTTTACTGCACAATGCGACAATCCCATCCCCCTCCCATTCAACTTTAAACAGACCCGGTGTTCTTTTGTCAAACGCACGATGTTCAGGGGTGTCTTCCCTCGGGAACCAAGTGTGTTTTTCAAGATGATATTGTGTTTTTATCTCTGGTCTGATGATATCGTCCAAGTTGTCTTTAGAGATGGCGAGATACGCCGAGTCCGTATCCATCTCGCACATTTGGAAATTAGACGGATGGATAAATTTAACCAGAAAATCAAAATAAAATTCCAACATTCTCAATTTCGCGTACTGGTAAACAAAGAACCCTATCTGTATTGGTAGGTTTAAACGTAATATCTTCTTTGTCATCTCAATCTCATTCACATTATCCCCTACAACGTGCAAAGCGCGAAAATGGCGGTCATTGATTAAGCGCGGCGCATCGGTGTCACTACAAACGTTAACATTGTGATGTTTTTCTTGGTTGGTAACTGTCTTGCCATAGGCCGAGTTACCCAAGAGTTTCATCGTGTCTGCCAATATGGCATTGGAGGCATCCCTATCCCCAACCCTTCTGGCATTGCTCACTGCTTCCCCGAAACTTTTAAAACAGTCTTTTTGTCTGTACTGAACCAGTTGGTATATGTGTTGGACTTCGAGGCCGTGTGATATGTACCACTTGAGTAGTGGTGTAGCGAGCATGATCCGTTCCGCAAACATGCTCCCTATTAAACTCTTACGGGGTGTTTTCATAAGGCCCTCCCTTTCTACATAGTCACGCATGTGTTCCCCAATATCCTCTTTACTTATTTCCACATTTTTGAATATCGGGGTCATTTCCGAAAATGTTTCTCTTAATGCGGGAGGAACGCGTAGATCGCATTCTACAAGTCCAAACATTGAACCATCAACGATGAAATTCAGGATCTCACGCTGAGTCATTGATTTTTTGTGATAGTGTGCGGGACGGATGGAAGTTAAAAATAACCTCAAATCTACATTTTCCCTTTTTTCCGTTTCCCACTCACACTCTTTCATCTCAATGAGATTATACCCCTGATCCCTTATGTAGGTTGAGATTTTATTTGTCTCATCTTGAAGCTGCGCACAGCTCTTTTTTCTTATGTCATTGTAGACTGCATTGTTCAGGCAGCAGTTATGCCCATGCCAGAAGCAGCCATGAAATTGGTAGACTGTGTTTGTCTCTTGTAAAAAACCATCTACCGGAATATTACGCGAACCTATGCGTTTTTCTTTGCCATTGAACTTATGGATTATACGGACACCGATGCGCCGCGCTTCTGATTCCAACCATTCCGTTGCTTTCACTCCGTATTTCTGACTCTGTACGGGCCTAAAGTCCTCCTCTGCCTTGCGCCTCACAAAGGCTCCCGTCGGCATGTTCTGCATGAGAGCCCACAAGTAAAGCGCGTTGGCATCAAAACCCACTACCTTTTTGCACAATTTGTCCCCCCCTCTAATAAAGGTTTTATTTCGTTCGTGGTACCTGTGAAACACAATCGATGGGCCGCCAACAATGTTCTTTTTGATTAAATAATACAGATCTTTGTTTGTGTCGTCGATCAGGGAAAAGTAGGTATCATCGGACAGAGTCAGAAATAAGTAGCGGAGTGAGAGACCCGGTACTGATATGGCGCACTTAAACATATCCATGCCCCGGTCTTGATAGAATGCAAACATTTTGACTATAGCGCTTAAGAATGGAACCACGTCCAAATTATTGTACCACGTCACAAAGTCGCGCATTGTTTGCATGTTTTTGCTATTCCATATTTCTTGGCAGAATGAGTACTGTTCTTGGGTAATATTTGCATTTTTTAATTTACTGAAAAACGCATCATGTGGCGGCAGTTCGGTCGCGCCTAGCTTGTCTAGACTGTCTACCCACTCGTAGGGGAAAAACCCCTTTTGTTCTTCTACGTCATATGCCTTAAGAAATTTGGAATAGCTGTATCCCGGAGCAAGGTAGTTTGTAATATCCAAAAACTTTAGCATTTCTGTTTTCATGGCCATATAAGTACTGGTTCTCTTCACGATAAACTGCAAAGGATCAACCCTTTGCAGTTCGGCATAGAGGTAACGTTTCATGAGATTGAGATCATACTTACCCGAGTTAAACCCGAGGACGGGAAGTTCTTTCAGGTACCCGTCTAGCTCTTCCTTCAACTTCTTGGCCGGATGTTTCTTGCGGTGGTTCTGCTCCCCTTCGTCAGCGGAGTCTGGTGCGGTGTCTACCTCTTCGTTGTCCGCGGTCACCTTTCTGTCAAGTGCCCTGAAGATCCAGTCGTACTTCTCGAGAAGTAACACGTAGGCCGCTGCGGAGATGTTATGCAGATGTTCCACGAACTTCCTCAACAACTCCGTCGAACTCCCGTCAGTTACGAAACACTTGGCCTCTTCAAACGCGGGTACGTTGCTAGCTACGCTGCAACTTAACAGTTCGTGGCGTGTTTCCCATAACAACTTGCCTCCCCGCTGTAAATGGTCGGGGACGTGCTGGAAGTATGCCTCGAAATCAAATGTGGCGCGATAGGGGTAATATCGGTCTCGCTCTTCCACTTCAATCCCGATATCTCCAAGTTTTTCGAATATTGTTTGGGGGACCTGGTACCCCCCACCGGGAAACTTGTGTTTCACGTTCGCCTCGCAAGTCAGTTCGTGTCGCCTCAAATTAAATTCTTTGATGGTGACCCAGTTACATTTTGAACATACGAAGGAATTGGTGTACTTTTTGATGTCCGAGATGTACGAGAAATGGTTACCGTGCAAATTGAGGAAGATGGTCCGGTCGTACCGACGAAGAGATCGTCTCATCAGTTGAGCGAAGATGTACCCCTCCTCATCAGCCTCCACCCCACCCACCGCATCCGCGTTTCTTATCAGAGAGTACACCTGTACATTGACACCAAATACCCGTTCTGCGGTACTTAGATCATCGAGAGTAAGTCCCCCTGTCGCGTTGGGGTTATGAATAGCCTCGCGATATAAACCTAACAAATGTTTTGTGTCGCGTTCTAGAAAGTTTGGGCTTTCGTTGCGGGACAAAGCGAGGCATCTAAAAAAACAAAGCTCATCTGTATAGCGCTGACCGGTGTGCCTGTTTCTAACGAGATTCACAAGGTATCTATTATTCACAACATACGGTGGAAGGTCACCCACCGGTACACCGATAGGAAAGTTTCTTATTTTATTCACGAATATCGTAATGTTTGTGATGGATTCTACGACCCATTTTGTGTCAGGCCGTTGACGCCGACCGTACTCCGCCACATCTATCTTCTTCAACTCACCAATCAGCCGGTCCAAATCTTCCGGTGATCCGATCGCAAATGGTTCGCTAAAAAAGCGGGAATTGTTCAACGAAGAGTGAAAATATCTGAGTTCACCGGTCACCGTATGACGGAGCACTAAACCGAACGAAATGTTCACTTTAGCGCGACTTTGGAGGTGGTGAAAAGCAATTTGAAGGGCATCTTCTTCACTGACGCCAGGGCCGAGGTTTCTGACATTCACCATGCGGAAGTTGTGCATGTCTTGGATGGGTCTACCAGTTAGATGGTGTGTTCTTATCGAGGGCCAGTGTTCACGCATCATTCGGAAGAGTTCATCCTGGACACCCACACCGGCCTGGGGAAATACAACAGGGTCCTCCGGTAGGGGTTGGTTCGGCGGCTGGACTGGTGGCTGATCATCAAACGGGTGTTCGATGGGTTGTAGGGGAGTGGGGGGAGTTGGTGGGATGACGTCATCATCCGCGGGTTGATCATGCTGGTCACAGTTCACAGGGGGGTCATTGGGTGGGTCGTGTGCAAGCGTGTTGTTTTCATTCGCCGGCCTTCTTGGGTGTTTCGTTTTGATATGTCTGTTTAAATTGTCACGACGAGTGAAAGTCTTTGCACAAATCGAGCACTTGATGGGTGCGGCTTTGGGGGTTGTTGGTGGTGGGGGGTGTGAAGTGGGTGGATTTACATAGGTATCTGGGCGGCGTTGTGGTGGTGGTGGTGGGTTGTTCGGTCTGTCGTGGACTTTCAAGTGTCGCTTCAAGGAATCCTTGCGGTTGAACGATTTTTCACATTGACGACACTTGAATGCGGTGGCTGGGCCGGAGTGAAGACCAGTGGTCTCTGGGTGTTGTGGTGGTGGTGGGTTGTTCGGTCTGTAGTGGACTTTCAAGTGGCGCTTCAAGGAATCCTTGCGGCTGAACGATTTTTCGCATTGACGACACTTGAATGCGGTGGCTGGGCCGGAGTGAAGACCGTCTGCGTGATGTCCTCTTTTGTGATGTCCTCTTTTGTGATGTTTCAAGTGGTTCTTTTTGCTGTAGCTCTTCAAGCATTCATCGCAAGAAAACCTTTTAGGGTTTTCGGGCTCGGTGGGTTGTCGTGTGGGGTGAGTGACCACTGGGGGGTGAAGGCTGTTTGCGTTGACGTCGGGAATGTTGGATGGAGGCTCCTCCGCATCGTCATCCATAATATCCTGTACAGAAATATAAAAAAAAGATAATAAGTAATTGAGTAACACACAAACATGAAAACTTGAGCAAAGATTTGTGAAATCGACGGAAATGACACGGTGGTTAAATCACAATCATCCAGTGTTGTTTTGTAACGATATAGTCGTGTCATTCAATGTAAAAATAATAGTTCAACAATTAGCAAATACATGTTTCGATAAAGCTAGCGCACTACGGCAAAGATGAAATCTTAAAGTATCGCTTCATAACAGTTGCAAAGGGAATAAAACATTTTCTTACCTCATCACTCGCGGTCCTTCCTTGAAGATGAGGGGGTGTCTCCGGAATGAAAATAGGATCGGAGTCCGCGGATGTACCCGCCGTTGCTTCATCCTCCATACGCTTGATTTGGAGAAGCTGACTCGGTGTAGGGCTCGGAGAACCGAAGAGCGAGGTCCCAAAGTCATATTCAGACATCTTGAAATGGCTAATTTTGCAAGGAGTGTTGTAGCACACTTACTAGCAGACAGTGGTAGAGATTTCCAGTCCTTCTTTTTATTCATTTTAAAGGATTATCTTGTCCGGACTTGTTCGTGACGTCACACGGTGACTTCATTCAACACGTCTTTGTTCTCCCAGACTTGCCCGGTGCTGTCCAATGGTCATCAAGATTTCTAGTCCTTTTGTTTACCTAACAACTTACGCTTTCCATTAAGATTGTCAGTCCTTTTGTTTACCTGACAACTTACGAGTAATTCTTTCCATTAAGATTACGATTATTTCTTTCCATTAAGATTACGATTATTTCTTTCAAGATTTTCAGTCCTTTTGTTTACCTGACAACTTACGAGTAATTCTTTCCATTAAGATTACGATTATTTCTTTCCATTAAGATTACGATTATTTCTTTCCATTAAGATTACGATTAATTCTATCCATTAAGATTACGATTATTTCTTTCCATTAAGATTACGATTAATTCTATCCATTAAGATTTTCAGTCCTTTTGTTTACCTGACAACTTACGAGTAATTCTTTCCATTAAGATTACGATTATTTCTTTCCATTAAGATTTCTAGTTGTCCTTTTGTTTACCTCACAACGTATTTCTGTTCAATTTAATAGTAAAACTAAATTATATATGTACATGTTTTTTTATTGCGTGTTTGCTCGTTCGTTCGCTCGTTCGTTTGTTTTGTTTATTTTGTTTTAAAGAAATTTATTACAAATCTCATTGTATTATACTATAAACCGCTGAATCATGTTACTGAAAAGGAACACACTAACGGGTTCAACGAAATATGTGTTCCAATATGAAAAAACATAAACTACACAAAAGACCCACCCTCCATTTACCCTACATTTCCCTACCAAACCCCACCCTCAATTTGCCCAACATTTCACCCACCAACTCCCCCCACCTCAATTTGCCCCACATTTCACCCACCGGCCTCCACCTCAATTCCACATTTGCACCACCTCCCCCCCACACTCAATTCCACATTTGCACCACCTCCCCCCACACTCAATTCCACCACAATTCCACCACCTCCCCCCACACTCAATTCCACCACAATTCCACCACCAAACGGGGTGTCTCCTGCTCCTCTCCTTACTACTGCCCTATATGCGCTGTAATGGCAGTAATTGAGCTGTATACTCCCCAGGGAGCAGAGATGGTTTCAGGAATGATTTATAAGCCTTATGAGCAGGGGTAATGATATAATGCGCCTTTAGCATCACGTAGTTACTGGATACGTGCGCTATATAAGTCCACACATTATTATTATTATTATACTATAATGTATATCAGACTCAGCAATTTCCTTAAATACCTTTCTCTTTCGATGTGAGTTTCATGCGAGTACATTTCTTTAATTTATTACACATTTGTCAAGAATAATTCTGTGCAATTTTGAAAACGGCCAATGCCCTTTTCAATTTTAATGGCCCAGCTACTCCACACGGCCGTTCCACAATAATAAAATGTGCGCGCCCTCAGTGTTCACGCTGCGTCCAATGTATTCTTATACAATAACGCGCGCGGAACTTTGGCTACTCTATGTTTACGCAAGATAAAGGTCAAATTTACTATTTGCATATCTCGTTTTTCCTGAATTTTCATTGGTCGGACAAGTATTTTGAATAAAAACAATGGTAACTGTCATGAATATTGATTTATTTAACACTTTTATGGATCGCGGAGGTCAATCATGCCATGTGAGAGGGGTTGTGATACACGTGAACAGAGCAGCCTGTGTTTGTCGTTTAGCGCAAGGATGGTATGTGATTGACGAGCTAAAAACATGCATTTTCATGAAATATTGAGTTTTCCTCAAAAAAATCGCAGGACATCAGTTGAGAAGAAGCATATTTCAAGACAATCAGGATGAAACAAGGTAAAATACAGCAGGATGTTTTGTGATATTTCAGATTGTATCTTGCTATTTTTCAACGTGTGGAAATAATTATTTACATGTAATGTATGTTTGTACAGTACATTGGTATTGACGTTGTACTGTACATGTAGTCACTGGCGGGGGATTTACATGACAATCTTGAATGAAAAGCTCGCCTCATTAACTGTTTTAGATTATTATAATTTATTTACAATTACATTTCTTTAAAATTTGTATGTACTCCTAGGCCCTCTATTGTAAAAAGAAAAGAAAAAAGGCACCATTAAGCTAGCTGTAGTGTTATACTAAGTTATATTAATTGGTGACACTTAATTTCTCAAAGTTGCTGGGAAAAGCCTAATTTATTAGGAATCAGAGTGATATGTTCAGGATGTGTAAATTAACACATAACAGTACTTTCTACATGTAAATGTTGGACAGATATTATGTCAATTTCACATGAACAGAATGAAAGGCCCACACGTATAGAAATGTTCTGGTGATACATGTACTGTCAATAACCCAATGATATTGTTCATTTATTACCATATACATTTTTAAATTAACATTTGTCACATTTTAATTAATTAACATTCTCAGAAAAATACCCGTTCCGCAAAAATTACTGTACTTCACACAGAAATATCAGTTGTCTCAGGAAATAGCCCAACTTTGGTAATGTACAACTAATAGTGTGAACCTCATGAGAAAGCTGTGTCTGACTATTGTATGCCCTTAAAGTCATTATACACTATTGGTAAAGTGTCATTAAATATTTCCGTACTTCATAGGAATCGAGAGATATGGGTCATTCTATAAATTGGGGGCAAATGTGTGACGTGCACATTTTAGGCCATAAATTAATAAATCATCTCTTATCATCTTTTATCATCTTTTGTGTAAAATCATTATTAATTTGTTAGTTCCTTTAATATTATGGTACAGTATGTACATGTAAGTTATTTTTTCCGGGGTGCAGGAATATGTACATCCTCAAAATATCTTCATTCATCGAAAATGATGGGTTTCACATGTAAAATGGGACACCAAAATCTTTTGGCATAAGACCTGTGCTGCTTCACAAAATTTTGGGTGTCCCATTTTACACGTGAAACCCATCATTTTCGATGAATGAAGATATTTTGAGGGTGTATATTCCTGCACCCCGGAAAAATAACTACATGTACATACTATATATAAAGGAACTAACAAAATAATAATGATTTTACACAAAAGATGATAAAAGATGGTTTATTAATTTATGGCCTAAAATGTGCACGTCACACATTTGCCCCCCAATTTATAGAATGACCCATATCTCTCGATTCCTATGAAGTACGGAAATATTTAACGACACTTTACCAATAGTGTATAATAACTGAAACTCATGTATGACAATCAAATTATTGACAAAAAGTCACCTCGTCAACATTCAATTAATTTCTTATTATTACCCTAGGGGTAATTTTTACATTTGGAGGAAAAAAAAAATTAAGGATAGAAATATTTATGACATCTTGCAGTAGTGTACATGTATGTGTTTGAGTCTAATACATTATATAATTGCTTGCTTTGTATTTGCATAAAACACACAATCAATTTTGACATGCATCTCTTATGAGATGTTCAAAGGGTTTATGCAGTTACCCATAGCAACTGATGAGTTAGAAAAATCCTATCAACCAAAATTTTTCTTTGTGCAGACTCGAAGGTTGTTTGAAGATTCTTTAAAGAAATTCTTCAATCCCATCATAAGTTTTTAATAAATTTTTCTTGTAAAAGACAAGAAAGGACCGATTACTTGAAAATACAGTGTGTACTTTCATAAATAGGCTACAGCCCCCCCCCCCCCCCCATAAAAAAACAAAACAAAGCCAACACACAAGTGGATGCCAACGCCGTTTAATTATAGAATTGGACATACTGCATCTAGCCAGTGGAACTGACAGTCCTAGCTATCAACACTAAGTAAATGTAAAGATGGAATTCAAATGTGATTCGTTGTTTTGGCGCTGCCAGCATTGATCGCGAGCAAAGAAAATAACGGTGGATGCGGAATGTCGAGCTCTCAAAGATACTTTGACAAACATTTCATAATGACAATGATTATTGGGTACGGCCCCCGAAAGTTTGTATAAATCTGCAAATGGCCTGTGATAGGAAAAGGGTCCCCTACCCCTACCTTACAGGATGTGTACGAAGCCCGGGAACATTTTTTTTGGGTTATATGGCAATTGCCACAGGACCCGATCTCAGCCAATCACAGACGAGATGCATATTCATGAGTTATGTGTACAGTTTATTCCACACCCGCGCGCATGCACATAATACACACGCTACATTGATGAATTTTAAAAATATGTACGAGTCATGACGTTTCAGCGTTAGCATATCAAATAATGTGCGTGATTGGCCGAGATCGGGTCCTGTGGCAATTCTCATATCCCCCCCCCCCAAAAAAAAAAAAATACGCGCCCGGGAATGGACAGCGGTATAGAAACACAAAACCAGGTTCTAAATCGTGTGAACGATTTACTAAATCGTTTCAACAAATTAGCTAAAACGTTTTCAAGATGCATTGCCCGATTTTTCTACAATTAGATGGTGAAAATTTATTGATATGTCAAATTTGATTTTGTCTGGTGTACAAGTAATTAGCTTTCATTTCATACGTTTAACAAAAACATCAGTCAAGGATTAAGTCCAGTTAATAATTAAAAAAATTCGATAAAAGGCTGGGTTCATCCTTTTAAGCGCCAGAGCCCAGACAGGATCTCATGTGACCGCAACTCGATGAATTTTCTGCATAATTATGAGCACGCGCACATGTGCGGAGTGTTAAAATAAAGTTTGTACAAAAGTCAGAGTTATCGTGCAGATGAGCTTGTGCCCGGCCAATAGGAATCTGTATGCAAATGAGTGTTTAAAATAACACGTTATTTAATGGTTCTTGACCATCCAAGTTGAAAATGATACCATTTTTCGTGAAAACAGCTACAAAACAGTCAAAATTTGTTCGCTCGGGAAATTCATTTCTTTTATCTTCTCAGCCAAACGCTCCGGTAATGCATCTTTAACGAATTAGTTAAATCGTTTGAACAATTTAGCTAAATTGTTTGCAAGATTTCTCAGAGCTGTAATCGAGTCACTTTCGAGTCCCTTTCGAGTTACAAGTATATCCTCAATTATAAGGTGGTAGAGTACAAATGTAGTATAGTTAACACTGTGTGCCCCCCCCAAAAAAAAAAAGATTAATCATTTTTCTTCAAGTATGAGTGGTAATAAGAGTGTTTTTACATTACCATTATGCCAAGAAAATATCAATATTTGTAAAAGTACTCAAAAATCACTTGAGTACAGTCATTTTCAAATGATCTTTGTTTTGTTAGTATGCATTTTATTTTTAACAATCATATTCCTACTCGTACTCAAAAGACACATTTTGGGGGGCACAAAGTGTTGGTAATTATACTACATTTGTACTCTAACACCTTATACTTGAGGATATACTTGGGACTCGAAAATGACTTCATTACAACTGTTAAATTTTGAAAAAGCATTCTAATGATTTAGTAAATCGTTCAAAAAATTTATCAAATAGTTCAAACGATTTAGCTAATTCCGTCAAATAATTTAGTAACGCGTTGAAACGATTTAGCAATTTCGTTTAAACGATTTACTAAATCGTTCAAACGATTTACCACCTGGATGTTTTTTAACACTAATTCCTTCTAGGGATTCGTAGATGTGCGACATATTTGAGACCTTATGATTATTATGATACAAGCTGTAATACATTTTAAACGATGTATTTCTTGTATGATCAATTTTGGGCTTGTACGTAAAACCTCGCCATTAATGGCGGGCCGATTATAGCAGTCGGTTAAGTTTAACTTTAAATGTGTTTTGCATAACGCAAAATCAACGTGATAAAACATCGTTATCAATATTGTCCAGTGTTAAATGTGCAAAGCAACAGGCGCATGCACATATGTGCTTCTGTTGCTCCTGTGGAATTTGAAATGAAAAACTGAATGTCTTCCACCGCACAGACATCATCTCGGTCTCAAGCTCATCAATACAGCCACCATTAACATACACAAATGGCCGCTTTCCAGTGCAAAAGATTGGTGTGTCCTTATCAAAAGTTATATCTTTGGCATAATGTGTCTTAGGCGCTGGTAAATGGACTGTTTGCCCTTCCAATAACAAAAGCATATCATGCCAAGCTAGTACTTTTGGTGTCCATCTAAAATCATTTAAAAATACTACCTCGCTTAACTCTGCTCCGACCCACGCAAATGTACCTGTTGCAGGGTTAGTAAAAGTTTTAAATATCTCATTTAATGGATTCAACAAGAAAGTTTTTCCACAATTCGCTGGTCCTACTAGCATTATGTTTCGATATTTTCCCCGTCCCTTTGTTAACAATGAATAAATACTATTTGCAAATGTACTCCTCTTAATACCATTTTTGACAAGTATATATTTGGCACTATCCAGCCAGACTCCATTGCAAGTGCAGCCATCCTGGGAAGCTTTTTGTAGGATCTCCAGTCTACTAAGCCTGGCTCTTTGCAGTGTTTGTTCCGCATCTTGTAGTTGCCATGCAGTCTGTGGAAATATTATAAGGACAGACCATTTATCAAACAAAGTGGACAAATATATACACTTTCAGTCTGGCAATAAGCTCATTCACCATTCCAATCACGCCTGCATGAAACAACCGGTTTTCTCTAATTACCTTTGACCTTACCCAGGATTCGTAGCATGTTCAGTATCTCGCGTGCAAATTCCCATTGCAAGGTCAAAGGTAATTTGAGAAAACCAGTTGTTTCACGCATGTGCGATTGCAATGGTGAATGGGCTTATAGATGACAGGCAATTGATGAATCAAGGTCACAATAATGTTACTTAAAATTATGAAGACTTCATGCAATAGAAGGTGCTGGTGTCACAACAAATGGCAAACATTTTTAGTGAACCTTTCAGTTTTAACGGTTCCATATTTGATTATTGGTATAATTTCTAAAAATTTAACTTATTACCCCTGTCAAAGTCTCTTTGACAATGGCATGTACATATATACATATATATACATATACACACATATATATACATATACACACACACACATATATATGTTGGGCGCGATCGGTCAATCTGCACGATAGCCCGATCGCGCTGCGCTATTGGGCGATCTATCGTTCGCGCAGCCATCGGTTGATCGCGCAGCCATCGATCGATCGCGCAGCGATCGATCGATCGTGCAAGGACATGTTTGCGCCATCGCCAGATTGTGCAACGTAAGACTTGCGCGATCACGCGATCGTGCAGCAACGGGTTAGCACGATCGGTCGATCGGGAAGTTAAGGGCGTTATCGGTCGATCGTCACAGAGTGCGTTGCGCGTTTGATCGATCGTGCGGGAACGGATTTGAGCGATCGGTCAATCGTGCATGCGTAAGTATGCACGATCGATCGGTCACGCAGGAATGGCTTCGCGCGATCAGTCGATCGTGCAGAAATAGTTTTGTGCCATCAGTTGATCGCGCATGGATGGCTTTTGCGTGATCGATCGATCTGTAGGGCAGAATTTTGGTGGTCGATCAATCGCGCAGCAAGGAACTTATGACATGATCGACCGATCGCGCATGGAGGGCTTTTGCGCGATCGATCGGTTTGTAGGGCAGAATTTTGGTGGTCCATCAATCGCGCAACACAGAACTTGCACGATCAATCGACGCGCATGAAAGGCTTTATCGTGATCGGTCGATCATATTATAGAATCTGATTTTGAAGGTAGCTTTTGTCATACATTTGTAGGGAAATTTTTGTTGGGGCGAAGCGGAATGTATTTTAGAATCACTACAACAGCCTCCTAAAAATAAGGAAGGTCAAAACAAACACCGTAGGTCGACAAAACAATGAGAAGGCACCCTACATTTTAAATGTGCAATCCACGTGCAAGAAATTAAATGATCAGACACGAATAAAAAAATTTAATACAATTTATTTTGGTAAATTAAATCTCTTCTAAAAAAGCAGTGATTAATAAAACCCTTTGGTTGAAAAAAAGAAATTTTGCAACGGAATAATCACAATATTATTACTGGGTGACTACACCTAAAAAAAAAAACACTATCTGGTACCATGGGTATTTCACTTAAGTACACTATGAACTTTAAATAGGTTTGGCTTAAATCGTATACTGAATCGAGGTAAATATTATAATACAAAGATTGTTATAATCAACTTCAACAATTACGAACAGTATACAACTTCAATCTGATCAAACTTCATACGGGATAAAAATGACCCCCGCAAAAATGGATATGAGTAAACAAATCACTCTCAGTTTCAGTAAATGGCAAAAATTGTAACCATTTCACGAAGTTCAAGTGAAGTAGGTGTCCCTTTGCACAACAAAGTTCGGGAGAACAGTTCTACAGTAGTGCTGGATAAGCATGTAGCAGCTCCTTGGTCTACGGGTTAAGCGATCATGCAAAGGAAACCTAGCCTAGGCGACGTCGACAACAATGACGAAGGCAATCCCGACACAGGAGAGCAACATTAAAATTGCTGATCACGACGTAAGATAAGGTGACTCACTCGCCCGGAGAAAATAGCAGTTGGTCGTTGATAAAATGTCTGTTACGAGGTCGGACAAGATGACTGCTAACGTTAGCGAAATCAACGAGGCTGTGGCGGACGTTGCTGTTCGATGTCCCCGATCAGCTGGCGACGACTGCAAAAGCAGCAAGGTTAGGAACACCGCGCTCCGACGTCGGCGTACAAAACTGCTCCAACGTGGGGAAAACAAACTGTTCATGACCGCTGAAAATGGTCCACCACTGGGCCGGAATGGAGTTCACCCTCGATCTTGTGCATGTTGCAAGAATAAAAGAAAAAGGACGTTAACATAGTACATGTGGCTGAGACAGGAATATTAATTCGGGCTCTGATTGGCGGAGGCAATCGCATTGATGAATATATTAATTGAAAGACACTAATTGGTTAAGCCATTGGATATACAATACATATCCATCAAAAATGTAATAAACTGGTTCCTTGGCTAGGCAAAACGTCTGGGGTGATTAGACACTTAAATTTATTATGAAAAAACCCAGAAACAATTTGCTAAGATTACATAACAACAATGATTAAATATCAAATTTTGCTT
Source organism: Zoroaster sp. YZ-2022 (assembly GCA_029582265.1). Lineage (NCBI taxonomy): Eukaryota > Metazoa > Echinodermata > Asteroidea > Forcipulatida > Zoroasteridae > Zoroaster > Zoroaster sp. YZ-2022. The sequence goes on from CM055816.1 coordinate 82,408,184, forward strand.
AGAAAAGGCAAATAATTTTCTTGGTTGCTACACATTAATTTTGATCACGTTTCGGATGTTCCAGTAGGGCATATGGACTTATAAAAGAGTGCCACCAGCTGAGTCGAACACCTTTTCTTTCCAATTCACGGCTCAGGAAAAAAATTAGAGGAGTAAAGTTCGAGATTTTCTACGGATCGACCGTCGATCGAGCAAGTCGTGTGTTGCGCGATTGGTTGATGGCGCTTTACTCCCAATCGACCGACAGCGCAAAGACAGAAATTTTCTACACGATCGACCGATCGGGCAAGTCGTGTGTTGCGCGATTGGTTGATGGTGCTTTTTCGCCCAATCGACCAATCGCGCAAAACCATTTCTAGACGATCGACCGATCGCTCAAATCCGTTCCTGCACGATCGATCAAACGCGCAACGCACTCTGTGACGATCGACCGATATAACGCCCTTACTTCTCGATCGACCGATCGCGCAAGTCTTGCGTTGCACAATCTGGCGATGGCGCAAACATGTCCTTGCACGATCGATCGATGGCTGCGCGATCGATCGATGGCGCGCGATCGACCGATGGCTGCGCGAACGATAGATCGCCCAATAGCGCAGCGCGATCGGGCTATCGTGCAGATTGACCGATCAGTCGATCAGTCGATCTGCACGATAGCCCGATCGCGCTGCGCTATTGGGCGATCTATCGTTCGCGCAGCCATCGGTCGATCGCGCGCCATCGATCGATCGTGCAAGGACATGTTTGCGCCATCGCCAGATTGTGCAACGCAAGACTTGCGCGATCGCGCGATCGTGCAGCAACGGGTTAGCACGATCGGTCGATCGAGACGTAAGGGCGTTATATCGGTCGATCGTCACAGAGTGCGTTGCGCGTTTGATCGATCGTGCGGGAACGGATTTGAGCGATCGGTCGATCGTCTAGAAATGGTTTTGCGCGATTGGTCGATTGGGGGGAAAAGCACCATCAACCAATCGCGCAACACACGACTTGCCCGATCGGTCGATCGTGTAGAACATTTCTGTCTTTGCGCTGTCGGTCGATTGGGAGTAAAAGCGTCATCAACCAATCGCGCAACACACGACTTGCTCGATCGACGGTCGATCCGTAGAAAATCTCGAACTTTACTCCCTCTAATTTTTTTCCTGAGCCGTGAATTGGAAAGAAAGGTGTTCGACTCAGCTGGTCGCACTCTTTTATAAGTCCATATGCGCGCCCTACTGGAACATCCGAAACGTTTCATGATCAAAATTAATGTGTAGCAACCAAGAAAATTATTCGCCTTTTCTTTAGCAAAATTTGATATTTAATCATTGTTGTTATGTAATCTTAGCAAATTGTTTCTGTTTTTTTTTCATATAATAAATTCAAGTGTCTAATCACCCCAGACGTTTTGCCTAGCCAAGGAACCAGTTTATTACATTTTGGATGGGTATGTATTGTATATCCAATGGCTTAACCAATTAGTGTCCTTCAATTAATATATTCATCAATGCGATTGCCTCCGCCAATCAGAGCCCGAATTAATATTCCTGTCTGGGGCCACATGTTAACGTCCTTTTTCTTTTGTTCTTGCAACATGCACGAGATCGAGGGTGAACTTCAGCTGTAATTTTCTGTAATATATTCCATCTCATGTGTTTGTTATACACGTTCCATGCCTACATACGGTCCTATAAGTCTTTCTTTATGGGATCGTAACTCTGTGTATGTAGCGACTGGCGTGCAGCAGCTAATCGCATCGAGAACTAAAGTGGCTTTTTGATTGTTTTTGATCAACGCCAACGGGTTTCTTGAGCATTTCGTCTCAGCGACGCCATCTTTTGTTTTTATTTCGTGACAGCACAGCGTCGCAACAGTTACCGCTGCTTCACCACCCCACGCACCAGAATACGGTTTTGTGCGTTGGATGACTATGACATCGGCAGTATTTTGAACTCCATTCCGGCCCAGTGGTGGACCATTTTCGGCGGTCATGAACAGTTTGTTTTCCCCACGTTGGAGCAGTTTTGTACGCCGACGTCGGAGCGCGGTGTTCCTGACCTTGCTGCTTTTGCAGTCGTCGCCAGCTGATCGGGACATCGAACAGCAACGTCCGCCACAGCCTCGTTGATTTCGCTAACGTTAGCGGTCATCTTGTCGGACCTCGTAACAGACATTTTATCAACGAGCAACTGCTATTTTCTCCGGACGAGTGAGTCACCTTATCTTACGTCGTGATCAGCAATTTTAATTTTGCTCTCCTGTGTCGGGATTGCCTTCGTCATTGTTGTCGACGTCGCCTAGGTTTCCTTTGCATGATCGCTTAACCCGTAGACCAAGGAGCTGCTACATGCTTATCCAGCACTACTGTACTAGAACTGTTCTCCCGAACTTTGTTGCGCAAAGGGACACCTACTTCACTTGAACTTGGTGAAATGGTTAAAAATTTTGCCATTTACTGAAACTGAGAGTGATTTGTTTACTCATATCCATTTTTTTTTTTGGGGGGGGGTCATTTTTATCCCGTATGAAGTTTGATCAAATTGAAGTTGTATACTGTTCGTAATTGTTGAAGTTGATTATAACAATCTTTGTATTATAATATTTACCTCGATTCAGTATACGGTTTAAGCCAAACCAATTTAAAGTTCATAGTATACTTAAGTGAAGTACCCATGGTACCAGATACCAGGTTTTTTGTAGGTGTAGTCACCCAGTAATAATATTGTGATTATTCCGTTGCAAAATTTAGTTTTTTCAACCAAAGGGTTTTATTAATCACTGCTTTTAGAAGAGATTTAATTTACCAAAATAAATTGTATTAATTGTTTTATTCGTGTCTGATCATTTAATTTCTTGCACGTGGATTGCACATTTAAAATGTAGGGTGCCTTCTCATTGTTTTGTCGAACTACGGTATTTGTTTTGACCTTCCTTATTTTTAGGAGGCTGTTGTAGTGATTCTAAAATACATTCCGCTTCGCCCCAACAAAAATTTCCCTACAAATGTATGACAAAAGCTACCTTCAAAATCAGATTCTATAATATGATTGACCGATCACGATAAAGCCTTTCATGCGCGATCGATTGATCGTGCAAGTTCTGTGTTGCGCGATTGATGGACCACCAAAATTCTGCCCTACAGATCGATCGATCGCGCAAAAGCCCTCCATGCGCGATCGGTCGATCATGTCTTAAGTTCCGTGCTGCGCGATTGATCGACCACCAAAATTCTGCCCTACAGATCGATCGATCACGCAAAAGCCATCCATGCGCGATCAACTGATCGCACAAAACTATTTCTGCACGATCGACTGATCGCGCGAAGCCATTCCTGCGTGACCGATCGATCGTGCATACTTACGCATGCACGATTGACCGATCGCTCAAATCTGTTCCCGCACGATCGATCAAACGCGCAACGCACTCTGTGACGATCGACCGATAACGCCCTTACTTCCCGATCGTGCTAACCCGTTGCTGCACGATTGCGCGATCGCGCAAGTTTTGCGTTGCACAATCTGGCGATGGCGCAAACATGTCCTTGCACGATCGATCGATGGCTGCGCGCTCAACCGATGGCTGCGCGAACGATAGATCGCCCAATAGCGCAGCGCGATCGGGCTATCGTGCAGATCGACTGATCGCGCCCAACATATATATATATATATATATATACATAATTTTTTTTCTTTTTCTCTTTTTTTTCACTCTGGTCTGCAGTGAACCATTTGATTGGACTATCAGATGACCTCTTTAGTCATTTACTGATGTGGCTATTGTTCACAGTTGCTTATATATATATATATATATATATATATATAAATCCCGACTTAGCGCGACAGACGGTCGCGCTAAGCATGTCATTTGCCGTAAATTTTCATTAGCGCGACCGGAAGCCGGTCGCGCTAAGTCACGTCACGTTTTAAGCATAAATGTTGACTTTGCACTGGTAAATTGACATTTGCATTTGAAAGATAATTGGGTATTCTTTGTCGGGTCCACATTTTTTGAGAAAACAATTTAGTTAATGGGATATAAAAAAAACTTAAAATTGAGCACTTAAATACAACATATACGTGACTACCGGAAAATCCCGCTTTAGTGCGACCGCATTAAAAAACTTTTTTTTTGTATGAATATCGACGTATTTTTCTTAACAAAAGTAACACAGTATGTAATTTATAAATACCTCCCTCTTTAGTTTGGAAAAAAGCAATATAAAGGGAAATTTACTGATATATCGGAATTTTGTCACGATTATTCATTTATTGACGTCGGAAAAACATTGGTCTGGTTCCCTGCCACGTACGTACATATAGCGCACACGTCCTGATGGAGCTGTCGATTACCAGAGCCGTGTTCGTGAAATTCAAGATGGCGTTACAGGCCCACCAAAATCCGAGTCAAAACAAGAACTTGAATTGAAGAAGATGAAGAAGGCGATTGTTGAACTATTCTGTGCCGATGTCAAATTCAAAAAGGGTTTGGATTTTGGGAAAGATACTTCAGTACCTGCACCTGTACATGTACACAGCTGAAGCAGACGACATGGCCGTCAGTCCCATACTGGGCCATAGCCGAGGCATAGGTTGTGCACAAATTAAATGCCGTCCTAACGTTAAGCAGTTATAATAAATTGTAATCAGAGATTAAAATGTGAAACTGGGTTTCGGTTTTTGAGAAAATGTGCATGTATTTAAAGTAAAATCTTTCCGTGCAATCATTTCAAACTCACACAGGTAAGTCTGACAAAATTTGTGTCTAATGTCATGACTAATGTTAAATGAGACTAACGTTAGGCAGGTTCATGAAAATTTCAAGTTGTTCTAATCTCACCCATGTTTATTTTATCTGAAAGTTCTTAAAAAATGCTTTAAAATGAAGGGTCAATTACCACCTCTGACTAGTATAGGGTGATGCAAAGCGAAGTTACGAGAGTTTTCGTGTTTGGAAAATTCCCCCAAATTCATACAAAATGGGCAAAAAAGTTTTGACCACATAGAGCCAAGACCTATTCAGATACCTTTCTGGCAAGATTTTCCTCAAATTGGAAATTTTGCGGGCACTTTAACAAAAATGCGCGCATTGAAAAAGTGATGCTGATTGTGTTTTTTTAGATTTAACTAAGTATTTTCACTTCCTGAAATACATCTTGACCAAAGGGCTTAAGTTTTACTGTAATTTGTAAAATAGAAGTGGGTTACACATTTTGGTCTCAAAATGCATATCTTGGAGACTGCCCTCTATAGCTTAATTAACATGTGATACTACCTAATTTAAGTATCTTGGACTTTGGCCCGAAATTAGACCACTGGCACTAGACTAAACTACACAGATTTCTTTTTTGGGCACAGTTCTAACGTTAGTCCGAAAATTTGGTCCCCACACATACACATGCATTGCAATTCGCGACACAAGTGCAGAATACCCCGCAACCCATGTATCCATCTAGTAGTAGCCAAGGCTCTGACGACGGTTGATCACCCAGCACTTCACACTACACGTATCGGACATAAGGGTCTGCCGCTGACGCTGTAGCCACTTTGGACATTACGCGCAGGCCCGATGACATTATATAGCAGGGTCATAGGGCGCCATCTATAGAAGCTGCTGTAACGTTATGGGCTGACAAAAGTTTGGAAAAAATCCACAAAAAACTATCACTTCACTCAGTCACCTTAAAAGTCAGTATCAGAGAGTTGAGATCAACAAACACAACAATTGCCGCAAAATCGGCACTGGCATGGTACTTTAATGCGCTGCAGGGCTTGAAGTTTTGTGCATATTTGATATGGGACACATGCTGGATGTGTGGCTAATAAGGATCAGCCAGTTTGTCAAAATCCAAAGGGAAATCCCCATTGGGGTTTATCCATGTGTCATGGTTGAATGGATCTGTGCTCCTGCAATCACAACAGGAGGCATTGGCTACATGACTGGTGTCATTGAAGACTGCCAAGATTTGTTCAAGGAACTTTACCCAGAACAAAATACTAAACCCAAGGCTCACTATCACACATTACTCAGCACAGACACACAAATTTGGACCACAGTAGATGCTGGACCATAAGATTAGAGGGCAAAGCACGTTTTTTTAAAGTGATATTCCAGCGAACCAAAAATAGGAAAAGTACTTGCAAAACACTTGCTGAGCGACACCAACGCAAACAAGCCTTGTTGCATACATCAGACAGCTTTTTGAGCACACAGAAAATAGAAATGACAGGGATGTCTAATGAGTGCATCATTTTCCTACCTAGAGGTGTTCAGTCTCTTGTTGAGTAACTCTGTGATTCGGAGCTTATTGTGACTGCCAAAAAACTAGCAATTGGCAGTTTTTCATGCTGGGTTGGTTGCTGTGTGGTGTTTGACCATTTCTAATGCATCTATATTGAACGTTTGAATAATTGAAATTGAATTATCCAATAGACCTAGTGCCTGCTTTGAGATGATAATCACTCCAAATCACCAGGATTTGATGTAGAATTTAAATGTGTAGTTCCGGGTTTTGAATTCATTAAAAAAAATCAGTGATGTGATTTTTTTTTAAATGGGGGAAGAGGATTTTGGGGAGATTATTGAATAATGACCAGGCCCATATCCAGGGGGTGCAGGGGTGTGTTAAAAAGGTCAATTTGTTGTAATTGATAAAGAAAAATACCCAGCTTTGTTTCTGTGTGTTTAATACATGTATGCACCTACCTACCTACATGTAACCCCCCCCCCCCCATCAAAATATTTTACATAAACAATAAATTAGGTGTCACTTTTTAATGAATGTTTTACACTTTTGTCCAGAAAATTTGGATACACCCTTCCAACCCCCCCCCCCCCCCCCAACCCTTCAAAACATTTTGGTATGGGCAAACCACCCTGTTAGAAACTTAAGTTCTAGATGTTTTGATGCATATGCGTATTTGTTTTATTTCTTGCATAATAGCTACCTGGACAACAATGAGTATGTACATAGTGGCTCTGTTAATCCAGCAAGATAATCCACACCTGACAGAGGGGATGAAATATACTGATGCAGTTGTAAGTACATGTGACCAGTCAGAGTTTCTTTGTATTGTTTTTTTGTCGGTTCACGTAAACTTTGTACCAACGTCTTTTTTTTTTTTTTTTTTTTACAATATACGGTACCTTGCTAGCAACAACATATTTTACATGGGCAGCTTTGCGTATTGCCCTTTATTTTTATTTGCAACACCCATATAGTATTGCGGCATAAATTATGCATCACACCACCATGTCTTTTTAAACTTTGTTCCAGGGACGTAACTTTGAACAATAATTGTCTGACCACATTCTATTCTATGGCCAGCTATTCTTTACTGAGACGTTATAGTGTGTCCCTGTTACATGTACATAATCAGCTTTGGCCCCAGCGATTTTTAGAGAAATTCTGCTGCGGTAATGACAGTAATTTTTGTCGCATTGTGGACTTGCAACGTGTTGCTTCACACGTACTCATACTAGTTGGGAATGAATTGAAAACACACTCTTTTTGACTATTGTTTTTTATTTCTTCATCTTGGGCAGTTTTGGTGATGGTTATTTCATATTATATATTCCCATTTTGTATAAAATTGGAAATTAAATTAAAATTTGGCTCTTGTAAATAAATATACATGTATATTATTCAGAGAAGAACGTTTGTTGTTACTTGTGGGATTTCAACCTTGGTACCCCAGTTCCTTAAATTTCTTCAGTAATTTCCCTCCGTAACATACATGTACAGGTGTAGTAGAAAAAGTTACCCACAATCAATGCTTGCAATAAAGTCACATGAAAAAGTCAGGGACAATCTAGCCCAGGTTGGAAGACTCATTGCATTATGATGATATCCAGGATTTCAACTTCATTCATCAGGTGAAATGTATTTCAAAATTGGTTATTGACATGGATTGTTTTTTTAACTCATGGAAAAAACATAAATTGTAGACTCCATTGCAGTGCAGTGTGAACGTGCTTTGTAGTGAAAAAAGGTCAAACCTGGCATATGGGGAAACTACACTAGATGTATTGTCATTCCCATTGACACATGAAGTTTCCCGTTTTACAAAATCGAACACAATCTTTTGTAATCACAGTTGATTCAAGTTATGGTTCCAAAATATTCCACGACATCGTTTTCTACATCGAGTAGCAACACAACTTCTAGGAACGTGTGGGGCCTGGTTCACTTTCTCCCAGACATGAATGCAGCAGACAGTGACGACATGATTTGTCAAGCATCTTCAGGTACCTGTACATGTGTAAATTATGATGTTATACCTGGTTAATACTATTTTTAATTGTTTATAAAAAACTATTGGACCTACACAACTCAAAGGTATTGTTTTACCTGGTGTGATGGTAAATCTCCAATCTTCAGGAGCATATTGTCCATACTGTTTTAAAACTGGATGCCTTGTCCTGTCCTCAACTTATGTGATATTATCCTATGTAGTACAGCCTATATTGCACAGCGTACCGAATGTATTACGCCCTCTTCTAAGTTGCATGTTTTTTAATGCTGCACGTTCGATGTACACGTAGGCCTACACCAAATGCATGTGCTGTGTTCACTTTTTAGCATAGCTAGATGACCACTGAGAAGTGGACACAGTGTAGGTGTTCAATGAGGGTCTTTACTGTGCGTCAAGTTTAAGTGAAGATAAATTTGTTATCCCACTTGCGTTCATGGAACACGAAAAATGTAGTGCACCTGTGTTCTTCATGCTACTCGTCCTTCGTCCTTGTGGCACATAGGATACTACATTATTCCATGTTCCACTCATGTTCGAGGGAAAACTTATAATACTTGCAATCATAAGAAGCTCACAGACATGGCTGCCTTCATCCTTAGCTCAACAGGTGCCCGGTCAGATCTCTAAGTGTTCTTTGAACATAACTTGTTGCTATTACTTTAATCCCCATGTAGAGACAAAGCCTCCTGAGACAAGAATGGACATTCCCAGACAGAAGACATGCTATAGTCTGCCAGCACGCATCAGTGGCATCCATCAAGGACTTGTACCCTATTCTATTCAATGAGTAAGAGGTAAGTTTTATATACAAAAATAAGGAATTTGTGTGTGTAGAAGAGCAGAAAATTTGAAATAAATTGGCCATTTGTTATCAGTGCTTAATTAGTGGTCAGTTAGTTAAGACATCAGCACTTGTAAGCAAAAACAAAATACACAATCATGTTTGTTACATGATTGTTTGTTACAATCATGTTTGTTTTGGTACATATGATGGTACAAATTTACAAGTTCATTGGACCACCTGCTGAGACCTGAAAGGGGCCTCTTTGGGACACCCCCCCCCCCTTCCCGGGTTTTTTTGAGCTTCCTCAAAATACCCTGGTTGAACTTGGAGCAAGTCCAACCTCAATTTTGGCATTTCATGTGAAATTTTCTGTTTATTTTAAACGAGCCAGTAAGTATTGGCCTCAAGTATTCCAAAAGAGTTTACATTTTGAAAATCAGTCAATCGGTTACCGAGTTACACTATTTTTCATTATACACAAATGACTGTATATAACTTGTATTTCTTATTATATTCTTTATTTATGCATTTGCTTCATTTATTCAGTCAAAATATATACATTTTATATCACCACATCAAAACGCTTTGATCAATTTCTTCCAAATTTGGCACACATTATTATCATCACAAGCACTTTCAATTAATCGGATTAAAAAAATATTGCGACTTAACGAAATTACCTAATTTGCATATTAATTAGCTAATTTAACGAGAAAATTACCAATATTGATATTATTTGCATCACCAGACTATAACGCTTTGAGTAATTTCTGCCAAATTTGGTACACATAATAATTAACACCAGCCCTTTCAATAAATATCAAATTAAATATCAAATTCATGCGATTTAAAAAAAAGATCTAATTTGCATATTAATTAGCAATTTTAATGAGAAAATGGTAAAAATTTATTATTATGCATCACCACATCAAAACGCTTTCATAAATTTCCACCAAATTTGGCACACAATATAATCAACACAAGCCCTTTCAATAAATATCAATTAAACATTCATGTTTGAGCCGATAGTTTAGTCAAAAATGATAAAAATATTGCCTTTCGTTAACCAATACATATTCCTTTCCGATACTATTGAATGAGAAAATGTTGAAATCGTATAATATTCCGTATTGCGCTCGTGTACAGACCACTTTTCACTTACACTGTGAGTCTGTATACACGACAACAACGGCGTTGCCATGTTCCTCGTACAGTTTTATACAGTACTGTAGCTAGGTAAAGATCGGAATACAAAATGCAACTTTAAATCGGGGCGTTGTGTGAATAAAAATGATTAATTTTATTGCTTCTTATTAAAGTTAATGATATTATTTATTACCATACTAATCTTCCTCGTCATCGGATGAAATCTTCCGGTAGAAATTTGATGGCAAAAATTTCACATCGCTGTAACTTCAGAACCACTTGACGGATTGGCATGAAAAAAAGTGAAGTTCGTTGAACTCATATTTTCCAAGAAGATGAGGTCATTCGGATATTGACCAATCAGAAGCTTCCCGAATCTATTCCGACTGCCCGATCTTCAAACCCGGAAGTGCCTGGCTGGTGTGATCAATGCAGATTGGCCGGTGCTGCAGTGTTGAGTGCCGAATATCCACATATTAAAAAGTGATACCGTGTTACGTTTTTTGCTCTAACTTTAAAAATATATTAATATAAAAGCCGATCATTACAGTTTTAGTACAATGAGATATCGTTGGATAACATATCAAAAGATTTATAAATTATACTGTTCAGAAGTGAAAATATCGTAGTTTTAAAAAGTTGTTTCTGTATGATTTCTGTCGTGATGTGTGTGTGTGTGTGTGGGCTTACACTGCAAACTGTCCGAGGACATATAACAAAGGGAATAATAGGTCCTCGGACGGCGGTTCTTTGTTCTTCGCTGTCCTCGGAAAACGGCGTGTACAAAACCAATGGAGATTGCTTCAAAAAGTTAGAGTCCAAACAATAGAGGAACAATAGAGGGTCCTCAGACGTCTTGAAGTTCACGACTGTGTGTGTGTGTGGGTAGGCACTGGCCGCGTTATGGGGACAGAGAACAAAAGAGGGATCCGGAATTACTTAGCTGTGGGGACATTTTGTGTGTCCCCACAACGTTTTTAATCCCCAAAATCCTTTGTATTTTGTCCCCACAACGCCCCGTGCGGGAACGTGTGTGTGTGTGTGTGTGTGTCGTTCAACGGGTGTTATGATGTCACTGAAGTGTCTACTCAATTAATGATTCCATTTTCTCAACAGATCACAAGAGAATTTAAGCACTTGACAGATTTCAATGTTGGGGTGAAGATGTATTCTGACAGACTGAGCGGCATGAAGTCTCCTAAGGGAAAGCTACCAGAAGTTGCCACTGAATGCAAGGCGATGTCCAAGCTTCAGAAATTGAAACTGCAAAAAAAGGTAATGTGTGGTGGGGGATCTACTGCCCTAAAAATAACTTTGTGCTTTTCTTTATATTGGCAGTGTCTGAACTTTAGACTTGGCTTGGATTTGGGGGGAGGAGTTGTGGACTCGCGATTGGCTCAAAATTGGGCAGTTGCAGACTTTGACTTTTAGCCGAGTCAAGTTCCATAGTCCAGCACAAGAAAATGTGAATTACAGCCATTGTGAAAAACAGAACCATTTTTAAAAACGCGCCTGCTTTAGACGTCCACAGAAACTGCATGCTATACAGCGTCTACCTGTAAAATTGCCGTAGACCTGTGCGTCGGCAAAATGAACAAGTTTTTCTTATTTTTCTTATCAATATGAAACGATGCCCAAAAGCTGCCAAACTTGCTGGATTGACTGTAATCCTGCTACTGCGTAATTTTAATGTGTTCTAGGCGGTACGAACGATTAATAAGCTCGTGTGGCATCTCTAGGCCCCAATATATTTTGTACTGAATTTAGGCGGGCACCATTTTCATGTGATATTGTCAATTTTACATGTTATGTCTGGGAACCAGAAAGAAAGTTGGTCTTATATCTGCAAGTTGTAAACGCTTTTGATAACCGTGAGGGGAGCCAAATATCGGCTTGTTCTTTGGTAACGTAATGACATTTGCACCCTTGTGGTTTTGTTACATCTTTGCCCAGTTCTAAATTTCCAATACTAGAGATGTTTGTTTATGTTGGAGAAATGGGTTATTTTAGTAAAACAGGTATAACTTCTGATATCAAAGATCAATTTTAGTAAGTTTTTTTTTTAGATGAGTGAGTGGAAGAGCATGCTCGTTTAATATGTGCTTCATAAGGAGAAAAAAAAATCATTAATCTCGGTTTTCTTTTTGATTCACACTGTATATTTATGCCAAGTCAATTAATTTCTTCATGCAGCCAGGGCATTTGTGTGTGTGTGTGGTACATGTACATGTACATATTTGATGCATACGATGTTCACTATTATGCAAAAAGATCATCCAATTTTAAATTATTTTGTCTAGTTTTAAATACTTGTTCTTAAGCAATCAAGCAATATCTGAACAAATCAAATTCTATCAGCTTTCTGAGGTATTTATGAAAATTGGATATACGCTATATTTTTTTCTGAATCTGTAAAGATGAAGCCTAAGTTGACAACATGTTACTGATATTAACCTTAATTTAATAAATAAAATCTCCAAAATTAGGAAGTTTATGCCACTGAATAGGTTGGACAAGAAGTTCACTTTTTATCATCATTTACAAAGTACATGTTCATATAGTACTCTCTGCTGCAGATCACAAAAGTTTTTGCTTGTTTGACTGTTATTCCCTAGTGTACCATGAAATGTACTGTTAAATGAAACTTATAAACTTTTGTCTTTCTAATTTACTTGTTGGTAATTTCCCTATTCTTACAGGTACACCTTGGAATAATTTATGATACTATATCTGTCTGGTCTCAACAACATACATGTACATATGCAGTAACATTACAGCTTGTTGTAAGCTCATTCACACACACACAATTTATATGCCCTCGCCTACTCTGCCAACTGCTGCAACTCCAGTAAAAAAACTATCATCAATTTGCTTGAGACCAGTTTTTGTTAGCTTCAAATACTTAATTGCTCATACTCAAGTTGAATTTCACCTTGAAAATCAGTATTAATTCTTAGTGTGATGAAGTTTATACCTTCTAAATGGGGTATTGCACACATTCCTGTTGGAGTTGAAAAAGTAAAAATTTTGTAAAATGTGCTATCAGGCTACAAAAAAAAATTCTGTGTTGGCCACGCCCGACCGACCCAAATTTTGTAAAATCTACGGTCGGCCTTTTAGTAATTTTTTGTTGATGAGAATATTAGGAAAATTTTGTAAATACCGATGATAGATCCGTCAAGGAGTCGGTATGTAGCTCCCGACCATCAACTGCTTGCTAAAAAAGCCTTAATGAGACTGTAACTTCCCTGATTACTAGTTTTCAGTTGTCTCTTTCCACTGTGTGAGCCCGGAAATTTTAGAAAAAAAAAACTTTTCCTACCGACCTACCCATTTTTCAGATTTTTCCAAAGTTTTGCCAACCACAGAATTTTTTTTTGGGCCTCATAAGCAGAGCACATAACAATTTCAAGGATAAACAATGTTTTTGTTTTACCTATGTACATGTATATAAGCTCAAACCAAATTTGTCAAGTGTTCCTTCATAAACATCAGTTCTTTAACAACAACAATTCATTTAGTTAAGAGGAAGGTGTAATGCAACAGTCCTGTACAAATTTCAAATCTCAATGTCTACTACAATAAGTTAACATTCCGATTGAAAACTTGTGAGCTGCTTTCTATTTTGCAATAGTCCCTGTGACTCTGCTGACTCCCCAGAGGGTCAGTTTAAACAGTGCCTTGAGTCACAGTAAACTCGCAACAATGACTCTTTAAAAAAGTTAAGAGAGTCATTATGACTCTGGAAAAAGAGTAAATGGAGACTCTTTAACTGAGTCGTTTGACTCCTAAAATAGAGTCAATTTTGACATAGTTGCTGAACTCAATTTTAAGAGTAAGCCTGACTCCAATTTGGCTGAGTGCAGTCAACAAGTGTTTTGTTGTAATCATGATTATTAGACTGTAAAAGACTAAAATTATTTTAAAGATAATTAAATTGCAGATGGTGTAGTGTAGCTGAAAGGGCCCATCATCTTAAGAGTACTGCAAGTATGATATTTAAACCATAGCCACAATACATGTATACAGGCCTGATACTTCGTACTTGAGGGGACAAGGCGATTTTTCCTTGGCAAAGGGCACCTGTATGAGAAATTTGTAAATTTCTATTGGGACTTTTGAAAGGGCACCAAGGCAAAGACCAGGGGCAACAGAGGCAATTGCCTCCATTAAGTATCAGGCCTGTGTATATCTCATTTCGGTTGCAGAGCTATGAAAATTACATGTCACAAATGTGCGTTTGTAATCTCACATCAAAATGATTGCTTTACAATAAACAATTTATGCACAAATTTGGACTTTATCTCTTTCATAGTTGGCCGTTTTTAACATTTTCTTTTTACAAAAACAAGAAAATGTGTTTTCAAGCTCGGATGCGTGCTGTATTAAAGTGAGCCCTGGGTACACACAACCTAGTTTGGGTGATGTTTTCTGTGTATTTAGACAAATTTGATCAGGGGGCACATTGTAAGAATAAAAATGTACCCCTCCCTCTGGCCCGACAGGATTTAAGGTTGGTCCAAATTAAAATTTTGTATTTCTGATTATGTTCTTGGTGTACATGTTTTTTATGTTTATAATTGTAAATGATTGTGAAAAAAAACGACCAAGAAATTGAAGCAGAGTTGAGCTTTGTTTTACAGTATGTACGTTTATTATTCTTGGTTTTTGCAACCTAGGTTCCTATCAGTCTAGCAGTTTCGTTCATGGTGTAAGCTTGGATCAATAAAACAGATCTGTTTTATTGCTCCATGGTGTAAGGAAGACTTCTGGCCAACATAGGGTTCTAACAATGACCACACAACCTATCCAGCCTGATCAATTTGCATTTATAGTCTTGTTGTCTTCTCTTATCCAGAGTTCCAGACTAAGTCAATTAGTAGAGAATGCACATCACAGTCATGTAGTCTAGCTAGCCCTATATTCCCATCGTAAGTCACACTATGCTTACCCCTATATAAATGCTGTTCCCCACACTTGCCCACTACCACACCGACTTGGTATAAGCCAGTATTAATAAAAGTAATACTTAACAGCCCAAACCCAGTGTCTTCTATTTTATGTGTCACACTTTATGTATTCGGCCATCGCTCCATGTAATGCTGAAATAACCATCTCGGATATCACAGGACAGCCGAGTCCACAGACAACCCATCCGGTCCGAGACATTGCAAACTTCAAGCATTACAATAGTTTCATCACAGTAGGTACTGACGTTATGGAGAAAACTATGAAAACTGTTTGGGGTATTACATGTCAAGATCTGAGAATCCGAGCTTTCCAATTTCAGTGAGGCCGCCGGTACATGGCATGGCAGCTTAAAACATGTGCGAGTTTTTCCAGCTATGTCAACATTTAAATTTTTATCAGTTTCTAAAAAATGAGAGCACCTCAGGCAGAATAATTTCTCCAAAGGTTTGATGCCGTAATCAAATAATTACCAATATTGTATAGGGGCTTTAAACACCCGTTCACAATTACAAGATACAGGACACTTACTTTTTAGCACCTTTTGTGGTTGCAAATCCTCAGACCTTTATGTATAAAAATGTTCAATGTTCAATCTAACAATTATGTTAGTGAAAATGTTTAGGCTACTCTTACAAAAAAAAGTCTCATGTAATAAACCACAAGGGAAACTGACTGGGTACATCATTAGATAAATTTGGATGAACAAAGAAAAATTGACAAGAGCGGGACTTCAACCTGCGACCTCCGGATTGACATGCCGGTGCTCTACCAACTGAGCTGTCTAGCCATACGTTGGCGGTCTCCCTATTTAGGTGTTCGGGTACCCGGTACCCGAAACACCTATTGTTTTTGTTCGTTTTTTTTTTCTTTCTTCTCCTTCTTCTTCTTCTTCTCCGGATAGACTGTCTACAAAAAAACACATACTTGCAAACTTCACATGAACTTCAAACTTGGCATATACTTAGAACTTAATACGTAGATGAAACGTAATTTGTGACGTCATGATTAGGTCATCAGATATCGAATTACGATAATTCAAAGTTTAATCATTAAAAAAATCATATCGAGGGATCTGAAAAATCAATAAAATTACTGATTTAGTCTGGGAAAAATATGTAGTTTATCATGAGTGTAAAGAGTGTGAAATATGTGACATTAGAGACGAGGATATGTTTGAGTTTGATATTTATTTGTACTGAAAACACGAAATTTTTGTAAAAAAAGAAACACACTTTTCTTGAAAATGTACGCGCAATCTGTTATTTCCACTACGTCCGCAATACTCAATCGACTGGGCGGGGCATATAAAATAATCCGGCCGGTGGAATGGTATGTCGCCCTCAATCGGCAGAAACAGATTTACTCAGAAAGAGTTTTTTTATGAAAATAAGAGTGTGAAATATGTGATATTACTGATGAACTCGTGCCAACTCGTACTCCAACCAACTCGTACTTCAACCATGCTTCAACCAACATAGTCATAAAGGGTAGGTATCTTGAATTTAATTGTTAAGAGGATTTCCTGTATTTATCTTCGTGTTTTTATACAAGAAAAGCCATTTTTTAAGCGTGGGGTTGGCTGGTAGTACCATAGAGAAAGGATTTCTCTATGGTAGTACTAAGTACTACTACTAATGGTAACGTTAAACTTAATGTAGTTGCATTGTGCCTGTTTAGTGTTTAACTTAACGTTAACCTGAGTTATAAATGTGAACATACACTGTACTTTGGACAGTAAACAAGTCCCCTCTTTTCTAACAAAATATGAACAGATGTCACTAAAATGTATTTAGAAATAGAATGTAAATAAGGATAGGAAAATTCAGTTGTTTAGGTTATGGCAATTTTTCAGTTGAAATTTTATGCCATATTTTGTAATTTATGTTTTCTCCAAAAAATCTTCAGTTTGTGCACAAATTAATGTCAAGTAGTGATTGTTTACTGCACTTTCCCTTAATTTTTTACCCTTCTTCGATACAAATCAACTTACATAGACAATTATATCACAGGAAAAATGCACAATATTCTTGACACAATACATACTACTTGTATAAGTTGTTAGTCCTGCCATGGAGGAAGGAAATCCTTCCTCCATGGTCCTGCTCCCTGGGGAGGCCTCTCTCAGACATCTCTCACATGAAATTATGAGACTCGGCAATTTCCTTAAATACCTTTCTCTTTTGATGTGAGTTTCATGCAAGAACATTTCTTTCATTTATTACACATTGTCAAGAATAATTGTGTGCAATTTTGAAAACAACCAATGCCCATTTCAATGGTCCAGCTACTCCAAAATTATACACTGTTTTCCCCATTCATATTATAAATTAGAACTTCTTTGAATTTTCAAATACTTTATTCTTGGTCCATGTACTTGTAAAACCTTCTTACTATTTTGTACAGCATGTTCACTGTGATGTATTATTTTCCTCATTCACATAAATTAGAACTTCTCTGAAGTTTCAAATACTTTATTCTTGGTCCA
This sequence comes from Zoroaster sp. YZ-2022, assembly GCA_029582265.1. Taxonomy (NCBI): domain Eukaryota; kingdom Metazoa; phylum Echinodermata; class Asteroidea; order Forcipulatida; family Zoroasteridae; genus Zoroaster; species Zoroaster sp. YZ-2022. Next base: position 82,425,807 of record CM055816.1, read on the forward strand.
GGTACTTATAAAACTTTCCTATTATTTTTTACAGCATGTTGACTCCAATACATCATGGCTCAGACTAAGTTCCAGCCTACAGCACCCCGAGACAGCGTTGACACCACATCCAAATGCAGTATCGTAACTGTTCAAGTCATCAACAATCTTCAGTTTGTAGGCTACACGATGGTATGGTTTAACGTCTTACGTTAACAGATCGATCATTTGAGAATCCGTGCACAATTAATGGAAATGGTCTTCATTACTTGGTTTCGTTTGAAGGTATGTAAACTTTCACATTTTTTATAGATGTATGTTCGTTTTAGTATAATTTTATAGATATTGATTACATAAAACCATGGTTAACGTTAAAAACCTTAGTGTGGCAATGGTATCACATGTGCCGCGCCTGAAGTGAAACAGGTCAACTCGTATGCGTGCTCGTACTTTTACCAATTCACACTTATTTTGGTCAACTCAACCCGGAAAAATATTTATTACTGAATATTTACTGGCATGCGTAAGGATTGACATCCGGTGGAGTACGCGTTGGTAAAAGTACAAGTTAATTTAGCTACGCTATAGTGTCTGTAGTTCCTCATAATAATAGTAGTACTTATGTCCTGTGTGGTAATGGCTGCATTGCAGTTTACTTTATACTAACACTTAATTTTCTCACTAAAGTAGACCAGAAACAAATATCAGCACCTTTATTGAGATAATGAAACGGTCACATCATGGAGGAAGGAAGACATCACATGTAGTTCTATTCCATTGTAAAACCTAACTTAAAGGCATTGTTCTGAAGGGATCATTTTTCTGAAGTTACATCAATCCATCATCCTGATAATAACATATAAGGGCATTCTAAGTTATGTGTGTTTTGTTAGCATGACCCATTATTCTTCGTCCCATTTAATATTGTTTTTACATGATTCGTTTATATTTCAGATCAACGATATCCATTTGTGCTACTGCTACAAGGTGTGTTAGAGTCTGTGTAACTTTGTGATCCAATGGCCAGCATTTGAAGTTTATCCATTCAAAGGAGTTGATGTATTATTCAAATTATTTTATATGGACTTATCCTATCTGTGGCAGTCTTGACTCTCAAGGGAATTGTTTTTTCAGGACCTCAAGACACATCTAGGTCTTTCTAGGAATTTCTTTAACATGTTAGAACAAAAATAGTACTGAGGATTTCTTATTATTTATTTTTTTGACTGGACCTAAACATCCTCACAAATGTAATTATTAAGCAATATCTGTTGGTGATCTAGTAAAATGTACATTGCCGACAGTGAATCACTGGCAGTTGGGCCATATAAACATAGTAAACATACCCCCCCCCCCCAATCTTCATTGCATGGGTGTGTCAGCCTTAGAATACCTTTTGCCAGATGACCCAATTAAAGTTCCTATTTATTTGTATGCTCGCATTGGGATAGTACTGACCATCAATCCCATAAACACAATTGGTTAAACAGACAGTATTGTCACGATCAGAGCATACTTTCTACAAACGGGCCATGGAATGGTGTCCTAGTTTAAGACGAACATAGTGACTGAAAATTACTGGCTCATTTATGCAGCAGCAACGCGAATATGACCTTATCATGTGAGTATTATTTTCAGTCAATGAGTTAAACTAGAACTTGAACTCTGATTCCATGCCCTGTTGATCGTGAAGATATTGCCACCTTTAAACATGACTATTAACATGACTATTTATGAAAATGTATTTTCAACAGTTAATGACACATAAATACATACATGTAGCAATCAGAAGATCATTTCAGTATTGTTTCTTTCTTTTTATTTTACAGTTATCCTTCAAATTACATTGTGTTGTCTCTTCCCTATAAGTATTGTTTTAAAAAACTGAACCAAACATTTAAATATTATAACACTTGATCGAATTGTCATTGTATTGTACAAGACATGCACACACCTCACCTCGGGGCCAAAAATGTGTAATGATAAAGCTGTGATGATACAGTATTTAATTCCACCACAACGTAATTAGCGTAACAGCTCTGTATTCGTCCAAAAGGACAAACACCTAATGTCGTACAGATCGTTAATTGTCAAACAATATTTACAAAAAGGTCACCCCACTTTGACCTTTACCTCCTGTCCAAACCGGAAGTCAAAGTTTAATATTAAAAAAACATCTCAGCAACGACAAGAGGTAAATTAAAATTTTTTGCACCATTGTGCTGATCGTTAATTGTCAAAAATATTTACAAAAAGGTGACCCCAATTTGACCATTACTTCCTGTTCAAACCGGAAGTCAAAGTTTACTATTAAAAAAAAATTATCCACAAGAGGTAACTTCACAATCTTTGCACCATTGTACAGATCGTTAATTGTCAAAATAATTTCACACAAAGGTGACCCCAATTTGACCTTTACTTCCTGTCCACACCGGAAGTCAAAGTTTAATATTTTAAACAATCTACTTCCTCCCGAACACCTAGAGTTTGTGTCAAGACAAACTCTGAATCTCTAGTTTGTCAATATCTTTGTTCGGGGGGCGCCAGGGCAGTATATGGTTGAATGACTTCTGACTGGCGCCCCCCGAACAAAGATATTGACAAAATAGGGAGACCGCCAACATAAACAGGCATTACTCTTTTGAAGATGAGGCAAAGTTAATAGGCATCCTATTGTGTGCAATAAAAAAACTATTTTTAGGGCAAATATTCAGATTGTAAAAAGGGGGGCTTTTTTATTTGATAAAAGCCCAACCCTGCCTGTCCAAAATCATTTTTTGACTGTCCATTGGACATGCTATTACTGAGGAATACAGACAAATCACAAATTTACCCTTCTCATCGATGCATTAATTTACTTACTTGTGCTCAACTTAGAGTATGTGGAGAACACACCAACATTGATGAACAATCACATGTACATGTAGGACCATCCCAAGGGCCAAATATTGACGATATATACCGAGACGCAACAGAAACTTACCACTTCTAATCGCAATTGTTGTGTTGTTTTATTCTGAACCATTCCAAGGCAAGTTTCTATTGTGTCTCGGTATACTTGTGATGTTTCCTCACCAGGAATGGTAGGTCTGTAGAGACTTGTTTGGCTGTAACTTTGACATTTTAAATATTGCAAAGAATGTGTTCCATTTCACCAAGCAAAGCATAAACTTTCCTCACCGATTTTGATGAAACTTGCCTAGTTTGTTGCAACCAAAAAGAAATAACTCTCCACAATAAAATGGAATTTTTACCATTTGTCAAAAGGTAATTGAGCCATGCGTCATCAAAATGTTGACACCGTTTGCTAATTTTAGCTTTCCGATTGTATCCATACTTTGAATATTTTACCAGCTACCTACAGTGTACATGTTTAGGATATAATTTAAAAGCCTTAAACTCCCTTTGCACTTTACTTAATGTCAAGGTTTTGCCTGCAACTGGAAACTTTGATCTTGGCATTGACCATGTCCCCACATTTCTCCCTCACCTTTTTTTGGGGGGGGGGGGGGAGGGGCGGGGGATATTGGCAGTGTTACGTGTCATATTACACTGCAGCCAATAGTATGTTATTATAAAGGTTCCATTTGAATTCAACAAATCAACAGAGTACCAACAAATTCAGCACCGTTTCTCGAACCAGAGGAGACAGTCCTAGTCATGTGCATATAAACAAACATAAACAAACCCAATCAGTCATTTAATATTATGCCCTTAAACAGACCAATTGTGTGGTCATAGTCATCAAAGATCGTGGTCAAACTTCCAGTTTTAGTCATGCTGACAAAACCTAAAGTAATACGTTGTTGAAATAAAACATGGGATTTAATGGGCTTTAAAAGATATATATATAAACTAGACAAGTTTCATCCAATGGAATGACCCAAACAAAATTTTGTGAAACCATGCACATCTTAGTTTGTGATATATTCTTACCATTGTAGGCAGGGATACTCAACAATTAGCCAATGTCTTCAAAATATCTCCAGATTTACCATTCCTGGATCCACCAGGTGAGGAAACAAATAGCCTTGCACATTAAATAAGGGTTTGCCCTTCTAACCTGATTTAATTAACATCACACCGCCATGCAACATCATAACAATGGGCCTTGCACATCTTTCTTGGTAGGACCATGGACGATTAGATGGATGAAATCTCTTCTGTACAATACTGTGGCTGGGCTTCGAGCTCTGACTTGAGAAGGATCCTTGCTGTGTTTAAACTCTGTAGCCATTTCCATTTATTGTTGATCTGCAGTTAAATGAAATGAGTGGAGTTTCTACGTGGTACAGGATACATTGAATTGGGTGCCTGCATGATGTGTCCTGGAATGCACCCTATACACAAACAATTACATTGTGAGAAATTAGGGATCTCAGATGTAAAAATTTTGAACATTTGTCATTCATAATTTTTGTTACAATTTTGCATCGGGTGATATTAATCTAAGGCTTTGCCCTTCACCGACGTGGTATCAGCACTGTATACTCGGTGCTTTTGAGTGCCCATGAGAAAAAAATATATAGGCTGGCTCGGGTGGTATTCGAACCCACGACCTTCCGCTTTCTAGTGCAGATGTCTAACCAACTAGACCACCAAGCGAGCTGAATCCGATATCGCCGGGTGGGTACCGACAGTCCAGTCTAGCCAAGCCTAGCCCACTGCACACTGATCTCCGTCTCCGCGCACACGCACACACACACATGTTGTCAATGTACACGGCAAGCGTGCAGCCTGAGCTAGCTACGCGGTACGGTCGGGCCTGCGTGTTTATGCCGCGGCAGTACGCTGTGAGAATTAATTTGCGAACATTGATAGCCGAGTTTTGACCATGATTTGTGCAGGGAAAAAGCAACAAATGCGAGATCGAAACATGAATAAGCTGCTTGGCAAATAAAATCGGGCGTCCATCTGGGCGTCCTAGGTTTTGGGGGGCGTTCAAAATAAGAATTGGGCGTCCAAAAGATGCCCAGACGCATTGCTGGCTAAAACGTTGCTTGGAGTACGAGTAATCATTTTATTTTTAATTAAAGCACCACAATCAACCAGTATTTACCAAGTCATGTGGAACCCCGCCCCCCCCCCCCCTTACGCCAACAACACACACAATTTACGGGGCACCAAAAAGTGCACGGGTATGTTACAAGTTTAAATGGATTCTACAAATTTATTTCAGTAATTTTATCTTGGCATGTCAAAAATATACATAGGCCCTATATTTTTTATACAAACTCTTTGCAATGAAAAAAATATATCCTTACCTTTAGACTTTGGGGACAGCTGCATATGTGCCGACGAACCAATGTTCCTACAAGTACTACTAGTACTCGTAGTACTCGTACCACTACCCCCCACTTGTGCTTTCAGTTTCACGACTTTCTATTGTTACGTTTATGATGATTGCAAGTTAATTGTACTCGATCGCGCGCGTGACATTCGCGAGTTCCCGATCCCAGCCTTATTATTGAATAGTCTGTACATAATTAGTACACAAATCATAGGTGGAATTTTAACGCACTATCAGCACGTACGAACACAGGGCACAAGACATTCAAAATAGGCGCGCCAAAAACCTCTCGCGTGTGAAACTTTTAGCCAACCAAATCGCCGTCTATCTTGCACTTGCAGCGGGAAAAAGGGTTTGCAATATACATGAAATAAAATCAGCAAAGTGCATGCATTACTGCAGTGCAGAGTACTCCGTTTCAAGAGTCAAGACTTTTGTTTGACATCCTAAGTGATATTGATGTAAGTTTACCTTTTTTTTTAGGGAAAGACCCTTTGGTTGGTAATTGAAATGTAACGTTACTCTTTACGTTAAGTTAACGTTAGTCTTAGACTTAGCAGGCCCGTATGCAGGGGGGTTCGATGGGTTCGTCCAACCCTCCCCCCCCCCCCCGGAAGTCAAACCACCCCCCGTGGTATGCATTTTAATGAAACAGCCTTTAATTATTCAAGCTTGTATTTTTGTAAAAAACAATTATGTGCAAGGGGAACATTCCAACCCCCCTCCCCCTACAAAATTCTGCATACGGGCCTGCTTAACGTTAGTACTAACTAGTACTAGTAGGCCTTAATAGGAATTTTGTAATTTAACTCTCTTGGAGACTCCGTATGAATAAAGACTGCACACAACGCTACTCGGTATGTTAATCATGCTAATGACATGTCATAATGATGAATCTGGCAGGCAGCAGGCTTCCTTCAAATGAAAGGTCTGCAATAGCTGACTCCCCATCCAGAGGAGAAAGAAGAAGTGGCATGGGGAGGATTTTTTGTCAGTAGCCAGAAAGGGGAAGGGAAGGGAAGGGAAGGGGGTGGTCAGTCTCCACAGAAAATTTGTAGGGGGTGTTCAGTTGTGTTTCTCTTTGTTCAACATTTTGCTAGCAGGCAGTAGGCTCCTTCCTGAAGGACTGGTGGAATCCCCTCCCCTGGGGCGATGTGCGGGGATGTTGCAACTCTATTTAGCCAGAATTGTCCGAGAAATAATTCTCAAAATTAGTACACACATTCCAACGTAAAATGAGTTTGGAAAGTAATTTTTTTAATGATTGATTTCAGGAAAATAAATAAATGTTTCGTGAAAAGATTGTTGGGGTTCGAGCATTAAGTATGATATGATGATGTGGGTTTGTCCCAACTTTTCCCTAAATACGTTAATGTTTATGCATACCACAAAAATTAAGATTACAGTCAAAATTAGTTATCTTCAAGACATTTTCTTTTACATTTAATAAAGGAAAGTGATAATAAAATTAATCAATCACTCAAATATGCCTCCATTTACATCCTTGACCCCTTGAAGATGTCAATAAGACAATCGTCATGAGGCTGTTTGAAAAATTAGGGGCAACATGGAGTTTATTTTATTTAATTAATGACAAGATGTCTGTTCATGTTATGTATGTTATATCGTGTAATTTGAGTTTTTCTACCCTAATTGATACAGTTGTGTGACTATTGTTTTGCCAGCAGGCAGTAGGCTCCTTCCTGAAGGACTGGTGGAATCCCCTCCCCTGGGGCGATGTGCGGGGGTGTTGCAACTCTATTTAGCCAGAATTGTCCGAGAAATAATTCTCAAAATTAGGTGATTTTAGGTGATTTTGAGTTAATTGATGGAGAGAAACATTGGATGTTAATAATTAAGTGTTTTTATCATACTTTTTTCAGTGTACATTCCAAAAAGTAAGACAACTTTCATATTTAAGAAATTACAGGGGATCATCTTCAAGATATAACGTACGGAACATGGACTGAAATTTTGTAATTAGGGATTGTTGCCAGCCAAAACCAAGACAACCCACTGAGAATTTAAGAAAAGAAAAGGGATCATCTGTAACATTCATATTTAGTTCATAAATAGGCTTGGAAGAAACACAAAATATATGACAAAACATTTAAATTTCCTATTTATGTCCAATGTTCTTCAGCAAATGTCACACAAATGTATCAATTAAATCAAAACCACCTAAAACAGAGAGCCCTGAAGGCACCTTGGTAAACACAATGTACGTCATTAGTACTGGGGTATATTAACATTTGATGTACAATGTAGCAGTTGCCAATGGAACTTCGATATCTGCGAAAGGACAATAAACGTCGAGTTTCAACAAACCCCTGGGAGGATGCACATCGCTACTGTTCAAGAAATGAAGAGCAGCCTGGGTTTGAGATCCATCACATTAACAAAAAAATAGGTGAGATTTTGTCTGTAAAGGTGTATTTCAGTTGTCAAAAGCCCTTTTCTGTCTTGTATGATTCACATGATCTACAATTTAACATTGCAAACATTTGGGGGGGGGGGTCATCTCACCCACTAGTTCTCATTTAGGTTTCCCTTAGCCGACCCATGGATCATCTACCTACATGTACATACGGTCATCTTCACAACTAGTACTACATGTACATGTAGTTTGCATTTAGGTCCCCCTTCTGACTGATGGGTCTCCTAATACCCAATGTCCTCCCCACCTTCACCTAACCATCCTCTGAGGCTCTGACACACCCCAGTGGATTTCCCCCACACCCAGCATCCACTACCCACAGGAGCTAAATTAGCCCCCCTCTTTATTTTTTGTGATTTCTTCGCAACCGCTTGAATCTCGATTTCTTCTTTCATGACTTGTTTCTGTCGAGTCTTGTACACTTTTTGATATCATACACATGTATATTGGACCTACCCTGGGAATGTCAAGCTCCCAAATAGCCCGGGTATATTAGGGTTAAGAAAGGAAATATTAACAAATATTACGATAAAAGACTGCGATTAACCGTGGTTGACTTCCCCCCAAATCTTGCTTCCAGCTCCTAAAAGACAGAATGTCTGCAAGTACAGCAAACAATCTCCACCTTTGAGAGTTAGAGAAATTAAATCGATATCGTGATGACTGTCAGGGATAGAAATAGACACTTGACAAACTGGGGCTAATTTTAGCCCCTGGGTGTGTATGAAAAGGCTGGGCTCAGGGGCTATTCCACAGGGACCAGGGGCCTTTTGTCCGATTCATAATTTTGTTTGTTTCAGAAGATGAAGTCGTCAAAAGAACACTTAATGTACACTCTTGTCAGACAGTACTCGCTGTCAAAAGTATACACACAAAGTTGACCTCGGCTCTCACCTACTTTTACAGGACAACAACTGTGGTGCACACGCACCCAATACCCCTTCTGTACCATACATGTGTAGATATAGAGTAGCTGAGAGGTCAACTTTGTGTGCAAGTACTGTCTGACTAGAGTAGAACCTATGCTCAGCACATAGGAGGTATAAGGCAAAGGTGTATGCATGCGCATGTAACTTTGGAAAATGGTCCACCAGGCTAGAAACAAAGAGAGACTGGACAGTTAAATGTCGTCATCATCACTGAGGCTCATCAGATCATCTATAAATTCTTCATCAGTGTCAGATACAATCTCTAACTCCTTTGGTAGAAAATTCTGCAAATCGTCGGATGTTTCCCCTCTTGGCTTTCTGTTGATTCTTCGGGAAGATGAACCAGAAAGTAGCCATGAGACAACAGCTGCTTTGCTGTTGAAGTTATCCCATTGAGGTGCTTCCTCTGAAGTTAACAAGAGTCAGAGAAAATTCTCTTCATTGTAGAGAAGGCACGTTCCAATTTTGCATTGGAAACGGGTAGGGCTAGAATGATGGCTACTACATGAAGAATATTGGAATACTTGTGTTGCTTTCACTGAAATACAAGTTCCCAAAGTTCAGTGTATGACAACCCCATGTGATGTTTGTCGATGTTTCTTTTCAGTAGTGGGAATTCCTCCTTCGCTTTCACTATGTTGCACACATCTTATTGAGTTGCTCCCTCCTATATGATGCAACTTCTTGCAACTTCTTTTGGCAATTTCATCCATGCAAACAGTTACAGTTTCCATGATGTTGGGAACAGACAAATCATCAGCTTGAAAAGCCTCAGAAATCATGGCTGCTTGAGAAATGACATCAAGGAAGAAACGTAGCAGTAGGGGGAATTTGTATTCAAGTAGATTCTTCCTCCATCCCTTCATCTTTGCTTTGTCCTCACCTTTGATATCCTTCCAATCAGGATGAATAGCATCTTCAATATGCTTCACAACAAATTCAAAGTTGTACAGAAGAGCCTCAAGTGCAGCTTTCTTGTGAGCCTGCCACCTTGTCCCAAAGATGAGGCTTCTTGAAAGTTATAACTTTCTTCCCTCCCATCTCAGCAACGGTCCTCAGTTCTTGCATACATTTAGGTGAGTTCTCATAGTAGTAAAACAGAGAAACCAACATTACATCAATCTGAAAGAAAAGAGTAGCACGTAAGCCCTAGAAATATTTTCTGAAGAATTTATTGAGGAATATTATGAAGTTATTACGTATTTGGAAAAAATACACAATTATCATAAGTAGTCCAGAGATTAAATTAATATAATAAAGTAAAGTGATGTCAGTAACTCACCTCGGAAAAAAAACACTGCTTGAGGGCATCCTTGATGGCGAATTTTTGCAGGAAGAGGTGTATTCACTACAAAGACCCTTATACAAGGGGGACTTCCTTCTGCAGAAGTTCTGGAGTACGGGGGAATTCTTAACACACAGAGAAGCCCTAAAGAGGGAAGCAGCCTAGTCTGTGGGCAACACAATGTATTGCCACTACGGCACTAGCAAATACTTTAAACTTTAAAGTACGCATGCACGAATTTCCTGTCATATGATGATATATGTAAAATACACCCCACAACCATCAATAATATTATAAATGTGATCACGCATGCAAACCACCAGGCATTGTCGCGCTGGTAACCAATAGCAGCACTCTGCTTACACTCCGTACATAGAGAAGGCCGGGGACCAATGACGCACGAAAAACAAGCCCAATCAGCGGCCCACCGCCTGATGCTTAGCCCTTTTTCATCAGGTGTTATTAACGTTTGGGGGTATTATGTTTTCATCCGATTTTTTGGGCTGCGCCTTGACATTTCCAATCCGCGGCTCAAGATGGTTTGTTGAATTGAGCGTGGCTGGCGAGGCTGCACGGACATTGCGACTTGAGACACATCGATCACAGCTACCGTAAATCCACAGGCATATGCAGCTGCATGCAGTCGACATTGCATACGCGGGCGGCCGGCACAATTGTGTGGGCCCGGCGTGCGTGCCGCGCCGAAGCTAAGTGATCGTAGAGTTATGGTGGCCGTGGATACAGGCAATACGGTACTTCGTGTCTAGTTAATGTTAACTCGAGACAGAACCAAGAGAAAACGAACCAGACATCTTTAATTTCCAGTAGATTTTCATAAACAAAATATTACTTAAATATTAATTCCTACGGCATGACGGGCAAGAAGGGCACTCGGGTTATTTTTAGCGCCGGAAACGTTGTAGAAATAGAGGGCCCAGGAGTTTTTTTTGGGGGGACCAGGCGCTAGTAGTACAAGCGCCGAGGCGCCGGATTATTTCGAAGGATGACTGTGTTTCAACTGAATTTTTTTTGCAGGGAGAGGTGTATTCACGACAAAGACTTTTAACAAGGGGGACTTCCTTCTGGAGTATGTGGGTGAATTATTAACACACACAGAGGCCCTAAAGAGGGAAGCAACCTACAAACCATCACATGGAAGCTTCATGTTTTTCTTTGATGATGGGTGTAATGGGAAAAATGGTAAGGCGACACATTTTAGAAAGCAACAATTTCTTGCCTCGGAAACTTTACTAGGTAAAATATCCTCAAACACAAAAGCAGCTGGTTAACATTGCAACAATTTCTTCTTTTAGTGGAAAATAGATGGAATTAATCAATTCCGACACCCCTATGTTCCGACAGCCCACCCACACATTCCAGGAGCGCTATAAAGCTTGTGCGGATAGTTTGGTCTTGCTTACCAACCCTCTTGCGGTCCTGCCATTTACTCACGTTTTCTTGTTCTTTTTTAATTCCTTTTTTATTTTTCATTTATTATTATTTGTTTTTTGTTTTTTTGGGGGGACAAAAATTGTATATTTCCTATAACTGTCATTTTATGAAATTTCGCAAACTTGTTTATCGTGCAGGACTGATAAAATTACAACCTATTTTAACACTGGGGTCGTCTTTTAGGGCGCTGTAATCCATAAATTTATTAAAATTGGTGGGGTGGGGTAAATTTTGCCTATTTTAATTTTTTTTATTTTGTTTTTTTAACGTTAGAATTAAAATGGCCGCCACGAGTCAAATTGTAATGATGATGCTTTGGTGGCAGTTCTATTTATTTTAAAATTTTGTCTCAATACAAAATATTATATATTTTGACCCTCTAAACAGGTTAAAACACAAAATCCAAGATGGCCGCCGGTGTTGGTGGCCATTTTAAATCCCCAACAATACATGTAACACTATCACGTGACCCATCCCCCACGTCTCTGAGAAAAAGAAAATAAGTGAAAAATAATTACATTTAAAAAGTCAAATAATCGCTAAAAACATCGACGTTTGACTCCAGGTAAAACAAACGGTTGCCATGTAACAACTAACCCCGGTAACAATCGTTTTTTTGCCAAAATGACCCTAGAAATAATTTAGGAAAAATCTGAAAATGATAGGATGTAGCGTTAAAATTTAAGAGCAAAAACTTGGTTTGGGGTGGGAGGCACAGTTGGTAATAAACAAAATTGTGGACTGGTCACTTGATCCCACCCACTGGTGTCGAAACCTACAATTTTGCACGGGTGTCGGAAGATAGGGGTGTCGGAAGATAGGGGTGTCGGAAGATAGGGGTGTTTAGATCGGTTGATTTGTCGGAACATAGGGATGTTGGAATATAGGGGTGTCGGAACATAGGGGTGTCGGAACATAGGGCGGTCACCGTAAAATTTACCCCGACCATGCACAGCATGTTATGAATTTAAATTAAAAGGCATCCTAAAATACTTGCATCCCCAAGTTACATGCACGATGAGTGTAAAAACGTCCTCTGTGGTCCAGTGGTGTATTACACTACAAAACAGAAGAAATGCAGTGGGCGAGGCTGGTCGCCATATATTGGCATTGACCCCTGACCTAAAGCAGCTAAAAATAGCTTCCAACATGTAGTCGATTAGATGCAGCCGTTGGAAAGATATTAGACCTTTCTTGTGCAACGTCATAGCTGCGAGTTTTGCCAACCGTGGTCGGCAAAAGTTCGCGCGGCATTCACTGCAAAAACTACAACAGATTATTATTTGACCAATAATGTTATCAAATTAATACCCATATTAACGTACAAGTAAATTTGTACTTCATAAGAAATGTTTATTAAATTTTATGAAAAGGGAAATTTTTTGCCAATCCAAGCCATTTTATACAATTGGTGCTACTCAAGACCCTTCATACAAAATGGTGGTCAAAGTTTGTAAATGAAAGAAAGGTCTATAAAAAACGCCATAAACACTTGAACCCTTGCATCGATAGCATGACTTTTATAAAGTCTGTTGTGAAAGATGGGGTTGTAACATGTTAATAACTCATACTACACCGTTTTGTGTAAAATGTTTAATAATTTTATGATTTCCTATCGCTGCTGTATATTTTCAATGTATTTGTTTCCTTCTCGAAACACTGTTTCTCTCTCTGTCTGCATAGCTTGGGCGTTGTCGATAAAATACTTAATTGAAAATGATGGTTTTTTGGTACAAGCCACGAAGAATCTAACCGCTGATCTCTATTTTACGATTGCAAATAATTTTTCATTGCAACATATCCATCGCTAACTGCATGACTGGCAATGAGTATATTTATCGCAAAGTTTAATGAAATTGGCTTTTAAAATTGAACGCAAAGTTGCGATGAATTTTGAGTTGAGTGATCGATTTGTGCTTTATGATGATTGCAAAGCGTCAGTGAAATATGCTCCAGGTATGGTGAAGTACTTGAGTAAAGTTCAGTTAGCGTATAAAAAAAGTTAGTTTTTTGTTTAATTTTCTATCTGCTCATTGTTATTGTACAGGCTTGTACTTTCAAATGTCGGAAAGAAGGTGATGAGGCGGTATCTAAAATATATCAGAATGAAGGCCCCCAAGCTGCCCAAAGGGAATGAAGTTTTCTTCAACTCTGAAGGAAATCCATTGAACAGTAGTTCCGTAAGTGAACATTTGGAGATATTACAACGATATTCCGGCTACACTGGCATTACTTGTACCCATCTACAAAGATCAGTTACCACTATGCTGCGAGCAGATGAAGATGGTGATGCAAGGTAACTAAGAAGGGTACCTTTGACATAGCCTTTTTACTAAGGGTTTGCCCTAATAGTAACTTTGACATAGCCTTTTACTAAGGGTTTGCCTTGTAATAACATTGACATTGCCTTTTTACTAAGGGTTTGCCCTAACTCTAACTTTGACATAGCTTTTTTACTAAGGGTTTGCCCTAATAATAACTTTGACATAACCTTTTTACTAAGGGTTTGCCCTAATAATAACTTTGACATAGCCTTTTTACTAAGGGTTTGCCCTAATAATAACTTTGACATAGCCTTTTTACTAAGGGTTTGCCCTAATAATAACTTCCACATAGCCTTTTACTAAGGGTTTGCCTTGTAATAACATTGATATTGCCTTTTTACTAAGAGTTTGCCCTAATTTTAACTTTGACATAGCCTTTTTACTAAGGGTTTGCCCTAATAATAACTTTGACATAGCCTTTTTACTAATGGTTTGCCCTAATAATAACTTTGACATAGCATTTTTACTAAGGGTGTGCCCAATAATAACTTTGACATAGCCTTTTTACTAAGGGTTTGCCCAATAATAACTTTGACATTGCCTTTTTACTAAGGGTTTGCCCTCATAATAACTTTGATGTAGTCTTTTTACTAAGGGTTTGCCCTAATAATAACTTTGACATAACCTTTTTACTAAGGGTTTGCCCTAATAATAACATTGATGTAACCTTTTTACTAAGGGTTTGCCCAATAATAACATTGATGTAACCTTTTTACTAAGGGTTTGCCCAATAATAACTTTGACATAGCCTTTTTACTAAGGGTTTGCCCTAATTCTAACTTTGACATAGCCGTTTTACTAAGGAATTGATCTTAATTAATCCATGGGTAATTACTAAAGTTAAAACCAGCCGTCTATTTCCCCAAACAGGGAGCTTGCAAAAGGTATGTCTTGCCCCCCCCCCCCCAAAAAAAACCCACATACACAAATAGTTGGACTGCATCTTTAACTTACAATGCATCTGAAACTTTTGCTAATTGTGAGGAATTGTGAATTTAAGATATATACCATGATAAAAACACTTTGAAGTCTATAACAAACAATTGTTCAAACTCTATAGGTCGGTGGCTAGTACACTCAAACACTCTCTCCGGACGGCATCCAACTACTACGACATGGTCAGTCCATCAAAGGCGGCTATTGCAGTGCACAAATCGATCATGAAGACAGCCACAAGGACTTCACCTGGGTAAGTTTTGATATGTCTGTTACACAACTTCAAGGAAGTTCCATAAACATGTTTCATTTTTTTAAGTGAATTTTAATAGAAAGCAAGAATTAAGCTGATGCAAACTGCTTACCAACCACGGCTGTTTCAGCCCCATAGGCCGTGCGTAATAAAGTGTCCACTGTGCGGTTGTTGGTTTTTCGTCACTCTAATAATGAAACGTGACGTCACTCAGCTAGCTTCGTTAACATGGCGATACACGTTCAGAAAAAAAGAACGTTAACAAACTCATGACAAACTCAACTTCTGACCAAAATTCCACTCTTACAACCCAAGACTATCATTTTTGAAAGTAAATATCGATGAGCCATTAAAAGTTATATATTTGTTTGCTGTTGTTGATTTTTTTCTTCAATGCAATTAAACATTTGAGGAGATTTGTGTGTGTAAAAAGCATCGCGAAATGGTCAATAAAAGTAATATCACTTGAATTATATAACGTTGGGAAATGATTACTTTTTTATTGATCGGAATTTTTTAAATGGAAAATGAAGACGC
This sequence comes from Zoroaster sp. YZ-2022, assembly GCA_029582265.1. Taxonomy (NCBI): domain Eukaryota; kingdom Metazoa; phylum Echinodermata; class Asteroidea; order Forcipulatida; family Zoroasteridae; genus Zoroaster; species Zoroaster sp. YZ-2022. The sequence goes on from CM055816.1 coordinate 82,441,229, forward strand.
ATTCATTTAGAAAAACTACATATTTCATATCTTTTAGCTCGTTTTTTTTGTGGGCAATGACGGAAATTTTCAATATAAACGACGTTTTCAGTCCTAAAATACGGGTCGTGTGCTTACGTGAATCTACACAGTGCGCGACTAGTCTGCATCATGTTTGTGCATAGTCATACTATAGCGCGCGTGTACGTATGTACCGTACATGTACACATACATACAAATCGCGCGAATATTGAACACAGTACATATACAATACACGCGCGTTGAGTACATGTATTTTACATACAATACATTCACGTTAATGAATAGCTTTTCATTGTTACATCAAATTTCTAGAAAATCTTTCATTGGTCAAGTAGTTCAGGGCCTATTTACTGACATTTTGGGGTCCATGTATCTAAAAATGCAATATAAAAATAAAGGGAATGTACAACATTGGTATTTGGTACTAACACACATCCTTGTAAAAAATATAAACAAAAACTGTTTTTCCGTTTTTGACAACAATTCCTCTTTTCTCTAACATGAAAATCAAATGATTTCTCAGGATGATTGATTTATAGGTTTTTAGATTTACCATTGTTGTAACTTCCCTTTCCAGCAATTTCATGGTACAGTTTTACACATACAATAAATAAGTCATGGGAGTAGTTTGGATTCACATCTTCTTACATTTATTTCAATTTTCTTTTCCTAACTTTCAGTTGTTTTGTTTTTACTATCACAAAAATAGTAATTTAAAAAAATGAATCACAGCCCTATAATATTTTCTCTGGCAACATTGTCACATGTTAATTTTGAGATGTTTGGTAGAGATGGGTACAATCTTTATATTCACATGTCATATCTGTCTTTGTTTACCTCAGTCTAGTCTGCAGTCTTTATGTGAACATAACTTTCAGATACTGAACAGTGCATAAAAACCCTTTATTTTCAAATAATACTTCATAAATTAACCTGGCTATGGAAGTTTAATCACATTAAGTGCTTACGTTTATGATACCACAAAGGTTGTTTCACCCAGCCCACACAAAACAAGTTCATGGGTATAACTATAAACTAAGCAGCACTGATATTGGGCCTAGGTGAGTACACAGAAAAATATTTTCAAGAATATTTTGAATCATAACAATGATGTACTGATGAACAGTGTTTAGCTCCAAAAGGACGAAAAATAAGAGAGCAGAGCCCTAGATGCAAATCAGGCCTTGGCAGTGATGATTAACTTGAACGTCATAGTGCACTGATTTAGGACAGGTTTAGTTCAACTGTTTGCAGATGTACGCGACATCAGATTTATCATTCACATCCTCTTTTTACACAGATATCCTGCGCAATAGTATGGATATTGTTCAGTTTTTCCTACACTCAAGGTATTACAATTGTTCAATTCCTTGACTCCATGCTGTTTTGACACAGACATTGTACTCCTGATTTACTGAAGTTTCTCTGGAATCAACATCTGCCCAAAGCTACATCTACATGTATGTATAAAGTAGAAATTGGTGTACTGGAGGTGCCGTAAGGTGGCAAGCTGGTACATACTGAATTCAACAGGGCAGGACTTGAAGTTCACGGAATGAAAGATCCTCTGCAAAAGTTGTTAAGTATCATGCTGTGCCATCACACCACCACAATACCAGAAATAAGGGCATGCATAAAGATCTGTCAAAAATAAGAAAAAAAACATTGTTTTACACATATGCATACACATGGGATGCACTACCTCGTGTATTATTTGTGGTTTTTCATTGTTACATCAAATCTCTCGAAAATCTTTCATTGGTCAAGTAGTTCAGGGCCTATTTACTTGCATTTTGGGGTCCATGTATCTAAAAATGCAATATAAAAATAAAGGGAATGTACAACATTGGTATTTGGTACTAACACACATCCTTGTAAAAAATATAAACAAAAACTGTTACATTTTTCCCCGTTTTTGACAACGATTCCTCTTTTCTCTAACATGAAAACCAAATCATTTCTCAGGATGATTGATTTATAGGTTTTTAGATTTACCATTGTTGTAACTTCCCTTTACAGCAATTTCATGGTACAGTTTTACACATGCAAAGAGTTTACTACTTAAAACAATAAAAATATCTATAAAGTCTGTTCATTTCTAACCCATTGCCGGACTGTTTCCTAACATGTCATAACTCTTACCTTTGCAGCTAATCGTACTGTTTGCAATGTTCCCAATACAGTGATCAAACCATCGCCACACCAGAATCGAGGGCATTCCATCTCGGAAGATCAGCTGTGAAAAGAAAATTAAACTCAAAATAAGCATGTTTTATTTTGTTGTATTCAAAACCATTTCATGATTTCGTGTGATCACAAATTCTGAAAAGTATCATAAATGATATTCGTTAAATTTCATGATTAAGTAAGACTAATTACGGTGACACCATGTGAAATTCTCTATTGAGTAGTAAATCCTGAGGACGATCAGAGCATACTGATCGAAATGTCAAGTTGTAACCTTCAGTTCTTTTCAGAACTAATTACTACTCACTAGAGTATTTCACATGGTGTCACCGCAATTAGTCTTAATACTTATCTTCTTCACCATGCAAAGCTACAAGTTTTCCCTAAATGTCATGATTGTTGTTGTAAATATTATTAGGGGTAGAATGTCGTATCTGGCCGCCACTATTTTTCATTAAATATAACCAATAATGTAATCTTACCTACCTGGTAAGGTGGAGAATATATGGATGATGATGGACATAATACTTCAAATTATTCTAGGATATTTATTTCATGAAAAATCGGGCATTTTTGGTATACGATGACTTCCTCAGTCATGTCAGTCTGATCTTGTAAACTCCACAATTAGTGACCAACACAGTCATTGTGCATGCGTAGTGGCAACTATAATAGGATCCTTCTATTTTCTGAAGGGGAGGATTTGTTTAGAAGGGAAATCAAGTCCGAAAACCATCATAAAAGTCGATTTTAAAGATAGTTTTCGCTTTCTGTACCACCAAAAATCGATAGAATGATTTTTAACTGGTTAGTGGTTGCAAAAAAAATCCAAATAAGCCCTTAAAAAGTGGCGGCCGGATACGACATTCTTTCCATTATTAGTGTCAACCAAAATTATTTAAAATGTACCTTTGCTAATAAACTCAGACTTGTCGGGGAATATTGCGACATACATGTACATAATTTACATAAGTACCTGCATGCATTGGTAGACATGTCCAGCTGTACTAATGTTTTTAATGTTTTCAGCCCTAAACATTGTTCACTGTTCAGACTATTTGTTTGTTTAAATTAATAAATTATTTCATTTCACAGAGCTAACATTAGATATTACACTGCCTATTGATAACACGTCTAACGTTAGAATCATTTTTTAAATTCAACTAATTGTACTCATAACTAGGCTTCACTCTCCTAACGTTACAGACTATTTACCACTATTTCAAGAGTCATGGAGGAAAAACTCACGTAAGCACTTTGTTTACATAAAACCAGGTACCCGCTAAATTAGTCCCAACGTTTACAGTACTAGTACCATTCACTGGCGCCCATACCGTACACATTACTATGCATGCTGTATGCATCAAACAACGCATTACAACACACCTGACATGTCTGAAGCCGGTTAAAATGCTTATTTTTAAAGCAAAGATTCTCGTAAATTTGTCATTGCCCAAACTTACCTCCAATTAAGTGTGCATAATAATGTCTGTTTTCAACGATGAAACATCCACTGGTGATAGGAAAAATTCAGAAAATAGTGAAAAACTCGCTTTTGTGGATGGTTTTCTCCGCAGGTCTGCATGCACCCAACTGTTGAAACATGTGGCAGTTAATCGATTCAACGACCTCGAAAAGAGCTATTAAGCGACCTTTTTCAGAATAAATTGATTATGCTCACATAAAAAAGAACCTAAAAATGATTTTAGTCAATCACATAATACATTATGCGAAACGAATTGATCAGAAACACAATCTTTTTCAGGGATCACGATAGCCGGGTCAATTGCATTTCCGAAGCGTTAACGCTGAATTCCTTAAACGTGCATACATAATGAGCACGACAAGCGCTAATCTAGACTAACCAACAGAGGGCGCACTTTTTTAGCTTTGAAACAGCCGTGCAACCAAAAGGACCTGTGGTATAAATGCAAAAGTAGTTAATGGCCTTATGCTTCGACCATAGCGGAGAAGGCCTATTTCTTAAAGCCTTTGAGAAAGATTCTGCTAGGTTCGAAACATGAGACCATTAACTAATTTTTGCTTAAATTTTAATAGTCCAGCACTATACATTAACTTTTCCCCTGACACCGACGTCGTTTAAAAAAAGCAATGTATACTCAGTGCTTTCCGAGTTGTGTCTACAGATCTACAGGCTACTTGGGCGGGACTCGAACCCACGACCTTCCGCTTTCTAGTGCAGACGTCTACAAACAAGACCACCGACTAATGCCCGGGAGCTAGAGGGGAGATGGAGTCTTAGGAAGCAGTATGGACCTTGATTTGCAAGTAATGAGTCCCGCCCAAGTAGCCTGGGGGTTTTGTTTTTCACATCAATCAGAAAGCACTTAGTATACAGTGCTTAGGCCTGTAACGACGTTGGTGTAAGGAAAACAAGTAATAAAACTACCAAACTTTAAAACTACCCGATGCAAGAATAATATACATCATTATATTTCAGGACTTCATTAATATAATTTGATAAACCCTGAATCCCATGACTAGTCGTAACCCATAGGACAACCCTACATTTTAAATTGCCCTAAATGAGTCCAGAACGTGTGAACTGGGCCCAATTTCATAGAGCTGTTTAAGCACACAAATTTGCTTAGCACAGGAAATATTTGGTGAGCAAAATGTGGTTATTAGCCAAAATACCATGTAATGTATAATAATGCTTGTGACAGGGGCCAATTTCATAAAGCTGTTTAGCAGAAAAAACTGCTTAGCAAATTTCTGTGCTGAGCAAAAAATATGTGGGGCACCAGTCACAACAGTGTAAACATAATGGAATGTTGGCTGGTAACCCGTTTCTGCTGAGCAAGATTTTTGTGTGCTAAGCAAATTTCTGTGCTTACAGGCTTTATGAAATTGGGCCCTGGACCCCTGCTAATGTTTCCTTAGCAACAAATTTTGTTAAGCAACATTGTCTGCGTAACAGCTCTGCTAAGCAAAACCTTTCTATGCTCAGCAAATTTGTGTGGTTAAGCAGCTCTATGAAATTGGGCCCTGTCCGTAACTCAACGAAAAAGCCCAAACATTCGGTGTGGTCATCATTTAAATCGCTACCCCGTAGACAAACAAAATCAACTGCATGTAAATTGCAATGTTTTTATTTCTTTCAGAGAGGACCAGGATTCATCATCCTCTTCTGCGGAAGATTGAGATATAAACCACATCTGTTGAATTAGAAATGAGGGAATAAATATTTTATCGTGTGATATTTTAAAAACTTTTTGATTTGTTGATATGGCCCCGAAAAGGTGAAGTAAATTATGATAATCATGTAAGTACGTATTGTATGTATTGTGTAATTGGAAACGAATCATGGCAAAAAACGAAACGAAACAAAAGGAATCATAGTGTAATAATGTTTGGTAAATCGATCCTTTTTTTCCCGAAATAAGATCTCAATGTTTTATCGTTTTTACCAATACTCTTGCCCTTTTTTGGGAAGAAAATAGGTATGCATAAGCCCACATATACAACAAAAATTAATGTATCTTGAGGATTAAAAATAGGTGAAGAAATATAATACATTTTTGTGAACAATTGTCTTGAATGAAGGTAGGCCTAACAAATGATGGTTCAATTAATCATGCGTTTTTTATTAAAGGTTCTGGGATTTCTGATATGCAGAGGAATCGGCCCCGAAAATTAAATTATGATAATTTGTTAATCATGTCAGTACATGTACAGCTAAATTTAGTTGTGTAATTGAAAACGAATCAAGAAAACTATTATCGTGTAAAAAAGATTTCCTCGATAAATTGGTAGATTATTTTTTAAATTTAAATCACAATTTATAATTCTACTTATAATTGTGCTATTTTTGGAGAAAAAATTATCTCTTTATAGAAGAATCAGCCATGAATAGGTGATCAAGTATATTAGGATAATATACATTTGCCAGATGAATCGATAACTTATTCTTTTATTTTAAATCGCATATCAATATTTTTTATAGCAACAGCAAATCATAATCGTGGTGGTAATTTTCCTTTCATTTGATGACGAGTACAGTCGTTGATAGACCTACTGTTGTTAAACAGTGTCACTCTTGTTATTTGTTTTATGCAGTTAATTTTTGGTAATGTGTTGATTGTATTAATATGATGGCTATATCGGGTTGCAGGCATGTGTGTAAGATCAGTTGATTATTGATCGAACAGACCTTTTGGAATCATAAGCTAATCAGCTAATTGCTAAAAAACGTTTTTAGCATTGGTACGCAGAAGAGTCGGGCCCAAAATGTAAAGTAAGTTAGGATAATATACAGTGCGTATCAAAAAAAAGGTAATCCGAATTCAGGGCGTTAATATGCCAAGGTTATTTAGTTTGACAATTTACATGTAGTGTACCAAAGAAGAGGAACTCCTCAGCTTTCCATTGATACCTGTATCGATCCATTGCTGTCACACATGGCCGAGTACATTGTTATTGAAAATGGCAAATTCAAATCGCATTTTTGCAAGTTTGGGTAATCAGTTCAAGGCAGTCTGAAATGGACGCATCACTTGACTGCCTAGATGATTATGTAAGATTTTAAGCTGGTGAGGTAATCGTCTGTTACGACATCCTTTTCTTCAAGTTGGGTATTTAAGAAGGGCCTGGGTTTAGGGACAGGTAGTTGGAAAGATGGTACAACTAACGACTGAACAGCGAGTTTTCGTGATTACAACATTTCACCAAACTCACAGTTTGCAGCAAACTCGCGATGCTTTCAGGGAACGTTTCCCAGAACGGGAGCCCCCAGCAGCCAAAACCATCTGGGCGAATGTTAGAAAATATCAAGAGTATGGCACTAGCCTCAACCGCAACAAGGGGAATTCTGGCAGGAGGCGCACCGGGCGATCAGAAGGGAACATTGCAGCAGTAAGGCAGCAACTTTTGGAGCATCCTAGGGACACCAGCGCAAGGCCTAATGGGCTGAGATTGCCTTCGGCGACATTCAACAGAATCACGAGATTGGACCTCCACCAGCATCCATATCGGATTCACATCCGACATCAACTTACGCCAGGAGATTTTGCTAGAAGGCTGGCGTTTGCCAGATGGTTGATAGCCCGTACCGAGAGAGATGTCAATTTTCTGCGGAATCTCGTAATCGGCGACGAAGCTGCTTTCTCCATGAACGGCAAGGTCAATACGCATAATGTTCTTGAATATGCACCAGCAAGACACCCCCAGAATTCAATTTTGAGGTTAACATGAGGTCGACAAAAGTGCACTGTTTGGTTAGGACTTTGTGGAAGTGGTCAGCTGATCGGACCGTTTTTCTTTCAAAGGAATGTCAATGGTAACATGTATCTGCAGATGCTCAATGATAACGTTTTACCGCAGCTGCAGGAACACTTTGAGCGACAGGTTCGTGGGGTCTTTAGACAACTCTGGTGGGCCCAAGATGGCGCCCCAGCACATCGCCTTATCGCTGTCCCAGATCGTCTGAGGGAACTCTTTGGCGAACGAGTCATCGCCGTCAACCACGAGGTGGAATGGCCACCAAGATCACCTGACCTCACACCATGTGACTATTTCCTTTGGGGACATTTGAAGAACAAGGTGTTTGCAACTCCTCCCCGTGATCTTGATGAATTGCAGGGCCGTATTCGAAATGAAGTGGATGCTTTACGCAATAATCCGGCTATGGTGAGACGAGCAGTGCAGGACATGCTCCGTCGCTGTCAGCTTTGTGTCGAAAGGGGAGGTGGACATGTTGAAGGTGTGGGTGCATAAAAGGGCAATGTTAGAAGAGATTCTTCTTGAATAATGTCCAGTCATTCCTAAAGAAAATCTGGTTTATCCTACTGACTTTCACTAATTATCCTGCCTTGCACTGATTACCCAAACTTGCAAAAATGCGATTTGAATTTGTCATTTTCAATAACAATGTACTCGGTCATGTGTGACAGCAATGGGTCAATAAAGGTATCAATGGAAAGCTGAGGAGTTCCTCTTCTTTGGTACACTACATGTAAATTGTCAAACTAAATAACCTTGGCATATTAACCCCCTGAATTCGGATTACCTTTTTTTTGATACGCACTGTATATCTGTACGTGTACAGCAAATATAATTTGTATTAAGGAACGGGTAATTTTCTTATGTAATCGAACAACATTGTGCCAAAGAAATCGTTAGCTTATTCTCGTAATTTAAATCATATTTGAATAATTTTATTACAAATCATGTCGTGGTATTTTTCCTTTTCATTTAATGACGAGTGGGTTGTCGATAGTTAAACTTTTTTTTCTTAAACTCTTATTTGTTTTATACAGCTTCTTATGTGTTAACTGTATTTATGATGGCTAAATCGGGTAACATGCATGTAAGTTTGATAAGATCAGTTAATAATTGATGATCGAACAGACCTTTTGGAATCATAGCATACAAGAGAGTCTGATGAGTAAAACCGCTGTTCGGTCTTGCATCCTTTAATAATATAAAGGTTTCCTGAAAAACAAAGTATTGATGCTATTATGTTACACCTTATAATTTTTATACAATAATTCAGTTGGAAAAATTCATTTTGTGCTTTCCTGTGTATTTTTACATGAGTTATATTTTCTTAAAAAAATAATAGTCTTCATGAACGCCAACATAAATAGGTCACTTGCTGACATGGCTGGATTCTCTCCGTGACGTCATCATTACATAATGTATTCATGAGCTATTCCAGAGAACAATATTGTTCTGGACGGGGTCTGCCAAATATGTGTTCTTTCTATTAACAAATTCACTCATGATTATATATTATGTAATGCATGTGACATCACGGAGATAATCCAGCCGTGTCAGCAAGTGACCTATTTATGTAGACGTTCCTGAAGACTATTATTTCTAAAGAAAGTAAATCATTTAAAAATACACAGGAATGCACAAACAGATTTTTTCCAACTGAATTATTGTATAAATATTATAAGGTGTAACATAAAAGCATCAATACTTTGTATTGCTCGACTAACCCTTATGATTATTTTAAATTTTGGGCCAAATTTTCAAGTTTAATGTTATCTTTTAAACACGTTTATATTGTTCCATGCTTTAGTATATTTTCGTACAATCACATATAATTTTACTTGATGTTTTTGGGGGTGGAAGATGGTGATTTTGCTACTTGACTTGACTGGTATAATTTGTCTGAAATGTTGGGTTTTGGGGGTGATTATTTCTTAATTGTTCTACTTGTATTTAAAAAGACTTGTGTATTTATAGTTGTGTTTACAAAGAGTTTTGTATTTATGTTTGTATTTAAAGACTTTTATACTGTTTTTATGATGTAATCGTTATTGTTTTTATAGAGATGAAAATCTATTTTTGATCAATGAAAGCAGGCAAGTAAAAGGAAAATGATTATTAATATATATTTTAGGCATTTTTATAAACAATAGTAAATTATAAATGTAAACAGCATCAAAAAGATATATAAATATATAAAAAATTTAAACAAGTGCAAATAAATATTTAAATAACCAAATAACCAAATAACAAAATAAATAAAATAACTAAATAACTAGAATAACTAACTAAAATAACTAACTAAATAAATATACAAGTAAATAAAAAAATATACAAGTAAATAAATATACAAATAATTCGTCCGAAAATTCGTCTGAAATTTTGAGCGTTAGGATGTTGATTATTTCGTAATTTTTTCTACCTCTATTTAAAACGAGTTTTATACTTCTATGTATTTAAAGAGTTTTATACTTGTTCCAAGATTTGTTGCATCCTACTTTTTCTGAAATTTTTTTGCATGCAAAGGATAATTTCTTGATTTTGATTTTGATGGGCCATATTGGGTGCTGCTTTTACTTGGCACATTGTGTGTAAACTTTTCACCCATTTGTATACCTGCTTAGATTTTGTTCCAAATCGTTAATAAAATCATGCTCCTGTTAATAGCAGTTAGTGAATACAGTACATGCATTTTGTTGTCCAGTGTGTCTTCTTGCTGGTCTGGGAAAGAGGTATGGGATGGAGAGGGATAAAATCTGTCTTTCAATTAAAAATGTAATCACCATATTTACAGTCCATTGGTGCCAATCACGGCGAATCACTTTAATCAACTTTACAAGAAAGGAAACTTAAGGAAACAAAACGAATATGTAATAACAAAAGAAAAAAATAATTAAAAAATGCCGCACAGGTGGCACTTATATGGCCCATTTTTAGTTGGTATCATTTTTCTCGCTGAAGTGTGTGTCCTCATGATGTGCAGTTGCCGCTTGTCTTTATGCTCTAATGGTACGGTTCACTCTCAGTAGATCATCAAGTTTGATTTCAACTGCTCAACTGTTGACAGTTCAGTCATTCGGCTCTTGGAGTTACATGTACTAACCCTTGGCTTCATCAGACCCTTGAAAAAAAATATAAGAAAAATTACCAAACACAAGTCATGATTTTTGAGCCAGTATTAATAAACCTTGTGAAGGATTGCATTATCAACTAGAAATTTGAGAACCAGGCAGCTAATAATTTGTCATTGTTCCTATTATATCATACAGATTACTGCAAAAGGTGTGCAAAGTTCATTATTTTACAAGCAAGAAAACCAACTGTGGGTAAATTGAGTGGAACACCTGAACGAAATTCTGCCAGGTCAGCACAAATTTACAGATTTTACGCAACAGAACCGTCCAGTCTGCGGTATGCACTACAGAGCGACGTTGGCCAAACACCAATCAAGATCTTCACACATACAAATACAAAAGAGAGCATTCCTTATTTTATTTGGTTTGTTCTGTTTTGTTGTAAAATCGTCGTCACTCTATAGAACAAAACACTAACCTTACAGTTAAACGTTAATTGTGCCGCTGAACATATACATTGGGGCGAGCAGCTCTTCTGCGTAGGTCTCTGGAGGTAGACCACACCCGTGGCTGGTTACGGCGTTCAATTGAACTTATTTGATGGTGTATTGTCGACACCACGCTGCGCAATCGCACCAATGAAATGAAGACGGCAAATAGAAAAATCCCCACACATACGATGGTGCCCAGCAGCAACCAAAATATCAGTACACAATGTTCTCCACTCATCATCTTGGGTTAATTGCTGATAACACAGAATAAAATTGTGAAGGGCTATGGGTGCGGGAAGGCCTCTTTGCTCAAATCGTCGAAAAGGTCAAATTCGGAGGTCAAAGGTAAAACAAAATCAGGGTGGGATGGGCGGTCCAGAGGACCTCCCTCCAGAAATTTCAGCTCGATCGGACATCGGGGGGCGGAGTTATTAACGTTTAAAGAAGTAAAGGGCGCCCTCTTGTGGGTTTGGGATAAACTGCAGTCAGGGCCACCCTAATACTCTGCCCTGACTTATTACGGCTAGAAAACTCCCCTGCCTCGCCCTGCCCTTTTCAGACCGGCACTCTGACGGTCGACAAACAGCGGCCTTGACCAAGAATCCGTTAGGGTAAACTGGAGTGCTAAGGGCAATCCCTGACGAGAACAGACTAGCTATCTGAGTAAGGGCTGTCCCTGAGCCGAAAGATATATATAATCCTTGCCCTGATTGACAACGGCTACAAATCTCCACTTCCTCGCCCTGCCCTTTTTCAGACCGGCACTCTGGCGGTCGACCAACAGCGGCCTTGGCCAAGAATCCGTCAGGGTAAACTAGAGCGCTCAGGGCAATCCCTGTTTACACATGTAAAAGTTTCTATCAACCAATCAGGTTATCGCTTTTTACGAGGCCACTTTACATAACGGTTGACGCGAAAAGGAATGTTTATAAATAAACTGCATGGGTGACGTCATAGACACTATTATGCACATTGACTAGTATCAACCGAAAGAGGGCGCCTTTTAAAACGGTGAAACAGCCGTGCTGAGCATGGGGCAACCTGTGTACAGGGCATATTACCTAGAGACTATGTTCAGACTACTGAAACAAGAGATCTCTCTGTACATGAAGAGAACCATGTTCCTACAAAATGTGGAGAGACTATGGCAGGCAGATGTCCTTCCATATGTCAACGAGAAACATGTTATTCGCTCAAAGCAGGATCAACAAGCTATCCAAATGCTGGAAGAGAAAACAATCCGGAACCAATGTTGAAGGAATACAGCGTTATGCAACCCCTCTCCTTCGAATCGATGACGGAGTCAAGTTCAACGCATCTATAGAAGCCATCCTTCCCAGTCTTAAGCGGACCGAGAAGTGGCTTGAGAAACATCCAGTGCTGGCACAGAAGCATAATGAGTTAATCTCCAAGCTGGTTGACTCTGGCCACGTACGCAAAGTGACAGCAGATGAAGCAGCAGAATCGGAGGAGTCATGGTTCATTCCACATCATACTGTTCAGCACAACGGGAAGTATCGCCTTGTGCTTGATTGCTCCTTCCGGTATGACAACCTAGTTCTCAACGAACACCTCCTGCCTAGTCCATCCCTCGGCGCTTCACTTATTGGTGTGCTTATGCATTTCCGTCAGCATGGTGTAGCCATCTCTGGAGACATCAAGGCCATGTTCCACCAGGTGAGGCTGCTACCTACCGACAGACCACTGTTTCGTTTCTTGTGGCGGAACCTGGAGGTGGACACTGAACCCAACGTATACGAGTGGCAAGTTCTACCATTTGGATCTACCTGCAGCCCGTGCTGTGCTACCTTTGCCCTGAGGAAGCATGCTTGCGACCACTGCACTGACTACCCTGAGGTTGCCAACTCTGTGGATAAGTCCTTCTACGTTGACAACTGCTTCGACAGCGTACCCGGTGCCACATAAGCCAAGTCCCTTCTCCATAAGATGCGAGAGCTGTTGGCCAAAGCAGGATTTGAAATTCGTCAGTGGGCCAGCAACCTTCCTTCAGTGTTTGAAGATCTCCCACCTGATGCTCGATCTGATGGCTGTGAACTTTGGCTGACCTTCGGTGAGATAGACTCCCCCGAGCCAACGCTTGGTCTTCAGTGGAATTGCAGCACAGACGAACTGCAGTATCGCCACCGGAAAATCGACTATGAGTGCTTGAACATGCGGAACATGTATCGCATCCTCGCCAGCCAGTATGACCCCATCGGTTATCTCACCCCGTTCACAGCACGAGTCAGAGTCATCATCCAGGAACTTTGGAAGACAAAGCGCTGTTGGGATGATGCACTAGAGAGCGGTGTCATTAGAGATCAGTGGCAAGCATGGGAGGATGAACTACCCAACATGACCAGAATTAAGTTACGCCTCTGCTACACCCCACATTCTGTATGTCAGACATCAGTTGGCCGCCAGTTGCACGTGTTCCGTGATGCCTCGGAGCGGTCGCTTATCTCCGTACCAATGAAGCAGACAGCAACATCCATACCAGCTTTGTGATGTCCCGGTCCAGAGTGGCACCTAAGCGTCAACTATCCATGCCCCGGTTGGAACTCTCTTCTGCCTTGGCAGGTGCTCAACTGTCTGATCTACTGAAGGAGCTTACCCTACCTATTGATGATGTCATAATGTGGAGTGACTCCACTACAGTGATTACATGGCTACAATCCGAGTCCTGCAGGTACAAGGTGTTTGTAGGAACCCGGGTGTCAGAAATTCAGACCCTAACAGATGTTAAATCCTGGCGATATGAAGACACGAAAAATAACCCTGCAGATGATCTAACCCGAGGCAAGACTCTCCTTGAACTCAGCCCCAGTTAGCAATGGATGGTTGGTCCAACAGCGGTCCACCGGTGGCACCACCGTCGGGCCGCGGGTGGCTGCCGACAGCGGACCGCCAAAAAAATGTCCGCCGGCAGTCCGTCGGTCCACCAGCGGCAACTAGGTGGCTACCGTCGGAGGGCCGATGGCGGACCGTTACAGTCATTTATTACCCAGTGGCTGCCGAGCGGTAGCCTCCGCTGGACCGACATCGGTCCGCCTCCAAATCGGCAAACGGGCGGCTGCCACTGGCCGTCCGCTGGGAGACCTTTGGCGGTCCCCCAGATTACAATGTATAACCAGTTGGTTGCCGCCCTTCAGCCGCTCAAATACCCCCCCCCCCCCCCCCCCTACACAGAAAAGAAAAACAGAAGCTGTAGTTTTAAGTGAAGACCAATGTACATTAAAAGTACACTTTATTTCTTCCATAACAAAAATGTAAGTTGGCAACAAAAATATTGGCATTAAAAGTAACACTAGTAATCTAACACAAATTGCTCTTTATCATATAAATAAAAACATAAATAAGTTGTATTCCCTCTTTAGTTTTCGTCTTTTGTCTTATAGAAACTTAGGAAATTTTATGAAAGTATTTAACTTGGCATAAATGATGGCATTAAAACGATGACTCGTAATTTGGCAAAAGCTTAACCTGAATGTTAAGTATAAAAATCAAGTTGGTTCCCTCTTTGGTAGTAAAAAAGTCAGTTGATTTTATACCCTGTACAGTGTACCGGTATATAATAATAAAAACCTTTAAGACAATAGCACACAGGTGTTTAACCTGGTACTGAAGGCACTAAAATAATGATTTGTTTTTCCAAAAGTATTGCTTTGTTCTGTAAAAATAAAGTAAATAAATAGTTAACATATAAATTTCCTCTTTGGTCCTCTCCTGTTTGTTGGCTTATAGTACAATATAACACAATAGCACACGTTACATAATATGATAAGTAGTTTCCTCAGTTGTTTGTCAAGGCTTGCCCAATAAAAGCAATTATTTCTGTTGTTGGGCAAACTGTTTTTTGCCCCTTTTGTCCTATGCACATACATTTGGCAACTTTTTGGTAATTTGAATTAATCGTGAGTGTTAGTAAAAATGATGCACATTAGTTGGGCAAAGTCGTCCGATCATGCACACTGCGATCAAAGTATTAATCAACATTGGGCATAGTTCCCGCAATACGTCGTACGTGGATCGAAGGCTGTGACAGTGGCATCTCTCTTTAAGGAGTGCGGTTGCCCAATGGTTATAGATACTTTTGAAGGTTAGTTTTTATCTAAATATGAGGTTTTGTTTTCTAATTAGTTGTACACAGCCGAGAGTGGCATTGCAAGCAACACAGTGATACTGCCATTAATTTATTAATAAATGACAGTATCACTGCGTTGCTTGCACTGCCACGACTGTGTACAACTAACTAGAAAACAAAAATTCATATTTAGTTAAAAACTTACCTTCAAAAGCATCTATAACCATTGGGCAACCGCACTCGTCACAGCCTCGCCACCACTCGCCATTGTGGAAAATATCGATTCGATGCACCTTTAGTGTCCATCCAATGTTGCGTCAAAACTTTCTATCCAACAATTGGTTGAAAAAAAAATTAACCAACAAAGTTGAAAGTTAAAATTTTGACCAACAGTATAGTAATTTCATTAGTTGGTCAAAATATTTAACCAACTTTGTTGGGTAAAATTTTTACCAACAGTTTAGTGAGTTCATACTTGACCCAACGTTGCTCAAAATGTCACCAATATTTTTTGCAGTGTAACCTTTTACACCTGCAGGGCAAGATCAACATCATCAGCAGCAGCTGCAGCCGCGCGCACCAGTCTCTCCTTCCTTCCGCCACACCTGTCAGATGCACCCTTCAGGAAGTGGGCAACTTCCCTTTGAATTTCTACGTCTGTTGCTTTGCAAGTTGCCTTGTTCTTACGGATCGCTTGTGTATGAAAGACAAAAGTTATAGAAGAAATCAACCTTAGCCCAATGTCAGTGAGTTGTTAAGCAGAAAATTTGGCCAAGTGTATTTGTTCCGTAATTATAAATTAGGCCTGAATCAGTGTTGTAGCTTCGCTGGTCGGCAGCTGTCAGCGCCAACCAGCATTCATCAATCCCGCCGACAGTCATGAACAAAATTTGAACGCTCAAAGACCGTCACTACATTTAAGTAAACAAAATTGAATATTGCATGATGTTATTGAATAATATTCAAACTTTGGTCATGAATCACTTTTTTAAATACAACTGTAGAGAAAGATGACATAGCATTTTTGGAGTTGACCATGAATTATTTATATATTGTTTGAAGGAAGATAACTACAAAGCAATAAACTAACAATGACATTTTTGTTTACAAAATAGGCCCCTATAACTAGAAATATAACAAACAAACAAAACATCAGGGAAAATTGCAAGTAAGATGAATCACTTCCCCCAAACACATGAATTCTCTATTCCAATTCTCATTTTGAAATTAGGTATAACCCTTGAAAATTGTCTCTGTTAAATACATGCACGTTTTAAATTAATGCTTTTAGAAATGCTTGCTACTGTAAAGTATTTGGGAAGTCCCTTCAGTGTTCAAACCGTTTCAGATGTTTTTCATTCCCTTCAACCATTGACACAAATATTTTAACTAACTCGTACTCTTTAAATAGATGTAATAATTGCATCGGGGATAAAGAATATTAATTTGGTTTTACCCTACACCGATATGTGATAAGCACTGTATACTCAGTGCTTTCCGAGTCCTGCGGGAAAAAATCCACAGGCTAACTACTCGGGTGGGATACGAACCCACGACCTCCCGCATACTAGAGCAGATTTAGTTAGCCTAAGATGGATTTTTTTCCGCAGGACTCGGAAAGCACTGAGTATACAGTGCTTATCACATATTGGTGTAGGGTAAAACCAAATTAATAACTCGTACTCACTTTCTAAAATGGTCCTTAAGCGGAGAGTTTTAAATGCTCTTTTCCCTCCCTGTCCTGTCCAGTTGATCAGTCGGCCCGGCCCAGTCCATTGTCCACCACTCCCTCAAAAATTCTCCGTACAGCGTCGTACACACTAGCCTCCACATGTGGACCACAAAGCAATCTGAAACAAAGTGGTTAGGCCTACATGAAACTTAATTTCAAATGCAATAGGCAGTTCACAGATGTACACCCAAAATCTAGCCTACAGGAATGACACATCTTCATTAAAGACTTTTAGGTAAAATATAGGATTGGTAAAGCTGACAGTGCAGTGTTCTTACTTGGTGTCATTTAAAAAAAAAAACCTGTGAAAATCTGAAAGCTTACTATTTATTCAGTTGGTACTGGTACCAATCCTCCAGAGAAATATTTCCATCTGAAATGTTGTCTTTTTCGCAAAAATTGTATCTTAAAACTCTAAAATTGCTGCAGCTAGGTTTAATTACAAAACTCGTGTGTTAGAACTAGCACTACTAGTACTAGGGCCTAGGCCTAACGTTACAGACGGTAGAGAATAAGCCATCTTGAAAACACTGTTTCTGTACTGGTTCCCGATGTGAAACACGTCATGTCCATATGTATTGCGGTATGATACCAGTGATAGACATCGATTCTTACGCTAATTGAACCCGTAATACTTTTCGGTAATTCAGAACTTATTTATCACAGCATACTGTACATACGAAAATATTCGGTATGGCCGGGTATCGATTTTAATTGTTACGATTGTTATGGGGCCTATGTGATTTTACACGAATGCTCCCAAATGGGAATTTATCAAGGTTTTTCTTTTCCGTTGGGCGGGAAACTTGAAAATCGTAATTTTTAAAGAACAATTACTTTCGCTAGTTTTAATGGTATACTTTCTAGGCTGCCTACTTTCTACAGTTATATAGAATTGAAACAAACGTACGGTTCCAAATACCATACATATGCGATCCCTTTAATTTACACACTCATGTCACTCCATTGCGGTTCGGGAGAGGCGGCCTGGAGTAGCCATGCCGCCCATGGTCATATATATCTGCAAAGTTATGACTGGTTTCCAACCGTCAAAGAGGTGAGATTTTTTGAAGAATATTTGCTTTCAAAAATGAAGAAAATGAACTTAAATCACACGCTGACGTTATCGAAAAATTTTGGCAATCGTGGCTGCATCTAAGATGTGTGAAAAATGTGCGTCACAGCCAATGAGGATGCAGTCGATCACGCGTTCAGGTGGATACGTCACACAGATATCACATGCACACATTGCTTGTTTATTGCATGCTTGCTGCAGTTAGTGTTCACTAGATCGTTCCCGACCCTCTGCCCGGAAGTGTACCGCCCAGTTTCGCTCGGCCCCACCGGTCTCATCCAACCTTTGGTTCGGTGGTGGGACCGAGCGAACAGCCTGCTATTTTTTACTATAGAAGCTTTGGGTACGATCCGAGCAATTTATGTGTAACGTTACGCAATGACCGGATCGCCCAGCTCCACCGATCCAGATAATTTTTTGTATAAGACCACGGACGAAAGAAAACACACTGTGCTCGTTCCATCCATGTTCCATCACACGATTAATACATTTAAACACATTTTAGTAGTTTATTTTTTATTTTTTATTATTACAGGAGGGATTTATAAAAAATCAATACTGCAGGCGGCCCGAGGTCGGACCATGTTCGGACCAGCGGCGGCTTAAAAAAGTTACAAAAGGAAAAAAAAACGCCAACGATCAAGTAACGTTTACTTTCAAACTGAATCTCAACTCCCGTTGGCATATTTCCCCTTAAAAGTAAATTACAACAAAGCTTAAATTGATCTTGATAATAATATTAATTGTCGTGCTCGGTCCTCCGTCGGGCCGACTTCGGCTGGACGACCATACGCTGGTCCGTGAGCGGTCCACAAGCGGCAAACCGATGATGAATTACTGCTCGGTTATCTGGCAGCTACCATCGGCGGACCAATGTCGGTTGCGGGCGGCGTGCCGATGCCGCGCAGCCACTCTCCAGCCGCTGGCGGTCCGCCAGCGGCTTGCGCACTGGGGCGAAGCTTCCAGATGGAGAGATGGGCCTCCCTTCCTTTAGTGTACACCAGATGTATGGCCGGCCCATCCTTCCCAAACTGAAGATGATACGGAGGTTAGGAAGTCAACCTTCTGCGGCATCGTTACCATACAGCCTACCAATACTCCTGACCCATCGAAGTACGATTCTTGGGAGAGCCTCATCCTGGCTGTCAAGGAGGCCCGTAATGGGGCGGCTGACGATGTCGAGCTTCCAGAGTTATTAGCCGATGAAAGAGCAGAGATAGAGCTACAACTTTACCAATGTGCCCAAAGTGACAGCTTCCCCGAAGAGCTCGCATCCCTCATAACAGGCAAGACAATCCCTCGAGGTAGCAGACTAATACAGCTTGCCCCAGAGTATGACGAGGAAAGTGGTCTTCTTCGGGTAGGGGGACGTCTCTGACGATCCCATGACTTACCTGTGTGGACAAAGCACATCCCATCGTGAAGCTAATTATCCAAGACTACGATGAAAGAATCCTACATTACGGACCAGAACGGGTACTGGCAGAGATTCGCCGGAAGTTTTGGGTGCTCCGCGGGAGAGAAGCCATCTGCAAACATCAGCGAAAGTGTTTCGATTGCCAGAAGTGGCGTGCACAACCCCATGCCCCGAGAATGGGCGATCTGCCGTCAGCACAGCTTCGTCTCTACAAGCCAACTTTCTACTCAACAGGAGTTGATTGTTTCGGGCCAATGACGATCAAGATTGGCCGACGGACGGAGAAAAGATGGGGAATCATCTTTAAGTGCATGACCACCCGTGCTGTTCACCTGGACCTACTAGAGAGTATCGATAGCAATGCCTTCCTTATGGCCCTTAGACGCTTCGTATCCAGAAGAGGTAAACCCTACGAGCTGCTGTCGGACTGTGGCACCAACTTCAAGGGAGGCAACGCTGAACTACAGGAGGCATTTTCTGCCATGTGTCCCACTCTACAGCAGCAGCTAGCCAGACAGCAGGTACGCTTTGCATTCAATCCACCGAAGGCACCACACTTTGGAGGAGTGTGGGAAAGGGAAATCAAGTCAGTCAAGGATGGTCTTTGAGTTACCCTGAATGACCAGACCGTATCCGAGCCTGTTCTGAGGACAGTCTTGATCGAGGTACACTGCAAATCTTGTTGGTCAAAATTTGCCCAACATTTTTGCCCAACGTTGGTTCAAATATCAACTGTCTAAATTCCCAACGTTTGGGTGATGACAATTGACTAAGAGTTGGGCAAGTTTGTTTACTAAAATGTTGGTTAAAATTTTACCCAATAATTTAGACAGTTGATATTTGAACCAACGTTGGGCAAAGGTGTTGGGCAAAGGTTGTTACCCAACAAAAGTAGCAATTGATTATCTGTTGGTTACTCCTTTAATCCAATTGTTGGGCATAATATGACCAACAATTTGTTAATAATAATTAAACAGCTGCAAACAACATCTTGGAGTTTGTAAATTCAATTTATTCAGCATAAATTCAACATCTAAAGAATACAATACAATACAATACAAGTAACTCTATATACAACAATCCAAAGTTTTAAATTCACAACTCATATCAGCAAGTTTCATACCCTTTAATAAATTTCTTTTAAAAAATTTAATTGATTTGTAGACCTACAATTATGGCCTTTCGCCGAGACAAACAATTTGATATGTTTTTACAAGATTTAACAGTTCAACCCGAAAATACCTTTTTTTACCATTTTGGCTATTTTTACTCTAAAATCCAAAACTGTACATCAGACATAGCAAAAACTATATTGTGAATCCTTATGCGAAGACAAACAAATTGATATGCTTTTCAATTGTCTTAATGTTTGACCTTTGTATGACCTTTGAACCAATTTGTTTATAATTTTACGCATAAGGGATCATAATCAGCATTGACTAAAATCACTTCTCATACTGTGGCCCACTGTGTAGACCCCAATCATTTTTAAGGATTTGTGAGGAGCTGGCCCGCAAGTACAAGTAGCCAAGTGTGTTATTTATGTAAAGTAGACACCAATAAATAAGAATATCTGAGGATTACCAAAAATGCACTTTTGACCTTTCAGCCCTTTTCAGCCCCAGTCACAAATATATTGCACAATATATTAACACATTGGAATTCAATATTATATTGCATAATAAAATAACACATTGGAATTCAATCTGGCTATTGCTGGAGCAACATTTTGAGTTCAGCATAAAGACAGCACACAGTCTGCAGATGGTATTCCCCATGAGTGCATGGGTTACATTTCTATAAATAAATTTGTGCATTGAGTGTCTTTAGTTTAACCCTTCTTCATAATTTAAGGCATTGACACAAAATAATAATGTTGACTTTCCAAATTACTTGTACCTTTTGATGTAACTTGTCACGAATGCTGTAAAAACAAGTAATCATACCACTACTTGGAATCCTCATCCACCATGAACAAATCTTACTTCATTCTCTTCACATTCTACATGCTTTGCAGCTTGGCTGGGAAATTTAAACAGCTGCAAAAGTTCAAACAATGTCAAGTTTTTTGTGCATATATGCTGATGTATTGCTATCATTCTTTCAAGTGTACACCTTTCTACTTTAAAAAAAACATTTTCAAACACTTTCAAGAGAACTTTCAAAGGAAGACTTTAAAATGCTTTTTGAAATAATTAAAATTTCTTAAAGAACTTTTAAGGTGATTATGTACGAACCATGACCAAACCTTTATTCTTCTCATGTAATTCTCAAGCTATACAGCTTGGCTAGGAAATATCAACAGCTGCACATACAAATACATAAAAATACATGTTAGGTCATTCCATGCCATGGTTTTTGTCACGTTACACATTTAAAAAAAAAACATTTTCGCTGACACCCCCTCATATTTCAAAAATGATGGTGCACTAGAACAAAAAAAAGTAGAGACCTGAAATTTTCACAATTTGCTTTTCTCATAAGTATCTTTCAGTACACCAAAAGAGAAAAAAATCTAAGATTTGACAGTGAACTCCATTTGTTGAGTTGGCATGGAATGACCCTGTTGCAAAAGTTCAAACAATGTTGACATTTTTAAACATGTAAACACATCTTTTTACCCTTTTTTCAAGTACTTTTAAGGAACTTTCAAGGTCTTTAAAATGCCTTGTGATTTTTTAATTAACATAACTTTTAAGGTGAGTCTGTAGGAACCATGAACAAATTTCAGTCACTTTATTCTTCACATGATTCTTCAAGTTTTGCAGCTTGGCTGTGGGTATATGCTCTGTAAGCTCTGATGCTTGGATGCAAGATGTGTGGCTTTGGACCAGGCTGACGACATCACACATGCTATAATATTACACATAAATAATAATTATCAAAATTAAATTGCCATGTACCACTTTAGTATAGCTCCAATGCATCCCTCCTTTGTAGAATAACAAAATCCCTGTCCAACAAAATGGAAGAGTCCATATTTGATGCGCATGTGAGGTGGGCATCTTCTATTTTTTTTTTACAGGTGAAACTATTTAAATCCCATATGAGGGGTAAGATAATAATAAATGTGACCGCTCCAGATGAGGAATGTCCCCCAAGGGAGTTTTACATGTACCTGTAATTTGATACCGAAGCTCAAACATAATGAAAAACCTTAGAAAAAACGATTTTTGGATGGTTCAGGATTTTTAGGTTGCCTAAATCTTTCTTGCTGTCGTCTTTTCTTTATGTCAAAAGATTAAAAAAGTTTAAAATAAAGACAATTTCTGAAGCGTGTTTGTGTCCTATTTACCGCAGAATGTTTGTGAACAACTCACAAAAGACCGATAAACATGCCCTTTTTGAACCGCCATCGCTGCCCAAAATGCATTACCGTATCGCGGCGCGTATACACACACCAATAGAAAGGTCGTGACCTCCCTGTCTATTTATTGCACAGGCTTGCATGCAGAGCCTGTAACTAAAGACAACTAACTACACCTCTGTTTTACTCCACTATGCCTTCGTTTTGAAGTTATTTGATAAAATATATACCTTTTTGCATTATCGCAAGCGATGGCAAAGATTGCAGCGGATTATAATCTACATGGAATCCGTTGCAGATAGCTAACGATTTTACGGACCGATGTTCAGCACAAGTTTCAATGGGTGCGAAAGGTGGTGTGTATATGAATCATGCACGGCGGAATCTCGTGCCTACTTATTCTTTTGTACTGAAAACAAAACGGTGTGTCACTTAAACACATGGCTCAGTAGCTTCTATGGGTATTATATATTGGTTTTGTTGTTAATATCTTACCTGAGAAAGTTTCAATGAGGCATTCCATGCCCCAATCTCGAAGGAGATCTGCGACCTGCTGTTGACCTTGATCGTCCGCCATGGTGTGTGATGTGGTTGTGTACGGTGATAGTGCAGAATGTGTGTTTCGCGCGCGCGCGTTAACAGGAGTGAATGCGAATCCCGGGAACTTTGCCCAACACACCCTGCTGCAGTGTGTGCCCAACACAATTGGTTAATAAAAATCCCTTTAAAAAGTGAGGTCGCGTGATAATTTTGACCAACTTATCGGCAACTCTTTGCACAACCACTTGATATAAACATTGGACCATCCAGTTAACCAACAATTTGGTCAAGTCTGCCCAAACGTGTTGGGCAATGATTTCGTTTAACCAACTGCCAATATTTTTAACCAACAAGTTAGTAATGCGTTTAACCAACACAATTTGTGACCAACAAATTTGCAGTGTGTCCTAAGCAAATAAAGTGATTAAAAAACTGTACACTTAACGGATTACAACGTATTTTGAATTAAGCAGAAGTGAATATTTTGAAGATTTTTTAATGAAAACTTTCATTCGTAACCTTTAAAAAAAAAAGGTCTTTGATTCTTTCCATTTAGGTTACTGTTATCTAAATTACTGTTTCCTTTGGCATATTTGTCTGAACTTGTAACTCTCATTGATACTGTATTCGTTTCAGTTTAGTGTTGTTTTATTCATAATAGTTTTTTTAGGTTTTAGGTTTTAACTTAAATTTGGTTTGTCAACCTATTTCCTTTGTGGTTCATTTAATAATCTAAAATACATAATTCCAAAAATATGTTAAATTTATTTTATAATTTTAAATTTTTTGTAATTTTAAAACACCCCAAAATCAAATGATGATCAGGCAAACTGAGTCTCAAACGGCTTGCATTTGTTGGCCATTGGTTTCAGTCGCCAGAACTATTGTGAAAGAGGCTAATTGACTGTCTCACCTTTCACTGTATCATGTTGCTCGACTTTCTTGCCAGCGCCCTCAGTTTCATCAACTATTCAAAATAAAGTATCAAAATAAAGTGCCTCCAATTAACCTGTAAACCTGAAATTTACACATGTCAAATTCACAAGTTCTTATCAAAATTCCTACTTCGCCACAGAGGTAACTTTTACCACAATGAAAAAGTTCATCAGACTGAAAGTGGATAACTCATTCTTCTTCGTATACCAGGCATTAACGAAGAAAACTGTCCTGAAGACTATGGGCCTTGTCCACAATGTCTTGGATACACATTCAAAGACGACCTATGGAGACATGCCAAATACAGGTGTGTGGCTAGAAAGAGTAAAGAGTTCGTAAGTGAAGAATCGGTCACTATGAAAAAATATCTCCAGATGGAGAGTGACATTCTCCCAAATAGGTGTACAAGTTCCAGTGTATATAAGATTCTTCAGAAAACTGTGCTTGCTACAATGAACAGGGATGAATATTTTCTTGTGCTAAAGAATGATCCTCTAATCCAAGAGTTTGGGAAGCAGGTACTGAAAAATCAAAGGATAGGAAACGTTTGTCTGACCAAAAAATGAGGTGTGTAGCGAGACAGCTTCAAAAGCTACGTAAGATATGTCCAACTGGAGGAATCACAATGGCTGACTTCATAACTCCATCCCTATTTGATGTAGTTATTCAGGGAGTTGGGGAACTAGCAGGCCACAGTGAGTCAGGCTATGCTGTTGAAGAGGGTGGTGAGATAAAACATCCATCTGTTGCAATTAAACTAGGTCATGATATAGTATGGCTTGCACGGATCAAAAGGGGACATGGAATTAGAGGGAGCAGAAAAAGCGTACACGTACAGGCGCCTTCAGCAACTCACCCTAGTTAGTTTGCTGTTGTTCAACAAAAGACGGCCAAGAGAGCTTTCTAAGGTGACCATTGATTCAGTCATCCATCGGCCAACGTGGGAACATGCACAAGTTGATGAACTGATGGACAGCATGTCTTCCCTTGAAAGAAGGTTATCAAAGACATATGATCTTCTGAAGATTGAAGGCAAACGGGGGAGAACTGTTCCAGTAATCATTCCACCAGAATGTAGAAAGTCACTTGATATGATCATCAGACACAGAGAGGAAAGTGGAATTCCTCAATCAAACAGCTACTTGATTGCCAGAAAGACACCATGCACAGACATGGATGCAGGTCATGTTCTCCAAGACATTGTGAAGGAAGTTCAGTTGGAGAGCCCAGAGGACATCAAAGCCACAATAATGAGGAAATGTGGCAACTGTTGCTCAAGTCCTTAACTTAAAACAACACGAACTTGAATGGGTGGCTGGGCACCTTGGACATAATGTAAAGGTTCACAAAGACTTTTATCGAGTCCAAGAATTAACTCTTGAGCTGTGCAAAGTGTCTAAACTGCTACTTGCAATAGATGCAGGAGAGATGGAAAAGTGGACAGGAAAGACACTGGACGACATCAATGTTGAAGGTCTGTATTGAGTATGTACATGTAATGATTCATAATTGTAAGTGAATGGAGACTATGAGCATACCTGCAAAAAAGTGTCTTGGGTATTTTTTTTCTTAAAAAAAACCCCCAAAACAGAAAAACTAAAAAGAAAACAAACAAAAATGCAATAGTTCCTTGAATCTTTTTTATGATTTGTTTCAGGATTGTTTCAAAGGGTAATGTGCCTGTTGTCTACCTACAATCCCGGCCAAAATAGTTGGGACAGGTGACGATAAACATACCCTACGCTGTCCCCGCTCTCCGCTCTCCGCTCCCCTGCTCCCCGGCTCCCCCCACCAATGTTGTTATCTCCAGCCGGAGCACAGACCGCCCAATAAGAGCCAACATTGTCAGGGGCGGAGGCCCAGCGAGATTGGCCGGATTGTCTGAATTCCCTTGTGTTATAATATGTGAGCGACATGCCCATTTTATCCATGCGCTTATTGTCTGTCTTTGTGAATTTTTTGTTTTTGTTCAGTTTATTTTATTTTATTACTACAGTAGCATTATTAAGTTTTCTCTGGAGGGTGTTTGGTTTGTTTCCCAAACATGAAAATAGCGTCCAAAGGTTGAATTAAAGAAAATTATTTGGGAGAAAAATTATAATAATGATAAAATATTATTGTAGATTTTACCTAACGTTGATAAATTATACTCTTTATACAAAAAGATACAAACGTTCTAATCGGGTGGGATTCGAACCTACTGATCCCGCGTTTTACAACAGGTGTCTTATCCACTGTACCACCGTGGTATACACCAGTTCGGTCCCATTCATATGTCGATGGATAATGTAACCACGGTTCACCACTGAACAATAAAGAAGGAGAGTCACTCCCTTCCTTTCTTTATTGGTTTCGATGGATCACCGTTGGATTTTTCGTCAAAATAACGGAATGAGGGGATGAAACCAAATTGAAGAGGCTTGTATGTTGTTTGTGTATCTTAATGTGCTTTTCGCGTTGAACACAAACTCTCTTTTGGGAACTTATGCACCAAAATGGCATGGTGAACCGTGTACGGTGCACCCTACAATAAAGTTCTGATCATCTGTGTTTTGCGCGCAAGCGCATTGCAGCCATGCATCGTCCAAGGGTATCGAACTGGGAACGCTTGCAGGTTGCCACGGTGGTCTAGTGGTTAAGACATCTGATCTGAAATGCGGAGATCGTATTTTCGAATCCCAACCAAGTAGAAAGTTTATGTATTTTTCTCCGCAACACCGACAATAATATTACTTTTATTTATTTATTGTTTATTTTATTTTTGGATAATTATTTTTTGATTATTGGATGATGATTTTGAGGAGGAGAGTGACGAAGATGATGAGGATAATGAGGATGAGGATGACGTCCAGCGTCACCTACATCATTAGCATCATCATCATCACGAGATGATCACCAACACCATCACTTGCCTTGTCCCTTAATGTATTGTCCTTGAGACAAAGACAAAGACTGCGGTTTGCCCGCGTCTGGTCACGGCTCCGTAGATAAACTAAGAGAAAATTCAGACAATCCCGGCCAAAATAGTTGGGACAGGTGACAATAAACATACCCTACGCTGTCCCCGCTCTCCGCTCTCCGCTCCCCTGCTCCCCGGCTCCCCCCACCAATGTTGTTATCTCCAGCCGGAGCACAGACCGCCCAATAAGAGCCAACATTGTCAGGGGGCCGGGGGGCCCAGCGAGATTTGGCCGGGATTGTAGCCAACATGTTTACCTACTTTCTCACTTGTGTGTTATGAGCCGATGTATATATGAAAT
>CM055816.1:82469090-82554345 GCA_029582265.1 Zoroaster sp. YZ-2022
TGGAGCTTGCTTAATACCAGGACATGATGCCAGCTTGACACAATGTCAAACCAGTGATTCATGATCTCAAGGAACCATGCTGTAGTGAGATTTTTGGTGCTTCTCCCTGGCACTAACTGAATGGTTTAAGAGGCTAATGGCATTTCATACTTTCATTTTCTCGAAGTGAGAAGGTGTTAGGATGGCATGGATGAGTTATGGGTGAGTTGTTTAACTCATTGTCATCTTGGAAGCTAGCCAGATCTTTTACTGCAGTGATACTTGCATGGCTAGATGGAAGCTTGAATTCTTTAACAACATCAGGGTCCATTGTGAGCACATGACCCCTGACGAGGGCAGCCTTCACATTGTTAATGAGATGTGGAACATCATCTGAGAAATAAAGCCACTTCTTTGGATCTGAGGGGTGTTTAATCTTATTAATTGTTTACAGATTTCAGTATCTTGTAAATAAATAATAATAATAATAATAATGTGTGGATTTATATAGCGCACGTATCCACCAACTAAGTGGTGCTCAAGGCGCATTATATTATTATCCCTGCTCATAAGGCTCATAAGGCTCATAAATCATTCCTGAAACCATCTCAGCTCCCTGGGGAGTATACAGCTCAATTGCTGCCATTTCTAGCGCATATAGAGCAAACCAACTCTGCCTTCACAGGTACCCATTTAACCCCTGGGTGGAGAGAAGCAATTATGATTAAGTGTCTTGCTCAAGGACACAAGTGTCACGGCCGTGATTCGAACCCACATTATGTTGCTAACACCAGAACTTGAATCCGGTAAAGACGTTTAAAGGAGTGAAATTCATTAACATTCTACGAGCAGACAGCTGGGACCTCCATGGGATCTCCTTTATCCCCGGTCCTTGCTGATATTTTCATGGAAGAGTTTGAAAACTCTTCCCTCAACACCGCCGACCTCCAACCCAAGCTGTGGCTCCGATACGTGGATGATACCTTTGTGGTTTGGCCACACGGCAGAGACACACTCCAGGATTTTCTACAACATCTAAACCAGCAACACCCGAGCATCAAGTTCACCATGGAAACGGAAGAAGATGACAAGATCGCGTTCCTTGATGTTGGCATTTCCAGAAACCCAGACGGCTCCCTACACCACAACGTCTACAGAAAGCCCACGCACACAGATCGGTACCTGAACCAGCGCTCCTTCCATCATCCAAGCATCAAGTCATCGGTCAACCGTACGCTCGCACAACGCGCCTACAACATTTGTGACAAGGACAGCCTTCCCAAGGAACTACAGCACATCCGAACTACCCTCAAACGCAACGGTTACAATCACAACAAGATCAGCACAGCGAAGCCGGTTCCAAACTCCAAAAGCAAGGTAAGTGATCTAACCCTCTGCTTGTCTCCCCTATCTAGGTTCGACGTCTCACAAACTACAACGCATCCTCCGACAAGCAGGCATCGATGTGTTCCACTCAGCCCCCAGCAAACTCCAAGGACTTCTACATACCCACAAGGACAAACCGGACCCAAACAACAGAGCGGGAGTCTACCGGATCCCCTGTGAGTGCGGTAAGGTGTACATCGGCGAAACAAAACGCAACCTCCCCATCAGATTGAAGGAACACCGAGCACACGGCCGCAGAGGAGATTTCGAGAAGTCCGCCATCGTCAAGCACTCGCACATCAAGGACCACCAAATCGACTGGCAGGCAGCCCAACTCATCACACCCATCGACGCATGGCACCCCAGACGCATCAGAGAGGCCACCGAGATCGTCAAACACGACACTGTGCCACAGGACATCGGTTTCTTCATCAGCGACATTTGGCGACCTATACTACAGACTGAAGGATCTTCTATATCCAAAGTCCATAACCCACCGGCACCCCAGACTGAGGGATCCCCTATATCCTAAGTCAACCACCCTCCTTCCCCTCTGCTTGTTAACAACTGATTCAGTTCAGTGAGCACACACTCCTCTCCCCCAACCCCTAGGATCCTAGTCTCATAGTCTCAGTTTCCCGCCTGCGCGCCTCAACGAACTAATCCTCCAGCATCCATTCATGGGATGATCCTCCAGCAGCCTACTTAAGCAGCAGCATTTTCCAGAGTCCGGCATTCTCCTGAGGACGATCAGAGCATACTGATCGAAACGTCGAGTTGTACCCCCAGTTCTTTTCAGAACTAATTACTACTCAATTGAGATTCCACATGGTGTCACCGCAATTAGTCTTACTTATCATCCTCACCATGCAAAGCTACAAGTTTTACCTAACATTTTCTATTGTTTCACATTGTAATAAAGCATGTATAAGGGCGTGTTACACAAAAGTAGCTCTGGCTACTTCAGACTCATTTTGTAAGATTGGGTCACATTTAAATAGCGCCAAATCCATTATAAACATACTCCCGGTGCTTTACAAAACTACAGGCTAAAATATAAAAAGAAAAATGTAAAATGTGACCTGCTCTGCGAAAATTATTCACAAGTCACAAATTTGAAAAATTGAGATTTCTATGTGGCTGGAAAGAGTACATTATCAGTTTTAATGTGGTATGTTAGAGGTGTGTGATGTATTGCATTATGGAGATATGCCATTTTTAATAATCAATAATTTGCAAAATTAACACAATTGAATTCTTAGGAAAACAAGCATTCAAAAGGAAAACAAATGACAGAAATGAAACAACCTTCTCAAACAAAATCATTGATTTTAATATTTTATTGAAGTATTAAAGCCACATAGACATCTAAATTTTTAAAATTTGCAGCTTGTGACTCATTTTCACAGAGTGGGTCACAAAATCATCTACACCAAATATGGGATGGCTAATACGTTTTATCGTAATATACTTTTTCAAATTACAGCTGTGCACAGTATTAAGCAGCGTGATGGAAAAAAAGTATCACATCACAGGACGATCAGAGCATACTGATCGAAACGTCGAGTTGTACCCCCAGTTCTTTTCAGAACTAATTACTACTCAATTGAGATTCCACATGGTGTCACCGCAATTAGTCTTACTTATATCAGTCTGTTTCTCTGTATTATCAAAATGATCACTTCCGCTCAGTCAAGTCAATAGAATTGTTGAGGTCAATTTTACCTTTAAGCTTCCAGATGAGGGAGGTTTATTAATTTGTTTTTCTATTATTATTTGTAGGGCTTTATTAAAGATACATCACCTGATTTGTTGCCAATTGTTGGGATAGAGTGCTTGAAGGTACTGATCTGATTAGACCTATACATGTGGATTCAACCCAGTGTTTTATAAATCGTGTTTTTGCAATTTACTACTTAAGGATTCAAATTGATATGATTTTTAATGATGAATAAAAGTTCTAACTTACAGTAATTTAAAAAAATTGTCTGTGTTATTGACTTGTGTTTTGTGGTGATTTACAAGTATTTGGGGATGCTTTAAAGACTAATGAGGTTTTATATTATTTGTATTTATTATAATAACTGTTAACAAAGGCTTACGTAGCGCAAGTAACCAAAGAAAAATATTGATGAGCTGAAATAAAGATATTTTGAAGTGTTATCTGAAAGAACCAAGGTCTGGTTGTTTGGTAGACTGTTTCATGTGCATTTTTCCATTGGATAATGCTCAAGATGTGGTTTATCATAATCATGAATATGATTAAATAATATTTGTTATTGACATAACGTGGAAATAAATCCAACTTTTTAAACCTAAATAATATAAAACAAAGAATATTCTACCAATTTTGACGAATAAAAACAAAAATCCACATCAAGTTCTTGTACAAAGAGGATATTTTGTGAAGGTTCCGGAATTAAGACACCTTGCCCTCCCAACTTGAAGATTTTGCCATTCCACATAATGAGAAAAAGATACATTCTATCAAGAAATTGTGCAGAAATATGCATCAAAGTGACCTTTAATTGACCGTTAAAAATACGGACAAGTACGTATTCGTGTCCTTTCACATAGAATGTGGCATAGAGTGTGGCAAATTAGTATAAAAAAAAATACCCAGAATATGTTATATGCAGTTCAAAGTTCACAGTGGGTCAAACCACATAATAACCACGACCACATTATAACAAAAACAACGAAGTGAGCAAAATCATTTGGCCAATCCACATATTAACCACTTTTTGGTTATTATGTGGGCAATTTGAGATTTTGCCCATCCACAAAATGAATTCCTCAACTACACGCCTTATGGAAATGGAAAGGCATCACCACCACCACCACCACCATCATCATACTTTTCAGAAGTGACAGTTTCAATAAAGATTATCAAGGAGTAATTTAAATCACTTAAAATATATTCTCAAGAATACCACACATTGATGATGGGCAGACCCCATACTTCAGAAACTAACTGTAATTGAAGACACGTGAAGTGGGGGGGGGGGGGGGGCATCTCGTTTTTCCCCCCTCATCTTCTCCAAAAACCCATTAAGAATGCAAAAGGAAGGGATAACAGATAAAATGCCTCCAACTTGGTCTTCATGTGTCAATGGAAGCCTTCTTGAAAAAAGGGCGGCCATCTTGGAAAATACTGCCTGGCAGGATCTAAAATAATAAAATAAAAAAGTTGCCGCCTCCTCATTTTGAAAAAAGGCATGACACTAAACATTTTTATTATTTTCTTCTTTGCCTAATGCAAAGATGCAGAAAAGATGACACAGGGTTAATAATCATTATAATTACAGATGAATTTTCAAGTAAACCATGAACTGAACACGTTTTATTCAGGAAACCAGTTACTGGCAAGAAAATTACGTGAACAGTGTGCAGAGGAGTTGTTGCAAAATGGGTTGAAATATATTGAGCAGTTCCAAGTACAAATTGGAGGTAAGGGCAAGTTGGGGTGTGTTTGGGTATGGTTCACCCACCCATCACCCAATAAATTTACGAGTTCAAACTCTCATCAAATGAATCTCGAAGCAGTGCAATCAAAATCTATTTGCCTGAAACATCAAGACAATAAATTGGTTTTGATATTTTTTTCCCATTTGGCTTTTGAAAATCCTCCAGTATAACGTCCAAAATTTATGTAACTGGTTTTACAAAATGATTGCATTCAGCCGGAAAAAGTCAGTACAAAAAGTTCATGTCTTTATAAGCTACGTGTAATGGGTGGAATCCCAAAAATAAAACGGCGTTTTTAGGGAAAAATATGCTGAAGACGTAACTCTTGGTATAGCAGTGGGTGACAAGGCTGCAGATACTTGGACTACCACTGAATACCTTCAAAAGGCCCTCAAAGTAGAGGTTGATCATATGCTGGACAAAAACAGAAGGACCTGGTCAAGTCTTCTGCAGATTGCTGCACTAATAATAATAATGTGTGGACTTATATAGCGCACGTATCCACCAACTAAGTGGTGCTCAAGGCGCTGTAATAAACTAGCCACTGTAATAAACAGGCCCATTTGTAAGAAGAATTTTTATTTTGACTTCTTTGCTCTTCAAATTTTCTGGGAGGTTTTGCTTACATGAATGATATCGTAATTTATTTCTCCTAAATAATGTATCACCTTGATGAATTTTTTCCTATTTTAAATTAATTATTAACCTGTTAATAGTGATGTGAAAGGGCACTTTTTTTTACATTAATCTTGTCTGTCAGAGTTCAGTAAAATATGTGCAGCCTTTTCCCCAACACCTTTGTAATGCAGGACTTCCTGTTCCGTGGCATATTTCATCAGCTCTTCTTTCCTTTGAAGACGTTGAAATAATCTGCCTCGCTTGAAAGATCAATCTACATCCTATGGTCTGTGGATGGCCTCCCAGCATCAGAAACCTTGGGCAGCAGCTTTGTGCCGAACCATTTTGTATATTTGTTGCCTCAAGAAGGTCAGTACAAATACATTTCACTGTACATGTATTGATTTAAAATAATGAAAAACTTGTAATAATGTAAAACTTGTAATAATGTAAGTAAGACTAATTGCGGTAACACCATGTGGCATCTCAATTGAGTAGTAATTAGTTCTGAAAAGAACTGGAGGTACAACTCGACGTTTCGATCAGTATGCTCTTGTAATAATGTAAAACTTGTAAAATTCATAACTTCACAGATACGGTATATTCAGTTCCTACAGCATGTTCCAATGCTCAACAAGCCAAAAAGCGGAGCTTGCCAACACTTTTCGACTTCTTCACGGTGTGTTTTAAAGCATGAACATTCTGTTATGTTTCACAACTTGAGTTCATGTTAATGATTGAAATAAAAACCACCATTAGTTGAGTTGAAAGGTCATATTTTTAAAATGCAAAACAATACTCTCCACTCCACTCCCACAACCTTGAAAACGGATCTGAAATTTAACAAGCTATTTTTGTCTCATCACAAAATTTATGAGCTTTTAAATTAGACACGGAAAATGTGCACAATTTAAGCCTTACAATGACATGTCATGCATTTTCTTTTGAAAACAATAAATCTATGTGGAAAGCAAAATTTATGTGGCTGATGTAGACAGTGTTTATTTAATAATTAATGTTTTTCATGGAGTTAAATTAACTGCATATTTATGTTACTAACATCATTCACACTTATTTTAAGCATGTTGTGATTGAACAATTTAAAAAAAAATACATACAGAATTTTTGAAATGAATGTTTCTGTAATTTAACCCAAAAAATCCATGGGAATGTGTTGTAACACAACAAAGTAGGCAGTAATTTTTTCAGTTCATTTAAATCACTCACAGTTTAAAATTTAAAGTAGACTTGAAGTTGTATTACCCAATTTTTGCAGAAAGACCAAAACAATGTTTCTGAGAGAATTTGGACAGATGCTGCTGTTTCAAAACGAAAAACACTTGGAGCACTAAGTTTATTTACAAAAAATACACAATGTAATAGTTACTTTAACCCTCCTACAATCTGTGAAATGTTTGAAACAACGCATTCAGGCCACTCCAAGCCATTGCTATGGTAGGCAGTGGTTCCTCATATCTATACTGCATAGTAACATAATGCCTCATATGTCTGTTGGTTTTAGTGGTTTGTGATTGACATATTGCAGGGCATATTACTTTGTTCCAGACTCAGTGGCTGGTGGTAAGTTACTATGGAGAGTCTGTGTTTACAAAATAACTGCTGAAAATCCCAATGGCCATGATGGAGGCTTGGTATGGTTTATTGGTCTCAGTGGCTGATGGTGATTTATTATTGGGAGTTTGTTGAAAGGAAGTTGACAACTATTTGTGTGGTTGACAGATCAAGTACATGTAGGAAGAATGCTGTATAGTTGCACTTTCAAGGCAAATGCCTGCTGTCCCTTGGTTTTGTCCTGTAGTTCTATATTAATTTGTTCTTCAGATTTCCAAAACCCTCCGTGTTTTGATAATTCATCAATTAATGCTTCGCGGGATTCCCTTGATTCTTTCTGTTTCTTTTCAATTTCTTGTTTTTTTTTCTTTCAGATGCTGGATTCATTGTTGCTGTATGTCATTTTGTGTTTTCCTGTCACTCGGTTGGGCAAACTCTGTTGTGCTCGACATTCAACCAGGCAATGATCAAACTCCAAGTCGTTTTTTACAGCTTTTAAACACTCATTCGTTGGTGACCAAACTTTATTAACAAAGTCTAGTATATGTGGCCTCAAAAAGAAACATGCACTGCCATTCAAAAAGTATACATGAAAGCGATTTCCAATGATGGGTTGCAGGGGGTTCTTGTTTACACCACACATCTTTAGATGGGCTTTGACCTCTGCAGGAAAAGCAGCCCCATCTTTGTAACAAAGCCGGCTAAGTGATTGCATTAAGGCATACGCATCACTACACCCTCTTGGTTTAAAGCTCATAATTGTATTAGCCTCAGGTTTGTGTTCTTTTTCCCAGTATTTTACAGTCTTCAGCTGATTTTGCGAAAGTATCCAAAGGGTGCATTCCACCAAAAAATAGTTTAAAGTGGAACCATCTGTCGTCAAGCGTTGTTCTGCCAGCTTTCTGTTTGCAGCTTTATTGACAATGTGTCTATCTGTCATTGTGTTAGAAATATTGTCGAGGATCTTCTGTTTTAGGCCTGGCTTGCCACACGATGTTTGTATGCTCTCAAGACTAGAGTTTATTGTCTCAACATAAGCATCAGCATCACCACTTGCCATTTCCTTAATCCCAACAGTGTAGGTGGAAGTCTTTGTTGATATTTGTACTTCGCCAAAGTGTCTACGTTTTTTTGTGGTGCCATCATACTTCACAGTCGTCTCAGCTGCTGATTCAAGCTCCTCGCCAAGTTGAAATTTACTCAGTTCTCTTATTTCTGGTACAATTCGTCATCGTTTTCACGAAGTGACGAATCTGTAAAAAAAAATTTTTTTTGTCAAATTCAGTTTTGTAGATATTTGAGATGTATTCATTGTGGCCAACATTTCCGCTAAGTTTCAAGTGTTGAAACGTCATAGTTTCGTAATTACGCTATTAATATACCTAGCGAATCACTCAGCTAAGCTGTTTTCCGTTTTCACGAAGTGACGAATCACCATTCGCCGCTTTATATATTGAAATACATAGCGATTGGCAAAATGCCAAAGCGGGTATTGTTGGTTTTGCGTTTTCACGAAGTGACGAATCGTGTGACCTACTTACGTTTAGCGTTTTCACGAAGTGACGAATCGCTTAATACGTTGTTTAATATACAGCGCTCTGCACGCGCGGTCTTGTTTTTACGTTTTCACGAAGTGACAAATATGTTTGGAAAGTAATTCCCCATTAATTATAATCTCTATGATAAAGATACCGACATTTCTTTGTAATTAAAGTTATTAGCTTTAAGTAGGAAGCAAAATCTAAAATAATTAATGCTGAAAAGTCTTTGAAATTGCGATTTCAAAAACAGTTCAACTTCATGTGCGATTATCTCAAAACATGGATTTGCAGCTGTGTGGGCCGATTCGTCACTTTGTGAAAACGGTGACGAATTGTCTTGCAGGTGCTTTCATCAGGTGGCTTACCAACTTGTTTGCCAGATAATTTTTCAACACAGAATTTGATAACTGGAGAGGTGTTTTTGGCAGCGACCTGTCTACTTGAACAAAAATATACACATTCTCTAACTGCTGCATTAAAGGTCTTACCGTCGCGCATGGTTGGTATTACATCTGATTCACATGTTTGTAGTTTATCCATCAACTTTATATTTTCAAGTTCAAGTGATGCCACTCTTTCTTGAGCTTGAAGTAGTCTTTCTTTCTGAAGTAGTCTTTCTTTCTTTCTTTCTTTGTGATAAGTTGATTCGGTTGCTTTACGGCGTTTTAGCTTTATTTGAGATCGATACAAGAGATTACGTTTCTGGCTTTGGAGCTTCCTTACATTGGCTTGAAGTTGGCCGATTTTCTCCAGCAGTATTTTTTTGTCAAGTTCAGCTTGTTTTTTCCTCTGTTGTTTGATTTTCTTCTTGATTTTAGTGAGCTGCCTTTGTTTACGTTTTATTGATTGTTTATACTTTCTTATAGAATCCTTAAGTTGTGCATGTTCATTTTCCATTGATGTGGCTCTCCTGACTGCATCTTCTGCTGCTGTATTCTGCACATTTGGTTGAAGTTTCTTCCAGAGCGCAACAATGAGTGCACGCATGTTTCCTTTTGGTGGACTGCTTAGGGTGCTGTTTAGTTTTGTGATTACTTGATAATGATGATGATGATGATGGCAGGGGAAACGGGTTATTCATGAACTGTTCAAGTTTCTGTACTTGTGATGAGCTTCTATTTTTCTTCATCGTTTTGTAGTTGGATTTCATTTTATACAGTGCAGAGAATAAATTTGCCTTGGATGGAGCAGTCCATAGATTATTATCTTTGTACAGCTTTTGAATCCATTTGTAAATGTTTTCTTGCGAGTATCCTTTTTTCAGCAGACCCAGAATTTCAATTGCTGCACCAGTTGTAAGTCCGTTTTTCAGCAAGCAAGGTTGGGCTCTGTTTTCAAGTCTTTCAAGGGTGATTTCACCTTGGTTGCAATAGGTTCCAATGCAATCCATCTTTTGCCTTCAAAAGGAAAACTTAAAAAGTGAAAGTTAATTAAAAACTTGTTCACAGTAGCAATGTGTTAAAACCAATTAAAACAGCATAAGTCTTACGCAAGTGGTTCATCTATTAAATAAGCTTGAGAATATTCTTTGAATTGTTCCGGAAAACAAAATAACCTTTTTCTAAACTTGCAAAAAAGAATGAACGAGAAAAATGTTGTGGGATTGTTTTGAATAAAATAATGTTTACAAATTCTAGAAGAGACCTATACATTTAGGCAGAGTTTCACTACATGTAGATTACATTATTTTTGTCATTAATTAACGAATAACTTTTTAAACTGTTTTTTTTTATACAAATTCTCAAAACAGCGCTTAAATTTGGGCAGGGGTTTCCCTGCGGGTGGTTAACCCATTAGAAATGAATCTGATAAGATATTTGTGGATTTGGTAGTAAAACAAAGCCAAAATATTTTATACAAATTCAGGCTTAGGAAAACTATGCAAATCGTTTTCATGTCAGATGTATAATTTTTTTCACCACCCTGTCGCCAAAATATGCTTAGTTAAATTCCCCCAAAATAACAAATTTTACTCACCTATGAATACAAGATACCTTACTTTGAAGACAGCAAGGAGGCAGTTTTGGAGTTTAGGGAGAAAGAAATGGCTTCCGAAGGTTAAGCATCGCGATAGAAGTTACAGAACTGTATGACATGCACTACGAGAATAACACACTCGGTGCGGGCCGCGTCTGTAGCAATCCGCTAGCTGCGCGCTACGAAAAACCCGGCAACAAACGGTCCCGAAACGGACAGAAACTGCTTGCCGCGTAAAACAAATAACTCTTTTTAACAAAGTGGTATGGTACAATTCTATATATTTTCTTATAAAAGAACATTGTTACGTATGGACTGGCTAAACAGCCAGTCACACACGGCAGAAGGAAAATGAACAATATAACGGCTAGTAATTCAAAAGAACCATGGAACGAGAAGAACAAAACCAGCAATTATCACACAAAGAACCATGGATTAATATTCAAATAAACTTAACATCATAATTTATTTATAAACAAACACTACATTCAAAGAATACGTTATAACTACTAGAAACATCTTTACATAAATAAAGAGAACTTACATAAATGGCAAACGAAGTTACAACCGGTTATAAAGTAAAAGGTGCTCTGCCGGCTGAACACGGGTGACGGCTGGGCTAAGTCTAACGGTGACCAACAACGATATTGACAACATCAACAGCAGGGTAGCAAGGACGACGACCTCCATCATCAACCAGTTCCGGGAGTCCCAGCACTCACTGTACGCCACAGTCGGAGGCGCCAACTCGACATCCCTCAGCCAAGCGATAGAAACAAAAAACACTACCCGGCCGCACCCATGATCCAGTCCACAGAGAACTCAGCACTGGGTTTACGTACCCATTTATACAGGGCCGATTTGGTTAAATGAGCAAACATAATACTTCGTACAGCTTGTCCACAACATACTAAAGAACACACAAACATAAAGAAACATATGGGGAATACAATCACCAGGATCATTAAAATTCCCAAGCTCTGGGCCAGGAGGAAATAAAATTGTTAAAAATCCTCGACTGTAACAACATGATCTTTATCAAAATTAAGTATAAAACAGACAGA
Source organism: Zoroaster sp. YZ-2022 (assembly GCA_029582265.1). Taxonomy (NCBI): domain Eukaryota; kingdom Metazoa; phylum Echinodermata; class Asteroidea; order Forcipulatida; family Zoroasteridae; genus Zoroaster; species Zoroaster sp. YZ-2022. The sequence goes on from CM055816.1 coordinate 82,480,696, forward strand.
ATAACCACACTCTAAAAATAAGTGTTTATGTTTTAACGCTAAAATAAACGCCCGCTTGCTAACACGTTAAAAATTGTTAAAATAAACACGTTTATGTGTTAAAGAAAATAAACACCAAAACACGTATATAGGCTGATAACACTTAATAAACACTTCAACATGTCTTTGCCCTGCAAGGGCGTTTATTTCTAAACATTCTGTCGGAGGGCGCTTATTATTTAACGCTCTCACCCATGCACATGGGCAATTCTCCGGTAACGGAATGACGTCCATTCATGACCCAGCCAACATTGGCCCATCACCTAGAAAATATGTTTTATACTAGACTACTAATCTGTGTATGAAATGGTAGACAAGATCCAACAGATTCATTGGACACAAATGAAAACAAAAACAATTCACCTGCTGGGTCACTTTAGGGAGGTCAAAATTTCGGTAACGGAATTATGGCAAAGGACAAGCAGTTTTCAGGTCTGGCATAAATTAATAAATCTCTGTGAAGTTTAGTCATTTCCAAAAGGGGTGTTATTTGTAGTATACAGACTTTAGTAGGGTTAATAACTACAATGCAAAATAAAATTTGAAATATCCCTTCATTGAAAAAAATGACCTTCAATCATGGTAATGGAATTACGTCAGGACGGTAACGGAATTACATATTGTATTTGTACAGGTCTAAAAATAGCGCTAAATGCAAGGCAAAAACAGTAATAAAAAACAGTATTTTACTTGAATTTCTACATTTAGGCATATCCATTTTGTGTTTTTTATGATATGCAATAATGTTCTCACAAGTACATATCCTGAACATACATAATCCAATTAAATCATGCCAACTTAACAATTTCCAACCAAATTAATGAGCGCTTACTACAAGTACTGCCCATAAACACTGTACAAATACATGTACAGCATACTTTTGCATTCAAACTAAACATTGTGTCATATTTTTTAGGAAACAGTGTTTTTTAAAGTTTTTTTATTGAAAAATATTTATTAATTAACATTAAATAAAAGTTTGTCACAGAAAATGTCAAAAGTCGCAGTAAAAGTCATTGTAACAGTAGTAAAAACTTGAAAGTGCAGTGCAAATCTGTAACCATAGTTACCGTAATTCCGTTACCATATATTAAAGTACTAAGCAAATGTCCGAAAGTGAAATTATTTTTTTTATAAAACTTGTAGGGAGGTATATTTAGAAAAAAACAATGTTGGGATTTTTATTTTTATTTTCTTTGGCCAAAAATTACTTGTGTGCATTATTTTGGTAACGGAATTACGTGTGATTTTCTCATGTTTTATTTTTAAATTTATGGAGAACACGAAAAATAATTAATTTTTTTTTTTACATACAAAAGTAATCTTTGGTTCAATGGCTATCTAGACACACAAACAATTATTTTCCCATAAGGCCTCCACTAATCACAATGTCCAAGAGAATTAAATTTGAATTTTTAACAAATTCCACATATTGAGACTTAATACCCAAAAATCCATATTTCTCCCAGAAAACACAGGTTTTTCAAATTTTAACCACTTGGATTGGATTCCCTATGAAATTCTGGTCTAGAATCAATATGAAATATTCCTCTATTGCTAATGTAAAATTTTGAATTTTTTTTCTCTCTCCCATGGAGAATTGCCCACATTGCAGTTAAACACAATTACAAATTGCAAAAACGAATAATCATAATATAAATTGCATAGGGCCTATTGTGTCCTTCCCTTGACATAGAAAATTGTCAATACACACTTCACTTGAATTTTACCACATTTTCAAGAGATAGAACTAATATTAGAATCAAATATCCAATTCAAAAATACAAGCTCATGAGCTTAATGTGTTTTTTCCAAGAACATTTTGAAGAAAAAAAATCAAAAGACGCTGCCCTGCATTACAGAATGCAAATCTTTGTCTATTTCCCCAGGCAAAGCTCCTACTGATAAACAATTTTAAAAAGTTAGTTTCATGAATCCACTTTAAAATAAAATTACAGTGCCAAATGAGCTGCTTTATGAGCAGCTTTATGAGCTGCTTTATCAGAAAATATTGCTTTACACATTTCTGCCAAGAAAACTGAGCAGGAAACTAGTCACAAACAGTATACCTGGCATGGTATTTTAGATGGTGATGTTTTTCTTCTGGTAGGCAACATTTATTTTGTACTCGGCTAACTTTTGATGATTTGGATACATGACCGATACAATCATGATTGGTGGAGTTAAAACAAATTAAAGCTTCCTTTTTGCAAACTCGATAACAGTACCAATATTTAGACGAATATTTGTCTGAAATAAAGCCATTAATGCGAAAATTGTGTCCCAACACTCGGTTCTTATTTCGATTTGTCAAACTGAAATAAGCATGAATACGAATGTGCACAAAATCCAAATTTTCAGAGAGCTGCTTAAAATAAAGGTATGATACAATGTTGGTTTAGGAAGAGTAAATTCATTCCCACCCTCTAGTTCTCAATAAACACACCATACAACTGATATACCTGTGAACGTTTCATCACGTTATGTGGTCACGTTCTAGAGAAAACACTGTATGACAGTCTAAACTGCCGTGCCGTGTTTTCTCCAGAACGTGACCACATAACGTGATGAAACTTTAACAGGTAGGTCAGTTGTATGGTGTGTTTATTGAGAACTAGAGGGTGGGAATGAATTTACTCTTCCTAAACCAACATTGTATCGTACCTTTAAGCAGCTCTCTGAAAATTGGCCCAGAATAAATTTTAAACATCCTTCAATAACACTTCTAAGTTTAATACAGTTGTTGTTGTTTTTTGTTTTTTTTGTTTTTTTAATCTAACAATATTTCAAAATGCAACATTTCTTTGATACTCGCTTTCTTGTATTTTGGACCCAGTTAGTTACACACTTTTCAATTTAGAGGTAAACGTCTGGAAGTTAGTTCCTTTGAACGAGGTGTACGGCTCCTCCAGAATAACCTGCTGCAAAAACTCAAGAAGCTGTCCATAGATTGCTGGATTGTTAAGATCGAAGACGTAGTAGCAGGCGAGTAGGATTAGGGCAGCTTGGAAAACATTATTTGTATTACAATGAATGATCTGTCCCTCCCCAACAATGTAGGTTAACTTTACTTTTTCATCTTGTGTCAATATACGAAGTGCCATGGGTTCTTTCTCTTTTACCGGTTTCACCTTTAACACTCTTGGAAGTTTTTCCTTTGTTATGTCCACATCATCTATCTGTAAAACAAAAATACAAATAATGTTGTATTTGGACCCAACTGCTAAAGATGTCAAAGCAGAGACTTCACACATACATTTTATTTAAGCCTTTGCAATTTTTGAAGTATCTGGTGGTGTAGTTTTTGTGATGTTCGGTCGATTTATTATCAATGTTTTGTTCTGGGGCATAATGTAGCCTAGCTCTCAGAGTTGCGAAATGTGTATTTCTCGTTGGGATTTCCTGTTTGCTCCGACATAATGATATCTCTAGGACAATCCAGTAATGTATAAGTAGTTACAAAAATAACTCATCAAAACTGGCATGTTCTTCATTGGTACTTAAAAGTTCAACCAAAAATCAGGAGAAATATGTGGGCCTGAAAGTTGGTATAAATCATAGAAAAATACCAAAAGAAAAATATTCAGTTTTACCTTGATCAATGTCATCACAGATTTGGATTTGATGCCTTTGCCCTTAACTGCTAAGCGGTTTTCAAGTGTCGCTAAAGCCTCAAATTTTCTAAACGACCATTAAAGTCTTCATCCGAGAGGCAACCAATATTATTAGTCCTGTTGAATGAGAATTAAACAAAATTGAAATAGCAAAAGAAACTCCTAGCTAACCAGCACAATGGTCTTATGTAATAAATAAAAATAGCCCGATTAACCAATATAATATAGGTCCACCTAGATGGCATTGTGCAGTGTACACAACTGGTATACACAATTGTTTCAGGGGCAAAGCCATCATTATGAAATGCAACCCTCTACAAATGTTTTCACACATTACACATAATTTTTGTCTTTTGGGGGTTCACAGAGATGATTTTCATAATAACATAGGCATTAATATTTGACAAAGGATGCATGGTCATACACTGAAAGTCTGAATTTCTTCAGTGGTTGCTGAACCGTATCAGATGAGGAAGCAGACCCAGTAGTCTCAACAGAGGCAGCAGTCTTTTTGTTTTCTTTGAGTCGTAGCTGGCGGATGCGTGAACTCAGCTTGTTGCTTATGAAAGACTAAATAAAAGCAAAAGAAAAAAAATGTACAGCGTAAGTATAAAATTAATACGAAATGGGTTACTGTTGCAGAAAGGAAAGATATTCATTTGAAAATAAATTAAATACACTAAACCGCAAAAAATGGGTTATTTACATATTTATTCAAAACTTGAGCACATGAGTTACTGGACACAGGGAATGGTTTCATGGTCAAAACTGTGTATATCCTCCATTGGCGTCAAGAACTTACTACCCATATTTGCGTTTCTTTTGCAGTTCGGTATACTTTCCATATGGTTTTATAAAACAAATTTTGCATATCTTTACAATTACAAATTTGAAATCTTAAATTTTTATTTATCGTTGGGTGCCCGGCAGAAGGTCGTAAAGGAGTGTGTCCGGCAAAAGGGTGTAAGCAAATAAACACGCACAATTGTATTTCGAGAAAATCCAGTTTGTAAGGTTTGACTGTTTCTAATATGTTTATTAGTCAATGTATGGAATTTAAATTCAGCATAGGAATAAATAAGCATTATTTGAGTAATTTTAGCAATAAATATATTTGAGGTATTCATTAATGTTACAAATCTAGCCATATTATTGCTTACGAGTAAACGACCTTCTGCTGGGATAAATATTGTACATAGGGTGCCTGGCAGAAGGGCGTAAGAGTCTTATGACCTTCTGCCGGGCACCCGACGATGACCTAAACAATTTGATAGGTTATGCAGTAAGTATACAATCTTATTTTAGAACTTAATTAATTTAAACTTAAACCTTATTGTAAAATATTCATACGTGCATCAACTATTGCTTACCCAAGGTTTGGTTCCATCATGTACAAGACAGGGATGTTTTTTTACAAGCTTCGCCCCTATGGCTTGGTAGTGTGCTGTATCCCTCATATTAGGATACTTGAAATGGTAGAACTGGGCGGCCTCCCGCAGCACTGCTGGCAGAGCACGATCAACCTCATTGTGCTGCAGCAACAGCGTAGTTGTAGGATTGAATGCTGGAAGCTGAATCAGTGCTGCTGTTGGCATGGTTGATTGTCGTTTGTTGCCTATTATGAAAACATACAATACCATATTATTTTCAGCAAAAGCAAAAACAAAAACAAAAAACATGAAGCATGTTGAACTTGCTTGCATTTTTTTTCACTGAAAAGCGAAGAACATGTTAAACCCTTTTCGCCCAAATAGTGCACATATAATTACTTAAGCATAAAAACAGAAAAATGTACCCTACCAGATTGTTTTCATTGTGTTTGACAAGCATGAAGATGTGAAGAAATACAACTGTAAAAACTGTCTGTTTATTTAACAGACAGCTAAAAGAAAAAACATGATTTGACTCGGTTTGAATTATTGAGAAGTACAAAAAAATGATAAATTATTAAAAGGACTACGGATATTTTATCTGAGCCTTCTGAGGCACTTTCAATTGTTAAACTTACTTGTTGAAGGAATTGCTTCTGGCTCATCAGTACGCTCAATGTCATGTGTGTCAATCGGACCTGGAATGCCATGTGTGTCAATTGGACCTGGAATGTCAGGTGGGCTTGGCGAGGCAGTGACAACTGGCTCCTTAGGAGTGTTGGTTGAGCTTGATGAAGTAGTGATGCCTGGCTCCTTAGGAAGGTCGGGTGTAAATGGTGTAGTTGCTGGTACTGCTGCTGGGTCACACCACTGCTCGTCAGGAGTAAGCAGAAGCAATATCTCACCACCAAAGTGTTGCAATATTTCATCGTCATCAAGTTCAGTACCATCTTGTTGAAGTACTACACGCACTTCAGAAGAAGCAGGCATTCTCAATTTTGATTTCCCTGCAACAAATTAATCAAGATAAATTCATGGACTCTGATCTTTGAGTGTGTGTGTGAGCTTGTCTACCTGCTGACACTAATGACTTTAACAAAAGGGATCCGGGTGGTTTCAAGGACATCCTAGGTTCGGTTTTATGTACAAAACCAATAGGGATTTTGCTTTAAAAAGTCCAAACAATGGGAGAACAACGAGAATTCCTTGATTTACCGGGTCGACAAACATGTGTGCATCTGTGTGCGAGCATGGCAGCATTGTTGTCATCATCATATGTTGAGTTGGACTTCACTGATTGTCTTGAAACCTGATGGTTACATGTAGCTTGGTAGTAGAAACCCAAAGAAGCCTATTCAGTTTGAGGGCTACATGTGATGTGTCAAAGTAATTAGGACTAAAATAAGTGTGCTTAATGACTGTCATTGAACCAAGTACTTTTACACAATTCGTAAGGACAGGTGGGAGTCAAGTCATAGAGAGGGACACATTAGTGAGTCATTTTTTGTTGGTATAACACACCATTTTTTTAGACAATGAAAAAAGCGCCAATCAGCTTTTTACAAGTTCCATGCAATTTTTTAGATTAATTTTTTATGATAGCTTCTTGTTAAAATAATGAGCCTGGCTGTAAAGCAATGTACAAAAAAATGATGACTTTACCACACCAAACTTAACAACAATTTTCCCGCAAAGACACTGATGTGGTGACATCTGTATTATTTTAAAGAGTATATAAAGGTAATTAGGAAATGAGTTTATTTAAAACTTACCTCTGGTCATCACCTCATCCAGAGTGTCAGCTTTAACCATCATCTTTATGGATCTTGCTCCATTCCACACTGGGGCATTATAAACAATGTTCAAATATTATCTTAATTGCTGTGTAATGAGTGTCATCTGGAAGCTCCCCCCCCCCCAAAAAAAATGAATAAAATAACATTTCTCACCATTGATAAAATGCCAAACAGATAAAACCTACTATAACTTGTGCATTCATAAGTTGAATGTCCATGTACAACTGTACTTAATTTACTAAATGGCATATGACTGGTGCCCATATTTGTTACACACACATGGACGATCCTTATAAAAGTGGACACTCATGGGCATTTTCACTAGCAACTCCTGATATGACACCAACCGGAGGGCTTGATCAATTGCAATTTCATATGCATTGATTTCAGAGATAACATCTGTGATTCAAATGTCGTGACACATGAACAACTTACTGTGTTCATGCACATATGTCTGCAAGCCATCCAAGAATTGGACAATTTTCTTCATCATAACGAAGAATCAAAACACATCCACTTTTGAAGACATTGCCGTGAATAACAACTTTCTCTGCATGAAAAATGCTTTCAATGTCAGGGAATTTTTGTATCACTGTCTCTATATGGCTTGGTGACAGCTCATCAAGCACTTTTTCATTTCCACCATGTACTGTATCTCCCTCATATAGATAATTTTCTGATGGGAGACCTGTCGGAGAGAGCATTTGAGAACATAGCCATTTCTGATGTTTATATGCCATACTTTTTGGTATGTTCTTGAAATTCTTCCACTTCATACTTGTGAACTGTGAATGCTTGGCCTCCCATCTCATGCACCATTGTACCCTTCCTGGGCCAAAATTTTAAATTTGCTGAGGTAAATGAACTATGTAGTGCATCTTGGGTGTGAAACTAGCTTTAGGATATTCCCTTAAATAGCTCACATGATGCTCTCTTATGAGGTACTGTAAATCAGGCACTGTATCAACTGTGACACATGGGCTTGTACACAAATGTGTAATTTGTATTAGCAACAGCAAGATGTTGAATTTGGGGTCATCATGTGGCACTTTCTTGCTCAGGATGTAAGGCAAGACACTACACAAAGTCAATATGCACGCAGACGTTTGCTTGATTGTTACATCTGAGTAATAGTGGGATTTCAAAATTGGCTCTGGCTTGTCTTTAGCCTCTAAATATGAATAGGGATATGTGGCTAACTGATTGTTTAGCCACATCAGAGTAAAGAAACTCTTTGCGTCAATACAATACAACAAAAGTGCTAATTCACTAGGAATCACCCCTTCTAAAAGAACATCCATGGGGTCATGTAAAATACATTTTATGTCAAAATTTGTAACGCAAATCTTTATGGGCAGTGTGACATGTTCTGCATGGAGAAAAGGCAAATCCAACACCTTCTTTGAAACCTCCTAGCAAACTTGCTGCAGGTGTGTCTGCAACCACAGCAACAAGGCCACCTTTAATGAGTTTTCTGTCACCACCAAAATCAAAATCAATTCCAGTAGAGGATAACTCATTCACCGTTGCAAGAAAATCTCCCAATATTTTGTCTATGCCATGTCTTTTTAGATGACAAGTCTTTGCAATGGCTACCAGATAGAGTGATGACAAGCGAGATCTATCTTGTGGTGGAATATTGGCTATAGTCATGTAGAACATAGAAATTTTATGCTTCCTTGTTTGTGTACCCAGAGGGTTCACAATCTCTAGATCATCAGTGTACAACATTATTTGGAGGGCTTGACCATTGTGGCTAAAGAGAGGATTGTTCTTAACATATTCACCATGTCGCATAAATCAAACATGTATTCATTGTTACTGAGGTGAGGATTAGTAACATATTGTCGTATTTCAGGCATTCTTAGCAGTGTGCTCACAAGATCCTTTAAAGGGACAAAGGACCCACAGTCTTTAACTACTTGAACCTGCCCTCTGACATCTGCATTTCTATGTCCCAAAACAATTTCCTTTGGTAGTAGATAGGGACAATTTAGTTTGTAAAATTGCTCCCTCTTGTAACTGGTTTGAAATTCAGACATATTGTCACTTGTCTCACCAATCAAATCTAGGAGAATGTCTGTATCAATGTTCTGTTCACGAAGCAGCCTTTTAAATGACTGTTTTTGCCTTCCAAGATGATAATCAACAACAAATGTTGTGTTCTCCACAACTGAATTCACTGCCTTTTGAGTCAGTTTGAGCCCAGTTTCTAAATGCAAAGTATACGAGGCAAGCAGCATTTTATCATCTTCCCCTTTTTCATTTTGTATACGGTCATTATTAACATCATCTTGATCATCTACATCCATTGCATTTGCAAACTCATTCAAACTTGGGTGCCCATATTTGCTCTATGTGCTTTACTTACATGAACTTTAAAGCTTGACCAACTTTTACTGCTAAAAGCACAATTGCCAAAATCGCAGTACACTTTAAAACGAGGATCATTCCTGTGTGTTCTTGTGACATGATTAGTAAAATCTTTGAAACTTTCGGTACCAAAGCATGTACACATTGTACAACTATAGTAACTACAGTCTGCCATACTTTAGTTCAAGTATAATGTTCTATAATTTGGCATTAAAACGGTGAGAAATGTGAAACTTTAATTGATGAATAGATGCATTTGTGCAGTGTAGGAGGTTTTGAACTTAAGTCAAATGTACGTGTAAAAATCAAAATCAAATCAACACCATTTTGGGGGCGGTAGGGGGAAGAGGAAATCAAGAAGAGTATAAAATGTGTACCTATTAATGATACAGATCGAGTGGTGATGCAGCGAAAACCTGGAAAAGATAATAATGAAAAGATATGAATACTTTTTGATAGTACTTGAATGCTAGCAATGCTTACTAATAGGAATTAAATCTGAAACTAACATGGCTGCCCAGAGAACCTGCCAAATAAGATTATGTCCAAGCAGACAAAATTAATTATGATACTCACAAGGACCCTCAAATTAATTAACCATCAAGATTCATCATGCCAAACCATGCCCAGAGTGCAGTGTAGGACTTGTTTTTAAAAACAAACTACGTACATGTACGGTACATAATACAGTCTGTGTTGAATTCAAAGCCAAATCAAGTCAACACCTTTTGGTTTTGTTTATTTTTGCATCAACCCCCTTAGAGTACTTCCAGTTCATCTCTTGGTCTTGTGGGTTTTTACTTCTTTTACTTTCCAGCTGCTTTTTATCTAATGTATGTGCAATAATTTTCACTATTTTATATTTTTTATAAGGACAATGTATGTATATTGTTATTTACCCCCTGGATGTGGGGCAGCAGGTCTACAGATCATACCATGTATTTGCTTTTGCTGTCCTTAGCCCATCCTGGGTGTTAATGTATTGTCTTGTACTGTTTTATTAGCGAATAAAATAATAATAATAATAGTAATAAAAATATTTTCCCGTATTCCACTCATGCTTGTGTGATAACGAATAGTATTATTAGTATTTATTTATTTGTTATATTAGTAGTATTTTTTTTTGAGGGGGGGGGGGGGCGTGGGAGTTTAATAAAAAAATACAAGAGTATGTGTAACGTTACCTGTTAATGATGCCCACATCCAAGTGACGATTTGATGCCAGATTTGGATGGCAGAAGCCAAAACCTGAAAAATACAATTAAAAGATATGACTGCTTGAGTAGACTTAGGCCTATTTTTCTTTTTAAATAAGGGATAAACTAATAGCACCACAGCAACCCTGGGTCCCTTGGGGAAAAGGAGGCGTGGCTATATAGGTGCACATCCAGGCCTAAACAGTATCTTTTTATTTGTCATATGCAGAAAGTATCTCTACTCTACCATCCAATGTCTGATGTGATGGAGCAAAATGGAGCAAGAAAAAGAACAGATTTAGTAAAAATAAAAGTAAACCATTCAAGATCATCCAGTATGTACATCATGGACATTTATGGATAAATACCTATACATTCAAATCCTCACTAAATCATGGTAAAAATGAAGCCATGACTTTGTGAGCCTTGTTGTACAGTGTTGTACAGTAGGGATGCACATACATGAACGAAAGTACAGGTTTAACTGGTTTAACTGGTCTGTTATTACGTACATTTACGTAGCGGGTCCACATACGCATGATGTAGTTATGCTACCACCATAATGCTCTCATATGAGGTAGCCTACTGTTGTTGATAATGTCATTTGTCTGCCAACTTTAACTAGTACTAGTAGGCCTAGTAGTAGGACTATACATTCAGTTCCAAACAACAAGCCTAACGTTACACATGATATAGGCCCACTGTACATGTACATGTCGGCTACATCATGCATGCACAAACTACTGACTACAGGACAGTGTAGGTCCTATAGATGTGATTGTGTGTATCCGAGCATCGTGAATAACTTTTTAGGAACGTTGCTCTGATTTTCATTTTTTAGTTTCGACAATAGCATTGTCATTAGGCCTAACCAGTAATTGTTAGCCCATATTTCCTAAAAACAATTAGGCCTAGCCTAGGTACCTAACGTTAGGGGGCCTAAAAAACGTTTCTGAAACATCAATCCAGTCCAGTGTTAATTGTTTAGAACACAGGGAATTTATGGGCGACATTTTGGGTCCCTCATCGAGTAAAATACGAAACATTATCTTTGTAAACTTTACTTTACTTGTGATTTTGATCTCTGTCAAGTGTCATGTCTGTACGATGAGTCTCGTTACTTGATCCGGCTGAATCTGCTCAACCGTTGTGCAAGTTACACAATCATCTGCATGCATGGTCGTCATGATGTCATCGATTAAAGAATCGACACGATCGATAACCCCGAAATGAATTTCCTGCTTTAGTTCTTATTTTCATGTGTTCCCAAGTCTGACAGAGTTAATTACAAGTAACAGTTAAAAGAAAAGCAACAACCCCCCCCCCCCCCCAAAAAAAAGACAACAAAACGAATTTTAATCTTAAGTCTGTACTCACCAACTTTTGACGACGCGACCCATTCAATCAAAGATGGCGCTGGTAAAATAAAACTTTTTTTCCCGCCGACGCGATCGATGTCAGTTACGTATTGCTAGAGCGATATGCCCATTGGCTAGGCTCATGCGTCCCACACGCTTGCGCGCGCGCCCTCCTCGCTCGGGAATCGCTGGGCTGCTGATGATCGGTCGATCATGTGACCACGACAGTTGTTTGTGTGGCGCCGGGGGAGGGCGGGGTGGGAAGGTGGGGGAGGGAGGTGTTGTCAATGGCTTAGGACGATGCCTTACAGCCTAGTATTTTAACGCCTCCCTTAAATTCCACTCGGTCACGTGACGTACTCATAAACAGTGGCATTAGACAAAAAATGCTAATTGCTAATTTTGTTTTAGTATTATTATTTCTTTTAGCATTTTCAATTTGTTGGGAAACATTATTGAAACAATTAGCTTGTCACGGATTTGACCTCTATAATTTACAACTGTATTCAAAACCAACATCTCTGATACAAGCATTCGACAAATAAACGGAAAGTACGCGTCTTGGAATAAACACCTATCCGTTTTAACAATAACGCTAGCACGCGTTTATTTACAAACATACCTATATGCATAACGTTTACTGAAAATGTGAACGAAACATGCTAACGTTTTCTATAGACTCTGGGCGTTTTTATATAAACGGTAAGCGTTAAGATATTAACACCTCCCGTTTGAATAAATATACTAAAACGCGTTAATGCTAGAGGTATTGCAACCACAACACATAAGCGTTAAGAAACAAACGTTTGGCGTTTAGAAATTCACACTAGACGTTTTCAAATGAACACCATCCGTTTGAATAAAGACACTAAAACGCGCTTATCATTAACACTATTTTTTAGAGTGTAGTGTTGGCACCACGTACTCTTTTAGTAGCTTGACTCCGTTGAAGTTTCTCTTGTCTCTTCTTGGTAGAGGCACGTGCTTGAGCCTTGCGCATACGCTTTTCATCTTCCGAATCACTGGCCAACTCGTCACTAACGTACTCGTCAACAGCTTTCCACCCAGCGTCGGATTTATCTGCCAACCGAACTAGTTTATTTCGTTTCTTAAGCTCGGCGATAGCTTCTTTTACAAGTGGTTCGGCTGATTCTTCCGTGGCTTCACCTAGATATTTATCAGCCTTTTCCAATTTTTCTAGCACCAATGAATTAAATTATATTGTGTCTTATTGCCTTTGAAACGAAAAGACACATCAGAGGCCCGTTTAAGCTGTTGTACTTCTTGGAACGTTGTTGCGAGCTTACTCTCGTTCTCTCGCCGTAGTGAATCCAGTGATGTATCAAAGTATTGCTTAAAATCGCCTAACGCCTCTTTTATAGTTTGGCCGACGATCTCTTTGGTAAGTAAAGCAAATTGTGGGTTTGCTTGGTCAGGATTATCACTGACAGACATGATAAAGGCGAATTTTGGCTGAACTAAAAATCCTGTACAATGTACTACATGTAGTTGTTAAGATGGCGGTAATGCTGACTTGTTTTTGGCACGTCTGTATGCTTGTGCGTCAAATCAGTAAGTGGTCTTTCACACGCCTTCTACTGTGACCCATACATGCCTGAGCGCACAGCACCTGTAGCAGACTCCCCGCGAGAAAATACATAACTCCTGTCCCCATAGGTCGTAATTTAGGCTCATGGTTTGATACTCACATGTCTATGAAATCTCATGTTGAAATCTCATGCTTGTGGCTCAGCATTTAATTTTTTACATAATATTAGACGCATTAGAAAATATTTGTCTAGAGAATGTACCGAAACATTGGTTCATGCTTTTATTTCTAGTCGTTTAGATTATTGTAATGGTTTACCGGATAGTCTAATTAACCAGCTTCAACGTGTTGAGATCTCCTGCGCTCGACTTGTTTGCAACTCATATAAATTCTGTCATATTACGCCATTATTAATTGACTTGCATTGGCTTCCTGTTAGGTTGAGGATTACTTTTAAGATTCTTCTGATAACTTATAAGATTTTTTATGGTTTTGCTCCTTACTATTTAAGTCAATCTCATTACTAAGAAGCCTCAGTCTCGTTATGGTCTTCGTAGTTCTAATGATGACACTCTTTTGAGCTACCCTGGGTATCGTACTAAAGTCACTTTAGGGGACCGTGCTTTTGAGTATGCTGCCCCTAAGCTCTGGAATGCTCTACCGATTAATATTAGGAAAGCAGATAGCATAGATACTTTTAAATCTTTGTTGAAAACTCATTTTTGGGGGATTGCTTTTTACTGATCGCTATGAGGAGGGATTGTGCTATTTGGTGCAGGATATGTTGTGTTAATAAATTGCTTGTGTTCTTGGTGTAAGATATGTTGTGTGAATAAATTGCGGGTTTTTGTTGTAGTGTTAAATTTGAATGTAAACTATTTATAGTTTAATTGTTATTGTACATGTATTGCGTATTTGAACACTTCTTTATAAGATGTAATAAATTGTGATGTCTTAAGCTTATTTTTAGTTTTAATATTGAATTTTAATTGTCATTTCGCTGTTAGATTATGCTATGCATGCAAGTTTAATTATTGTCTTGGTTTTATTAGAAATTTGTTGTGTAATAATTTGTGGTGTCTAATCTTATTTTTAGTTTTAGTATTGAATTTGATTGTCATTTTGCTGTGGATGTTCTATGCATTTTTGTTTTTTGTTTTGTGTCATGGTGTATATATATTTAACTTTTATTTATTATTATGTCACATGCTTAAATGATCGATTCTTTTAAATTGTATGTAAGTGTATAGTCTAAATAAGTTTTTCTATTGGAATTTTATTGTACATGTACATGTACTGCGCATTTGAACATTTCTTTATGGAATTTGCGCATTAGAAATGAATAAATTATTATTATAATTATTATGTACATCAAATATTACTTATTGAGCTTATCAGCTGAGTTGCCTTATTATTCGAGCTGGTCTGGATAATTTCTGGTGTGACTATTATCAAAGAAACAAAATAAATAAATAAACAAAACAAACCAAAAAGAAGAGAAAAAAACATGATACATACTTTGTTTTGGACAGACTGACTAACGAACAGTTTTTCAGCAATCTACATTTTATTTGGTGGAGTATTTTCAAAGTTTGTGGAAAATCTGGATACATTAGCTATTATTGGACACTAGATGCCCACAGTGTTTCGTGAACTTTATTATGATTTATGAACACTGCATGAAGGGGTTTGCCTTTATGTGTTTATACTGTCTGTGGATAGATGTTTCTTTGGAGTTTCTTTGGAGCAAAAGGGAATATACTTAGTTTTGAACTCTAACGTTACTATGATATCGCGAGATTGAACTCTTACTCTCATGGACGCTAAAGTTGTATTTCTGCAAGGATTCAGTGTTTTGAATTTTGATCTAGAGGGATTACAATGTTCAGTATTTGTTGTTCTCTAGGTGATGCCTTATCTAAGTGGTGGGGAGTGTAATGGGATTACTCTACATGACTGCATATATATTACATTACACATGCTGTTGACATCAACTGTAATTAATTAACCTGTTGACCCTCTGACAGATTACATTTACACGAACTGTGTGACATAAACAAAAGACTAGAGGATGGGAGATGTTGTTTTCCCAAGATGGCTGACTGATAGCCACAAGTTGTTAATTAGCTAGTAATGATTAAACCATGTAAATAAGTTCATATGAAAGCAAAATACCATTTCCATTATTGTCAACCGAATCATAAGTAACTAAAATAACTCGTCAGTCGTACCACGAACCGTCGTATCTCAGACTTACTTGCTCTGAGAAAAAGTGGTGTAAAGTTGGGCATGTTTTCAATGACTCATTTCTTAAACAAGCAGATTAACAATAAAATCCACTTGATGCAGTTTCGCAGCAGAATAACCGTCGATTCATTAAATAATTATCGTTTGTGTTTACAATCGTTTTTCTGACTGATATTTCATTCAAAAATCACACGTCGTTTTTGTGAAATTATCGTTTGCCTGTTTTCGGACAACGCGAACATGAAGTATAAAGTTACGACAGTTCGTGGAACGATGACGAGGCATTTTTGGTCCCCAGCGCGTGCGACGTATCCGTACTGCGCATGCGTGGTTTGATTTTATACGTGTACATCTATGCATTCATGCACTGTATTGACAAGGGGGTTGCAGGATGGCTCGATTTCAGTCTCTGATCATTGTTTTTAAAGGATGTTTTCCCCATTATCCACCACCATGGGATTAAAGGTCAAGTTACGTCGAAACCAAGAACAATGATAACAGAAAATAACAGATTGTTGCGATGTTTCAAGTTCTTTTATTTATTTAAACTTTACTCAAATTCATTCAAGCCATTCAAATTCATTTTTGTAATTCATTCAAATATTAATTGTTTTGCTACAATTAACGACATATTTTACAGTGATGCAAAAATGTTAACTTTATTCAAATTCATTGAATTCATTCAAATTCCTTGTAATTCATTCAAACATTAATTGTTTTGCTACTTGATGATGTGACAAGCTTTCAGGATTCTGATACTGATACGGAGTGCATGGTCTTATCAGTGCGGCAAGTGTTTGTAAAATGAAACATGATCTGCATGATAAATCAATGGCGTAGTACCAGTGCACATCTTAATCAAATCATCATACTTGTCTTGGGACAGCTTGGGCGTTCCCCGTGGGTATGCCTTTTTAGGACTGATTTCCAGCTGATGACCAACTTTTCTTTGCCCTTCATCGATAGCAATGGTAGAGAAGTTCATGTCAGTGTGAGAAAATTTCACCAGGATCTTACTAGGGTCGTTCTTTTCTACCTTCAGTGCCATAACTTTTGTCCAATCAACTGGTTCTCCTTCCACAGTTTTACGAACTTTCAGAATATGCACGTCTCTTGAAAGTTGTTTCCAGTCATAGATATCTGCTGTTTGATTTTCATGAACTATGTATTGAGAAGGATTTCGTCTAGACAGTTTAATCAGGGCAGCAAGTTGTGCAGGCAGAAGGATGTCACCAAAGTTTTTTATAGCTCTCTCTATCGTACTATGCATGGCATCGCCCTCACTTTGTCCGTGATTTGTTTCAAAGTATGATACTGTCACACTTTTCACCGATTTTGCGTGCTTAACAAAGTGCATGAGCATAGCTGGCAAAATTGAGTTTTTATTTTGACCACGACACCCATCACAGAATACGGCTACTTCTTTTTTCTTTTCCCCGTCCACAACTGTTAAGTAAGAGTAACAGTTTGATGCGATTTCATTCGATCCACGCATGGCCAAGCCCTCGTGATGCAAATAGCAGTATCCAGTTTTGCTTGCCAGCTCATACACTGAAATTATAACAGGACAATCTGCGTTTATAGAAAAGTTCACCTCTGTTTGACAACACTTGCTGCAGGTCAAACACTGATGCCACAAAGGTCTCAGGATTCAATTTTGCCTTTTCCTTCATCTCTTCTTTAAGTTCTCAAGCTTTGCATTTTTCTTGAATATGCTTTTCGTAATCGATACAGATCAGCGCTTTTTCTTCTTCATTCCCTTTTCTGTAGGCATCACACAAGCC
This sequence comes from Zoroaster sp. YZ-2022, assembly GCA_029582265.1. Classification (NCBI taxonomy): domain Eukaryota; kingdom Metazoa; phylum Echinodermata; class Asteroidea; order Forcipulatida; family Zoroasteridae; genus Zoroaster; species Zoroaster sp. YZ-2022. The sequence continues at coordinate 82,498,022 of CM055816.1, forward strand.
ACACAAATCCTTCTTGGGTGAATGGAACTTGAGTTTTATGTTTTTGAACGCCTTCGAGTAAAAACTCAAAGAAGCTTTTCTCATTCTGTTTGTGCTCTTCGAGATACAGTATGTACATCTTGTTTATGTTTAAGTCTGGTGACAAATACTGATAGCCAGTATTCGCTCTGCAAAAGTGTGATTCCATTTTAGGAAATCTGTTGATGTGTTTGCGCACTTCATCGACTAATTGTTGGTCTTGATCTTTTCTCACCCTACCACCTCGTTTCTCTGGTTCCATTACACCCAAAGACCTTGTTTTTATAACCACAGTACTGACCTGTCTTTCTGATAACCCCAGCGTGTTCAGGAACATGACTTTAACACACCTGTACCTTGGAGCTTATTTCATGGCCTTCATTGAGTGGAAGAAAATATTTCAACTTTATTTTCTTTCTGGGGTTTTGGCTCTGATTCTGTATTTCAAGATAGCGAGAAATCCACTGGCGTTGTAAGCTTAAGTTGCCTAAATCATAAAAAGCATGCTGTATTGACTTGCGGTCGGACTCCGGAAATTTCTTGCAGGACAACTTTCTTACATCACAAAATGCAGATGAACACCGCTGCTTGTTTTGCTCTTTTCTTGGCAAGACATACCTATTGGTTTTCTCAGTATAATATGACTCTCCTTGGATTCGCCTCATTTTGACATTATTTTTTGTTCCTTGCTTTAGTGCCAGATGGCTGAGCACCATCAGAGAGCCCTGTTTCAATTCTCTCTTCCCCATCTACCACATAATCTTCGGGTTGTGTTTGTTGGGGCGGATGACTTACACAGTCAATGTTCATTCCCCCATCAACTGTGATCAGTACTTCATCCTGATTCAGTGTGTTATCAGTTGAGCCAACCTCAACAATACAAGGAAAGTTATCAATTACAGATGATGCCATGTTATCTACGTACACAGAGGAAAAACTCATTGTGATTTGAACATGCATCACTTCTAATAAAATGTTCAAAACACAGTAAGCACTGACAATTAGCACGTGCTGCAAAAATATCCTCACGGCAGTGAAACTCTTAACACTGTTGAGATATGTCCATCAAGGTTTCCTGGTGTTCAGCAGCCTCTTTTGTAGGTGTTGTTGCATTTGGGATGGCTGTGGCAGCCATTTCAGTGGGTGTTGCTGTCTTGTAGGCGTTGAGGTCTTGAGCTGCAAAGAAATAACAGCACATTGAGGAATTAATTCACATTTAAATGAGATTGTTGTGTAGGAAATATGTAGTGCGCAGTGGCAAAAAAATAAGAGGAAAACAAAAAATGTCGAAAGTTGAAGGCTGAGCTATAAAATGTAGGCGATTTTTCTATTCCCTCTTAAAAAACTCAAAACTAAAATTTTGAAATCCTTTGGACCTTTAATGATATTCTAAATCACTGCTAAACAATTTTAAGCTATTTTACTTGAATTGTTCAAGTGAAGCAAAGTGAGTAAATAGTCCATTTGGTACTTACCAGTCTGAGACGGTGGACAAACTGCAGCTTCCGATGATGTCATGTTTTCTGGAAGGCAAATAAATAAGCACATTTAAACCGTCATAAAATGCTGTTTTACTCCAATTCTTATAAGATAGTACCACCTGCCGCTTTCCTTTTCATGGTTTATTTTCTTGCATGTCTGCTATCTTAGGACTGTGAAGATTCCTAGATTCCTAATTGCTACATAGGTATCTATAAAAGCAAAATACTCACTTCCTTTATTTGCCATGGTCTTGGTGGAGGGCAAGGTGCCATTTTCAGCCATTTTATGGCCTAAATCTGCAAACTAACGTTAGTCCTAGTCTGCAAATTGCAAGCTGCGCTGCATGCATGGGCCAAGTTTGCACAACGACCATTATGCATTGTCGACTAGCGGTCGATGTTGCCTGGTACTCAACACATGCTTTTGAGCATGAGTACCAGGCAACATCGGCAAATGGTCGTAGTGCGAACTTGGCCATGCATGACGGATACTGTATGGTACGTCATGTACATCCATAAAAATGACACATTACGTTTCCACAAAGTGTCGTGGAACGATACTTCGATTTTTTTTTTACTGACAAAGCGGCGTAAATGTACAAGAAGGTTCGTGGAAACAGCTACCTTTATATTTGCAGATTTATATTTTTTCCCCGAATACTAGCATTTCAAAATTAAAGCTCAAATTGGTCCTAAATCAGTCTAGAATGATTAATTTTGACATTATTAATGATAAAAAGCAAAAAGGTCACTTTGCCCAAAATACTCAGATACGACGGTTCGTGGTACGACTGACGAACTGTTAGAGACGACCCAGGCCAGGGGACAAGACGCAAGACTACCGTACTGGTATTTATTTGTTTAAATCACATTAACACATGTATAAATGTAGCCAGTGCAGTGTGAAATAATTAATATATTATTATTTTCTCGGAAGTTCATACTCATTAATTACTAATTGTAGTTGGTTGTACTGTATTTGTACGGTAACGTACGTGTAGGTAGTGAAATTATTGCACATACTACTACTAATACTATGGCGGAAGGGGGTTAAAAAGGGGAAGCCCTGGGTCCGGGTCCTATTTTATATCAGGGCCAGGAAGTTAATATAGTCACACAGTTAGTGGAATGGTTGGTGAAAGCCTTTGATGGATGTAGGGTCGTGCCTCAGACCATAGCTAGGCCGGGCAAGTACTCTGCGAGATCAGGGGATGTGAACATAAAAGGAATGGTTAAGGGAATTGCTTAACTACTGTGATCAATGTCACATTCCTGAAGAGGGTAGAGCGGGGTTATTGTGTTCACTGTTAGCAGGGCCTGCTCTTGAGGAAATACTGTGCCGTTCGGTAGAGGTACGGGGTAATTTGGAATTTTTAATGGATATTCTGGTACGTCAGTTTGGAGCTCATGAAACGGTACAAGATTTACAGCGATTGTTTAATGAGCGTGTTCAAACTGAGCGTGAATCTTTAATGGATTTTTCACGCTCACTTATCCGTAGTTATGATAAAGTAATTAAGGCTGCTGGGGATGGTGAGAAACCTGCCCTAAACGCACTTAAAGACAAATCACTTATAAGACAGTTTGTGTCAGGGGCGCGTGGGTCCGCAGTAAGACTGGCGTTACGTAGGCAGGAATTGGCAAACCCGGATCAGACATTTGCGCAGATGCGTGCAGCAGTGTTTGATCTTTTTGAAGAATCAGAAAGTAGGAAACTACGTCAAAGCCAGGTTGGAAAGGTGGGAACTGCGGCAATGTCTGTGGGATTTCAAAAAAATGACTCAGACATTCCAAACCAATTACTGCATCAGTTGATTGAACAACAGCAAATTATGTTGTCAAAAATGGAACAACAACACCAGCAGTTCATGATACAACAGATCATGCAACTTGTGCAAAATTTAACTGGTAGAAGGGGACAGGATGCAGGAATGCCGGCTCGTTATAATTATCCCTATGATTAATATCCTGAAAGTACTCGGAGATCACGTTTTGGTTCAGTGATATGCCCTCGTTGTGGTCAAAAAGGGCACATGCAGCATTCCTGTCCAAATAAACTGCAGGAAAACTAATCACCTCCGCTACTAATGGCCGCGTGGTGGAGGAAGGCCTCACCTGTTCTAAAGAAAGATGCAAGTCAAAGTGGTGTTCAAAAAGGTAACACTTCAAAACCTCAAAAGGCTCTGACCGAACAGAACAGTAACGAAAAGGTACATGCACCTGTATCTGCAGACACAAAAGGGAGGTGGTAATTGTCACAGTAGTATGGTGGATGAAATGAGTGCTGATGAAATATTATCAAAATTGGTAAAAACGAGCCCAACAGTTAAAGTTATGTTTGGAGACACTCAAACAACCTGTGTATTGGACACAGGAGCAGAGACCTCTCTGATTTCATCATCCTTTTACAATCAACACCTCAAAAAGACGCTGGAAAATCCCCAAAGTGTGAGAAAATACCTTCAAGTTTACGGAGCCAACAGTTTGGAGATACCAATTTAAACCCTTTAAACTCAGCCCTGTAGAATATCGGACGCCGGCGTCCGATGAAATAAATCAATTAGTACACAACATCTGTACGCCATTTTCCCCCAAAAGGTTGGTGGGGGTCAAAACGTTGATAAAAATGTAGGCCCATATGTAAGCTTTCCAATGGTATATAATGTGATAAGGTTTTTGAGAAGTAAGGCATAATTTTTTATACAAAGAACAAAATTCACCAAAACAGGCCTGAGTTTAAAGGGTTTTAAGGGCTACGTAGAGATCCCTCTGAATTTGCTTGGTAAAAATTTAACTGCTTACTTTCTTGTGGTTGATGATTTAAGCACAGGTGAGGTCTTGGGTCGGAGTAAACACGCTCCAGTACTAATTGGATGTAATATAATGCATGAGCTAAAATATGTAAAGATTGATGAATGTTCACGTCAGGTGGATGCGGAGGTTTGGAGTACAGTTTTACAGTGGTATCGACTTACAACAGTTTTCCCTGAAAAACAACCTAATGGTAGCATTGTTAAAAGACATACATATACAGATGTTAGTTATGCAACAGTGCATACTGGTCAAGAGCCTCAAGTTATATGTCCAAGAGAAACCCTGTCTTTAAAATGTAGGATAGGAGCTTCTGTGACTAAATTCCAAAACAGAACAGTTGTAACTGAGGGTTGTCAAATCAGTCTTGCTTGCACTTATAAGTCTGTAAACAAAAAAAGGCAGATGTCAATGTGACTAATAATGTTCCAAAAGGTTGTTTTGTTTACGACAGTGTAGCATTAACTGATGGGAGGACAGTCCAAGTGACTGTAAGCAAATGAGTACACAAGTAGTTGTAATACCGCCTCGCACTAAACTTGCTAACATAACAACTGCACAGACGCGACTGGTCAAATACAAGTAAAAGAAGTAGAGAATGGTATTCATGTTTCACTAGATAGAGTTATTGTTGCAGCCCAAGTGCATTCAGAAACCTGTGATGTAGAAAAAGATTCAAATGAGGTTAGTACAGATAGTTCTAAGAGTAGGGAACTGTATACTTTCAGTGATGGGTCAAATTATTTGTTGCCTTCTGGGCTATCTATAACGCAGTGTAATCTGACTAATTGTGAAAAAGATGAAGTAGTCCGGTTGATTCAAAAACATGACTCAACTTTCTCCAAAGATGACTTTGATGTGGGTTTATGTACAAAAATACCACACAAAATACAGCTGACAGATGATCAGCCAATAAGGCAACCTTACCGAAGAATTCCGCCTCATCAATTGTCTGAAGTACGAAAATTAATACAGAAATTAGTGGAACAAGGTGTAATCCGACAAAGCGAAAGCGCTTCCGCAAGCCCAATAGTTCTTGTCATGAAAAAGGATGGTACTCTACGCATGTGTATAGATTACAGACAACTCAATGCAAAAACAGTTAAAGCTTCATTTCCACTACCACGGATTGAGGAGTCATTGGTGCGCAGTATTTTTCATCATTAGATCTTGCCCATGGTTATCACCAAGTTGCCATGGATAAGGATTATGTTGATAGAACTGCATTCCGGGTACCATTTGGTCTGCATGAGTATACACGCATGCCTTTTGGATTGGTTAATGCCCCAGGTACCTTACAAAGAATCATGGAAAGTTGTTTGGGAGATTTGAATCTTTCTGAACTACTTATTTATCTAGATGATATTTTAATCTACTCTGATTCACTTCAAGACCAAATTGCTCGTTTAGATAAAGTTTGGACACGTCTTGAAGAGTTTGGCCTGAAAGTGAAAGGCAAAAAGTGCAAACTGTTTCAAAAGCAAGTAACGTATTTAGGTCATGTGGTGAGTGCTGAAGGGATAAAAGTAGATGATGAAAAAATACAGAAGGCAATAAATTGGCCAGAACCTAACACAACTGAACAACTCCATTCCTTTTTAGGATTAGCAGGGTATTACAGACGGTTTGTTAAAGGTTTCACACAGGTAGCATCCCCTCTTCACTCCATTCTGTCTCAGGGTGGTGAACAGAAGCGCAATAAAAACAAAAATTGCACAAAGGCTACTAAGAAACATACTACATTTTCTTGGTCAGATGAAGCACAAGGTGCATTTGACCAACTAAAGAAATTGCTTACCGAGGCACCAGTTTTGGCCTATCTAGACTTTACTCACCCTTTTGTTCTTGAAACAGATGCATCGTTCAAGGGGTTGAGGGCTTGTCTGACGCAAGAAGGGGCAGATGGTAAACAGCACCCTGTGGCATATGCGAGTAGAAGACCGCTATCCAGATTTAAGTGCTTTCAAGTTAGAACTACTGGCTATAAAGTGGGCCGTGGTTGACATATTTAGGGAATATTTACTAGGTGTTCCCTTTGTGGTACTGACAGATAATAATCCATTGGCTAATCTCAAGACAGCCAAACTTGGGGCTTGCGAGATGCGTTGGGTTGCTCAGTTAGCAGCTTTTAATTTTAGTGTTAAATACAGAGCAGGTGCAGACAATAATGTGCAGATGCGCTCAGTAGACGGCCAAGTGTACATTCAGCAGATACTAATATGACACAAGTTGAGAAAAAGTTTCAGCACAAGACACACAGTTCTTGTCTTCCAGTTGTTTTGAAGCAGTGTGTAAATAGTTGTATTACTCAGACTGTAGTTGCAGACAGTTGTACACCAAAAGTGTTGTTAGAAGTCGACACGAACTCGGTGATTTATCCTTCATGGAGCGCTGAGCAGTTAACAAGTTTTCAGAAAAATGACCCCGTGTTGAGTATAGTGCGGGAGTTATGGCGCAAAAACTGGACTCTTGGAGATAGGATACATGAACGAGTCAGTCCGGAGGAAAGAACAGAACTTAAACTATGGCTTCGAGAGTGGAATAGAATAGTTGTCAAAAAGGGCGTTCTTTGCCGAAAGGTAAATGATGTGGTGAGTGGAGATTTCTTTGAAGTACTAACACCGAGGGTACTGATAAAGAAAATATTGTCAGTTGCACATGATGAATGGGGCCATCAAGGCATAAAACGAACCAATGAAAAGTGTTGTTTTTGGCCGCGATAAAATCGCTCTATCACGGAACATGTGAATCAATGCTCTTCTTGTATCCTAGCCAAGGCTCCAGCTCATGAGAACAGAACTCCAATGCGCCATTTGTTTGCTTTCAAACCATCGGAAATACTAGCGATGGATTTTGTCAAAATAGACAGGGGAAGGGGGTGGGGTGGGTTATGAAGATGTGCTGGTCTTAACTTGCATTTACTAAATTTGCACAAGCAATTCCTTGTAGAGATCAACTAGCATCCACAGTGGCAAGGGTTTTGCATGACAGTTGGTTCACTAGATTTGGGGTACCGGTCAGATTACATATAGTGATCAGGGAAGAAACTTTGAAAGTGAAGTGATTAAGGAACTATGTAAATTGTATGGAATCAAAAAGGGACACACTACTCCTTACCATCCAGAGGGTAATGGGCAGGCTGAACGGTTTAATCGTACTCTTTTCTCATTGATTAAGTCATTAGAAGAGAAGGATCGACGTAAATGGCCAGACCTGTTGTCCCACTTAGTAAATGTGTATAATACTACACCACATACAGTAACCAGAGTAGCGCCTCCCACTTTGCTATTTGGTAGAGAGCCTACACTTCCCCTTGATCACTTGATAAGTAATGCAAAACTGAGTTGGGAGGATACTTTTGTTGAAGAACAAGCTGCTCTACTACAAAGAGCGGAAGCGCTAGTAAAACAGAGAATGGAAAAACAAGCTGCTGTCAATGAGACATCATGATGATGAAAGAAGGGCATTTTCCCCTATACCAATTGGTACCCTGGTTTTGCTAAAGAGATGTGCCTTCAAAGGAAAACACAAACTAGAAAATCACTTTGAGACAGACCCTTATTTAGTGGTAAATGTAAATATACATGACGATGCTTACGCAATTCGACCTTTTAAAGGGGGTCCAGAGAAGGTGGTAAATAGAAAATATTTGTGTGTAGACCCACAAAGTGAGAACCAAGAATGTTATGCTGATAGAGCAGATAGAGTTAAATCCGCCAGTTAGAAATACCTGGAATTCAGAGGACTCTGAATTATTGGATGAGGAAGAAGAATGTATGTTACGGTTAAGACCTTGTCCAAGACACGGGAATTTGTCAGAAAGGACAGTTAGAAGGTCAACACAGTAACCCGTTCCCTTTACCGCGCTCTGTTAACTTGTAAATGTTGTAGTGCTTGTATCGATATATATAATGTAAATAAACGTTGTTATGTTTAAAAATGTAAGTAGAATACAAATGAAACTTCTACACTCACTGGCCAAAAGTATTGCAACATGCTCAAAATGGCACTTTACAGTAACAGGTGAGATGTTAATTTAATCCGATTTCATCGATCGTGTATTACATAATTTCCGAGCAAGAACAGTAAAAAAGAACATTGACTTCAAAACACAGGCACTTTCAAGAAGTCTTAAGTAGTGTAAATAAAATAAACTAAACTAGACGTGCAGTGTTTGTCAATAACAAACACGCAGGTGTTCGGGACGTTAACATGATGATGTCATCAATTCGAAGTGTTGGTGAAAGTCAAACGTTAACGTCTGTTGGTGCAAAAACGAAGAAGTAAAAAAAAAAAAATAATTAAAAAAAACGTACACCTAAGTATTGTAACACAGTTCCCCAAACTGAACTTTGGTGTGAATTTCAATGTTGCAATACTTTATATGGCCAGTGAGTGTATAAAGTTATCTGCAGGGGCAGATAAGGTTTTAAAATGTGGGAGAGTTGTAGTGATATGGAGTTATAACATAAATTCGTCTGCTCAGAGCAGTAAGGACTTATACGCACTTGATGACAATTTTATTTGTTTATAAGATTAATTAAGTGTAATAACCTAATTACGTACAGGATAATGGGTCTTGAAATCTAAATATAAATTGTGAGTACTTCCATTGTTAAATAAAACAAAAATCCAAATAATAATTTATAGGCCTTATAAGTCCTTTCTGCTCAAACATTGCATGTATAGATCTTATAAGTCCTTTCTGCTCTGACCCGACGAATTAATCAGACAATTAATTATTAGTATTCCCTTGCTTTACACGCGAGCTGCATGCGTACGCGTGCTGCATGCGTGCGTAAGCGTATGCGTGAGTTGATATTTCTAAGAACATAATATTTTGTTCTAGAATGAAGATAATATGTAAATAGGTTAAATATGTTTGCTGATGGAATGAGAAGCCAGTCGGAGATTGATCGGGATAAAGAGAGGAACTGATGAGTTTGCATCAGTGACTATATAAAATAAGTGATCGTCAACTAGTAATGCTGTCTCTTTGTTGTGTGTTTATTCAATCGTTGGCTCAATCGATGAACCCCGTACTTCGCACAAAGTCATTTACAATCACTCGTACGAGAGAACTTTACATAATCTTATTTCAAGGTCCAGCAGGGCTTCACTTCATCCTTGTTGGATGCACTTCATGTTTGCTGTTTATAACACAGAAAATGACTGGTCTAACACACCCAAGTCCTGTTCTCTCTCACACTGGCTCAATATTTTCATGAAAGATGTTTTACTTATTTGTGATTCATACTCAGCAGCCCATGGATGTGTTATATTGTTTTTGTACAGATGGGGATGCAATCATGAGCGCACTGCAAGGGAAGAGTATTTCAAAGTCACCACATCGAAGCATTCATCCTTCACTATCAAAGATGCTGGGTTGTTCATCAATCCAGATACACCCTTCATTGGAGCTACACCAGATGGCCTTGTACATTGTGACTGCTGTGGTGATGGTGTATTGGAGGTCAAATATCCTTACTGCAAAAAGGATGTTCTGATGGAGAGTGCATGTGCTGACCCATCATTTTGTTTATCCAAGTCTGACAAAGGTATTCAACTGAAGGAAAACCATCAGTATTATTATCAAGTTCAAACTCAACTCTATTCAATCGAAAGGAAATACTGTGATTTTGTTGTGTGGACTCCATCACAAATACACATAAACAGGATAGCATTTAATGCGAAATTCTTTCAAGCTGTACTGGAAAAGGTCTGTTCTTTTTATAGGGTTTGTAATTGGAAAATGGTTCACACGATCTAATGGCCCTGTCACACTGTTGCGTATCGTACTAGCGTATGCCAGCGTATGAAAATTATCACTCATACGCTGGTATACGCTGACATACGCTAGGGGTACGTTAGGCATAGGTTGTATACGTTTCAAGCACGGTGGCATACGCTGGCATACGCTGAGGCAGAAATACATTTTTAAGCATGCTTAAAAATTTTGTGCGTATGCGGACGTATGGTTAATACGCTAAGCATACGCTAGGCATACGCTGAATACGCTAGAGGTACGATATAGGTACGTTACTCATAGGTCGAGTATGCTGGACATAAGTTGCCATACGTTGTGGAAAGGCCGCCGATTATATAGGCACTTTGTCACGTGATAGGCGGATAGGCGGTACGCTGGGCATGCGCAGTTCATACGCTTCTCATACGCTAGCCATACGCAGAGAACGCTGGCCATACGCTGGTTATACGCTGTTCATACGCTGACATACGCTGACATTTGCTGACATTCGCTGTCCATACGCTGTCAATACGCTTGCCATATGCTACTCATACGCTACTCATAGGATCAATACGGTAAGTATACGCACAATTCTGTATTTTCAAGGGCTTTTTGTGCGTATGAAAATTATATTATGAATTTTCATACGCAACTCTTACGTTTCTCTCATACGCAACAGTGTGACAGGGCCATTAGCCTTTAGCTGTGCAGAATTCATTAACTTCAGCTACATGTACAAGTGCTACTTTTGGAAACGACGGTCAGCCCACAGTGTGGTGTTACTGCAGACGAGCAGATTTGAAGGCAAAACTTGTCTCATGTTATTCTGATAAATGTCAAATAAAAATGTTCCATACGAGCTGTGTTAAAGTAAACGTTCCAAAGCGCAAGTGGTTCTGTACATATTGTAGAAAACAAGAGGAATAGTTGTATATTTAAAAAACATTTCTTTTAATAATACCTAACGTTCCACAGGTCAGTGACCAAGACTTTGTTACTAAAGACCATAGGGCTACATGCATATTTACCAGAGAGCTAACACTTGATATAAATAGATATGTAGTATAAATAAGACAAATATACAAAATGAAGGCAATGTGTTTTGTGATAAGTCTTTGTAAATTTATTTTCAGCAAAATTTCCTTTTAAACTTGAGCACAAATCTCAGCTGAAACAATCATTAGTCAGTTTCTGACTGTACTACAGGTATATGTAAATCACAGCATTCACAGGTATAAATCTGAATCAGATTAAAGGAAGTTGTTCAATAAATGTTCTCATTGATAAATACATTAAACAACTATTAAACAAATATTAAATGTTTTCATATATATATGTAGATCATGCCCTTCTAAACATTAAAACCCAAACTATCCCAAAGATGACAGCATTTCAGACGGAAATATTTCTGAGGAAGATTGACACCGGTATCAACTTTATAAACAACCAGTTTTTAGATTAAAAAACTAAACAATTTTGTTTTTCAATCATTACCAAAGCTATATTATGCCTTTAATTACACAACAGATGAAATCTCCTCTACATGTCTGTCAAAATTGCTGTCATATTTTAGAAAAGTGAATGGATATCTGGTTTGATTTACAGAAAATGGTGCCTGCTCCACAATTTAATACGAGGGTAAAAACAAAAAATAAAAAGTGTTCGAATTTATGTTCGTTTCAGAAAAATATTGCTGTCTGTAGAAAACATCACACGGTACCTAGTTACAGTCTTTAAAATAATGTGACGAAAATGCCCCTAGGTTTCAGTCATTTTCGTCAGTCTTACCTGATAATTAATTCCTAGTAACTGTAATTATTTCCGGTGACATTTCCAGTAACTTTAGAGTCTTTATTTCCACTTTTAATGATGTATAAATCCACTCTTGTGTAGCTGTTATTTTTATTCACGTGTGCATTCTGTCACATACACATGTGTAAACGTTAAGCGTAAACACAACCGAACTAATCCAAGATGGCGTCTCATATAAGAAAAAGAAAGTACTGTGATTGGTGAAATGTTTGTAAATTATTATCTAGTTTTTCGAGCAGGAAAACTTAAATCTTTAGCACTGGAAAATTATATTATTTTATGCTCTTTAAGGTTTTGTTCTTTTGATGTTTATTGGAATGAAACTTTTTGGATGGTAAAATTAAGTAGAAAAACGATAGAGATTATCGTCTGCTCAGTGTTGAGAAAAGTCATAAATATTCATGAGATGATGTCATTTACTATTTGTCAATGAAAATGAGCTTTGTTTACGTTCATTCTGGAACTCGATTTATGGAATTATTTAGCGGATAGTATTACTTACTTAATTCATTCTTTCATTTAATGGAAAGGATAATTTACATAGGATATTCAGCTCTGTATAAATATATTATTCTGATCTGTTTTGTAGTAGTTGTGTGAACTAATTTTGCTCACACCGAAATTTAGGGGCGTGGCTTAATTACTATGCGTGAGAACTTTCTGTGCGTATGGCGCGGAGTTCAAAAGGTATAAATAGTTCAAAAGGTATAAATAGGACAAATTTCAGAGTGAGATTACCCTGACCCAGATCATTCTTCGAGCTTGACTTATTCGTATTGCTGATCTCTGAATATAATTAGAAATTTAATACAAATTAATTATCGTTGGATCGCCCAGCCTGAGTGAGATAAATACAGGTATGTGGAGTTCTGTTTCTAAACTTTGAGAAGAGAAACATTGTGGATTTTTGTGAATAATTATACTAATTATTTACCGAATTTATTTGGCATTTTATGAGATGTAAAATTGGAGGAGCAGTGGAGCCAGAAATTTATTGGGGAGCTGTATAGTAACTTTAGAGGAGCTCTGGAGCTAGATTAATCTTTGGGGAGCTATATTGCAACTCAGATGAGTTTTGGAGTTAGATTAATTATTGGGGAGCAGTGCAGATGGACTTTCCCGTAAATGTAAACAATGTGGCCGTGACGAGTGTCGAGATATAAATCAGATGACAGCTGAAGCAGAAAAACTTGGTGAAATGACAACAGAGATAGCAGGATCACAACACATCACTGGTAGTCAATCTGAAAATGAAGAATCAGAAACAAAAATATCAGAAATTGAAGAACTAACAGTGAATGACAAAAACAATGCTGACGATGGAAGGAAACTTGGTCAAATCCGAGTAATAGCTATTGAAGCTGAGATAACTTTGGAAGAACTAAGGGAAGCCCAACTTAAAGAATCAGGAATGGGACAAATACTAACTGCGTTCGAACAAAATAGTGAAAGGCCCGTATGGAAGAAAATTTCAGGCTTATCTCCCGAGTTCAAAATTTACGTGTCACAATGGAAACAATTGGAGGTTAGACAAGGAGTACTATGTCGGAAATGGGAATCAGACAATGCTAAACAAGTTGAATACAAAGTTGTATTGCCTAAGAAATTCCGTAAAATAGTACTGCCTGAACTTCATGAATCAAAGACAGCTGGACACTTAGGAGTACGAAAAACAAAGGAGAAAGTACAAAGTAGATATTACTGGGTAGGATTAAGTCAGGATGTACGTTCTTTTGTGAGATTATGTAGTCTATGTACAAGGCGCAAATCTTTCAAGAATAGGAGATCCCCACTTCAACAGTTGGTAATTGGAGATTATTTTACGAAGTGGGTAGAAGCTTATCCGATACCGGATCAGACAGCAGAAACAGTAGCTAAGAAAGTAGTGGAGGAATTTATATGTCGTTTTGGTGTACCTAGAGAATTACACAGTGACCAGAGCAGGAACTTTGAGTCAAATATTATGGCTGAAGTATGTAAGTTGCTAGGAATTAGGAAAACTAGAACTACTCCATATAACCCGAAATCAGACGGTTTTGTAGAACGATTTAACAGGACTTTAATGAATATTGTAGCGACATTAGTAGATCTTAAGAGAAATCAAAAGGATTGGGACGAACAGATACCGTATGCATTGTTTGCATTACAGAAGTGCTGTACAGGAGTCAACACAGGAAACTCCTAATATGATGATGCTAGGACGTAATGTTGAATTACCTGTAGATTTAACTATACAAGTACCCCAAGGAAAACTAGAGGATGACAGTAGTGACTATGTAGAAGAATTAAGAAGTAATTTATATAAGGCTCATGATAGGGCAAGGAGATGCCTACATGATGCAGGTGTGAAACAGAAGAAGCAATACAATCGTACAGCGGATGACTGTAGAATTGTAGAGGGAATGTACGTATGGTTACATAACCCGATTAGGAGTAAGGGGAAATGTACTAAACTTTCCTTACCTTGGGAAGGACCTTATCGAGTAGTGAAGCAGCTCACAGATGTGGTCTTTCGCATTAAGAAGAAACCGGGTAACTTTGTTGTGGTACATGCAGATAGGTTGAAAGTATATGAAGGACCGCCTATAAAGGAATGTACTGAGAAATATGCAGAGCTTAGACAATGTAGTAATACAGAGGAGACGGAATCCAATGGGATGTGGAAATGTTGTTTAAAATGAGATATATTTAATGAATCTGTTAATTAAATGATATGTTACTGTTTATTATTTCTTAGTACAGAAATACAATGGAGAATTCTCCAGCAAGTATGGAGCTGGCGGATTTCAGAGAGATCCTACGGGAGCGACGGATATTTACATGTGTGGAGTGTGGGTTGAAGTTTGGTAAGTTGAAACTTTGACCGTCACTGGATGACACACATGGACTACAGGAACAGGTTCTATTGCCGAAGGTGTCCCCAGAGCTATTTAAGGAGGTTCGCTTTAAAGCGACACTATCAGACAGAACATCCCAGATGGATGGAAGAATCGCAAAGAATTCGCCCACAGATCGAACAGGTGACCCCGAAACAGATAAAAAACGACCAAGAGGAGAGACGGAGAAATGGAGAGGAACACGTGACAGCAGAGACAGAGCAAGAAGAGGAGAGAGCAGCGGAGGCAGCAATTTCGCTGATGGGTTCAGATATTGAACGAGAATTGGAGATGTTCGCATTTTTCCGCAATAATTTCATATTGAGCATAAAGTTCATAGAAACTTCTTATTATTCTACTCAACAATCCCTTATCTTCATGAGCTTTTAAAAGATGAGAGCTTTTCAAAGATATTTTTCTTGATAATAAGTACTTGTGCTCATTTACAATGAATGAGTGAGATATTTATTTGACAGTTTTGAAATGATTTCGATTTTAATTTTTATACTGTACATTCCTTTAAATTGATTTGGGTTGTAATATTTAGGTCTATTACCTCCAATAAAGCACAGGTCCAATCTTTAATCTGATTTACAAGTATTGACAAGAGCACATGACACATGAACAATTTTGTCAAGAGTAGTTACATCATAAGTATTATCTGTTTTTTTTTAAGGGTAATAGGTATGATCGCCTCCAACACGGTAAATGTCTGCCTTACTACACCTATTACTCTCTCCACATGTATGCGAACAGAGGCAATAACCCTAGTTGTCTCAACCTCCATGGCACTTAACTGTTGCTTGCCTTTAGTGAATGATGGAGTTTTGAATTCAACACCATATGTACCAAATGTGTCCTGCATGTCAAACCCTCTGTCAACCAAGACAGTGTCACCTTGCAACAGTAATTCTTTGTCACTTGTCCTGCCTCTCCAACCCTTAGAAATAAAAGTAATTGTACCTTGGGGAGAAATACTTATCAAAATACCTAACTGTATTGTGTGCTTTGTAATGTGAATATGTTTGTGATCGGGCAGAAAGTGAAGAGAGTTTCTCAATAAAAACTTCAAAACAATCTATAATACTTGAAACCTTTGGAATTTTCTTCTTAAAACATCTTGGTATTGTGTTTCTTAATTCTTCCCTTGCTGGCCAGTATACAGTCAATGGGACAAGCTGTGTACAGCAAATTTAATACATTTGTGAAAATACGAGATACAGTTGATATACATTGTATGAATATCAAAAATAAATGCAATATATTGAGTGTTCATATTAAAACGTAAACGCATTAATGTCATCAGTAGCTGCTGAAAATTAGATAAAGATTTTGAAGGTCTCAAATGAACAGATATAAGAGCCAGTATTGCTGTGAGGACATGAAATGAGGACAGACAAGTTAAGTTTTCACTTTTTCATCACTGTTCTGAAAAGAATCTTCATCAATGGAAAGTTTTGCGATCTTGGTCTTGAGCAAAGCATTTTTTTTCCACTACGTAAAGCCTGACATTCATCATTTAGAGTAGCCATGTCAGCAAATCCAAGATCTGTTTGTACTTCACGTTGACTTGAAATTGTGCACATATGGAGAAGTTTTGTCTCATATGTGAGCGCCCTCTATATTCGAGATCTCCGCTGCAATGATTAAACAATAGCGGATTTTTTAGAAACCTCGTAAAAAAACTAGTAAACATTTTCTGCAGGACCACCGCCAATATTTAAAAGACAAAACATTACTTTTTCATTTGATACAACTTTTTATACGGTATTTGAAACTTTACCCACCGTACTTGAACCAAATTAGGTCGTCACAATTCGGGCGATTCACAATGCGGTGCGCCCTCAAGCGGGCAGCAGGGAGAGGCCAATTTACGCGATGCATGATGGGTAAAAGTCGACATGGGATATCTGGCATGTCTGGCGCGGCGCTTGATGGCCGGATTACACGGTTAGTTGCGAATTCTTGATTTTTATCATGCGATTACTTTATTTATAACTATGGTTTATTTCTGTGAGTCTGCAAAGTGCCTTGCACACACGTCCAAACTCAAAAGTATCGAGAAATACCCATGGATGATGGACATAAGGTGGGTTAAATGGCCACGAAATGACGCTGCCGTCTCAAGATGGAAGAAGCTGATTAAGCGCGAAGGTAAAAGCAGAGACAGCAATGTTGTAGACAAACTGAACATCACAAAGCGATCAAGACTTTGTAGCAGACACTTTGACAAAGAAGACATAGACATGCACGGAAATGCCAAGTGTGACCCCAAGTACTTTGAATGGAATAATTGGGGACAGCCAACCCAAGCAAGAACCATGTGTTTTGCAGAAACTTAACCTGGCTAGACGGCCACACTTACAGCATGTACAGGAGCTGGACGCGTTGAACGACCATCACCTTGCCCTTGGCCATGTTGGTCTCGGACATGTAGTAGTAGTAGAGCCTCATGATGCACCACCTGTTGAACTGGAAGTTACAGTGACGTCAGCATTGAGCAGACCTGACGTTGGTCGTAAGTTTGTCAATTTTTTATCTTAGACACCCCCCTAAGTTTAATATTCCATCACAAAAGTGTACAATGTCATGAATGTTTTTTTTTTTATGGGTATGTGGGTTATGTTTGTGGTAGACCTTTCCTTTGAACGTCTATAGTAAAAACACTCTATTGTGATCCGCGGCTACTGTGATCGAGTGACCATTCTAGCAAAATTTTGGCTGATATGAAATTTTGGGCAAATTGTGTAGGCTTATTTGCCGAGTCCAGTTAAAAGTCCCAGCTAGTTGTCAGTGGAAACCTACATGTTTATGGAGTATGCTTTTGCAGCTCCATGCCATCTTTGTATATTGATCTCTAATATTAACTAATGTTCATAAATTGTATCATTAAACAGGCATGGAGCCTCTGCTTTGTGCCAAGGTTCCACAACCCATGGATCACGACTACCTCTGCACCCCACCCATCGCCAACTTTGATTGACCAAAGTATGCAGACTGACATGACGATGAATGACATTGAGGTGCTGGAACATCAGGCGGAGTCATCACCTCAACCACTCCCAGGGCAAGATGTGGTAGACTACGCAACGGAGACTGATGAGAGAGTCAACTTTTACACAGGATTCACATCCAAGAATGTTCTTCAAGGTAAGTTTTATTTTATTATTTTTTTGTGTAAAACAAAGGTTATCTCAGAAACCCATGTACCGGTAAATAGGTTAATGATGTAAGATTTTCTGCGTAGGTCTAAACAATACTTTTCACCTCATTTCAAAAAAGGGTGGGAAAGAGCGGAGTGGGGGGGGGGGGACCTGTAAGCAGACAAAACAAAAAATGGGTCATACAAAAAACCTGCACAAAGGTTGTCCAAATTGAAACTCAACATTTTTTTTCAATCTTTCAAAGTTATTATTGTATTAAATTCAAGCCATTACATTTTCAGGATAGGAAGCACACAACAGTATCAAAATAAGCTTGGTTCATGGTACTGAAAGACATTTAACCATGTGTGGACCACAGGATTTGAGTTATTGGTACTGCACCAACCAAAATGTCTTGATTTAGTGGGGAAAGTTTTTATTAAAATATATGGAAAATATTCTTAAAACCAATGATCCAAAAGTTGTTGACTGAAGTTCATTTTCTTTTGTTTCACTCACAACATTTTTCATGTTATTTTCTCTCCTTTTTTTACATGTAGGTATTTATGATTCTATCAGTGATGGTGTTGATCGGTTACGATATTGGAGGAGCACAAGTACAAACACAGGGAAACCAGACCAGGAACAAGGTGGGAAACGATGTTCGGGCAGACAGCATCAGCTTCCACCATTTTTCCAGTTCCTCATGACACTCATCAGACTACGGCTAAACGTACCACTTCTGCTTCTGGCAGACCTGTTCCATGTAAGTAGTTCAACAGTTACAAGAATCACAATCACCTGAATTTCCTACATGCACCAAACTCTGGTACCAGCACTGCTTGTATGGCCATCTAAAGCTCACATCAGAGGATGGATGCCATTGGACTTTAAGGCAGCATTTCCAAACACCCGTGTCGTAATAGACTGTTCTGAGTTCTTCATTGACCGACCGCGAAATAAAGATGAACAATATAAAACATACTCTCAGTACAAAAGCCACAACACTTATAAGGTTTTATTTGGAGTGTCGCCGTTTGGTGCATTCACATTTGTGTCAGATCTGTGGTCGGGAAATGTATCAGATAAGTACTTGACCGAACAGAGTGGACTAATATAAAAACTTGATGATGGTGATGCAGTAATGGCTGACCGAGGCTTCCACATAGAAGACTCACTTCTAAAAAAAAATGCAACACTCATAGCGCCGCCGTTTACAAGAAAATGGCATAATGGAAAAGGAAAGAGACTTAATGTTAAGGAGATAAGACAAACTAGACAAATTGCACGTCTTCGCATTCACGTAGAGAGAGCGATCCAACGCGTCAAATGTTGGCGGATCCTGAAACATCAAATCCCGGAATCTCTACAAAACTGTGCTTCTATGATTGTAAAACTCGTTGCAGCACTCTGCAATCTGAAGGGACCATTGTTGTATTCAAAAAATGAAAAAGGTCTGAAAAAGTTAAAAGTGATTCAAAGAAAACCAGTGAAGCGTTTGAAGCATTGAGCATGTTGTAGACCAATTGAACCGAACAAAAACTTCAGTCCAGTACATGAAGTTCAATTTGATAAAAAGTAATCTGTGATTTGAACATTGCACTTTACTTATAAGGTGAAGATGATGTTTTGGTTAATATGTTCAAACCCCTCTGAAAATTGTTGTTTTGTAAGCAGTATTCTAAGAAGTATATTTCAAGGTAAGGCCATTTTTTTTTAATAACTTGGATTACGGAATCGCCGCTCGAAAAAATCGCGTTTCTGAAAAAAAATTAAAAAATCCCCGCCCGAAAAATCAAATTTTGTAGTAAAAAAAAAAAAAAAAAATCCACAACACTTACAACAGTGCCACCGATCGCGTACAAAACACCATCGTGTACAAAACAATACTTTTAGATCACATTTTCTTCAAATACAACAAGATCCCTACAATACATGTACAGTAAATGTGTACACGTACCGTGAGCCAGTGAACGGAGAAAAAAATCGCGGCCGATGTATGATGGAAACCAGACCAATGTTATGCATTCACGTACAAAAGTGCGAGTCCGTTTATAGACTATACTATTTGCCCAAGTGCATACATTGGCCATTTAGTAACAACTACATGTAGGTGCATCGCGCGACTTGACCTCACGGCCCAAACTCATGCAATCGATTGCTGTGTCAACAAATGGTCTGTGTGTGCGAATTTGGGCAGAGCATCAGCGTGTGTGCATCTGCTCTTTACAATGGCGGCCGCTGCCGAGACTTGGTGCATCTTGCTGCTTTTTCGGGAAGGAGCCCGCTTTCTCAAAAGAAAACTCATGAAATGCCAACTGACAGAATCGGTCAGAGATGTCCTTCTCCGTGCCGATCCGGACAACAACAAGACCATTGACAAGGTTTCAGCGGCACCTTCTGAACAGCATCAGTTAGTAAATCCGTTCTGGACGTCCACGTGTACTTCCTTGTGTAGCGTGGCTTTAAAAGCCTTTTTTATTGTTTGCATGCTGTACGGCGCAAGTGAAAGGTCGTATTATTATTTTTGTTTCTACCAGATAAAGGAGTGTTTATTTCTATTTAATTTACTTTCAATTTCGATAAATCTGAGGGGTAAGATTCCATAGTCGTTCCCACATTTTTGTACGAGTATTGACTTTTTAATGAGCAAGCTAGTGAAATTAAATAGTACATGACTGGAGTGTATTAATTTTAATTGACACAAGCCAAACAATGGAGATTTGTTAGTGGAATTATTTTTTTTTTTTAAGTTGGGTTTTATTGTTTTGTTGTTCAAATTGTTTACCCATAATTTACGGGCATAATATTTTGTTCTTCATCAGAAGATTAATAATTAATGTATAATATTTGTTTGACTACTCCATCCTCCATGGTTGACATGTACAGTGGGTCTATTAATGATCCTAGGACTATCGTAGATAGACCCACTGTAGTCCATGTCATAGTTTAAATATTTAATATTTCGAGATTTTATTTTTTTAAATAATTATTTATTTGTATTATTTTGTTTTACGTGACTAATTATTATTTGTTGTTCTTTTTACATTTTTATATTGATACAGAATTCCTGTTTGTTTCTTTTTGGTAAGACTAAGAGATACAACTGTGTGCACTAACGCTTTTCTTTTAAGTGTGATTAATACTGACCATGGAGCACATTATATTGATAGTGAATGTAGTTGTAGAGCTGCTTTTTGTTTTCCTTGCTGTTCAATCTGCCTTCATGATCATTGGTGCTTTGCATTCCTGTATCCTGTCCTGTTTCCAAGCTGTCTTATTATTCAAAACATTTTCTCATGATCATAGGTCGCTGCTCAGCTCATGATCATTGTTCTTTTGCACTCCTTTCCGTTTGCATGCTTTTGTGAAAATTTTCAAAACCAAAACAAGTCTGCCTGAAGAAGTAGTCTGCAAAGCTTGAATTGGGCCTTCTTTTGCAAAAAATGTCCACCAACTCCGGAGAGAGGCAGACTCCCCCTGCGTCGTTCCGCGACGGGTTGCACTAACGAGCCAATGTGCATTTAACCCCCCCCCCCCCCCCCCAAGAAGAAGGAATAATAATAGAAAAAACATTTCCTGGTTACGGGCCTGCTCATGATCATTGGTACTTTGCACTCCATTCTGTTGCTATGTTTTTTGAAATTTTTAATAAATTGGCATTTCGCTTTTATAAAAAAAAAACTTGACATAATTAACTAATACTCCACCTGGAATATTACTCAAGAATGAGGAGCTGCATAAATGTGTATTGTATTTTCATTGACAAATTTTTAAAATATATTTTGTTTGTTTGAATTCACAGGTTTACGGAAGTAGAAGTTACTCTATTGGTGCAGGATCTCAAAGGTTTTCAATTTAAAGTTTTAGAGATCGTCTTTGAACCTGCACGTGCAGAAAAACCTAATCATGGCATCTCTGCTTTTAGTGTGATGATGGCGGCTCAGCAAGATCGCTCGCATTTGCCACCAAAAAGGTATACTTTTTAAATAAGTATTACCTACAGCAACAACTGTATTTGCAATTTATTTTCAACTTGTTGAAAGCATGCAGAAGTATTCAACATTTCTGTTAAAACAAAGAGAAAGAAATCAGGCTAACCATGATGCAGTACAGCCAGCCAGATCCCCTGATGTCAATTTTGCATTTACAATTGTTGAAGGTATACATATAGTTCAAAATGTATTTCTATGAATATTACACACAGTTTATGATGCTAATTAAGTTTCTAAAAATGTATTATTTTATTAATTTTTTTTGTGTTTTTATTTTTTTAATTTGTATTATATACATGCAGCATGAACACATTTATTTTTTATTTTTTTTTCAGCATCCCAAAATGTTGGACAGCAGTACCTCCCTCTTCAGGAGGCACTTTCCAACATGGAGGAATATGTACCATTATCATTGATGGACTTCGAGCCACTAGACCGTTTTGACCGTAGACAGTGGATACGCTGTCTAGGCCTAAATGTGCCGGTCGCCATGTGGACATATTATCAGGGTAACTACCTTGGTAATGCTACATACATATGGCGGGTCCCTACTAAGAAAGAGGAACGGTCACAAGAACGTGACATGGATGTCATCGGCAGTGTGAAGGTGGAGCTACCAAAATACAGCTCAAGAGCAATGAGGAAGGAATTCCTTGACAGGTACATGAAGTGTTCAAAACTTAAACCAGCCATCCTGAGAGATATTTATCGATTTGCCACAGAGGACAACTCTTCTTCTGAGACAACAGAACAGGCCAGATTAGATGAACGAGCTCTCGAGTTTATTGCAAATAGTGACGACCCTGACCTATTCTATGACCTGAGAGCTTTGAATGGGGATGCTTCGTCTACAAAGTTTGATGTATTTTGGGCAGAGTTATCCAAGTTCTTGGATGAGTCGTGTGTGGTTAATGATAGGAGGCATGGTGAGCTATTGTACATGCCATTTGCAATTAGTGTGGCAGATTTGAGAAGGCAGATAATGGAGCGACTCCCTCAAGATGCCAACATTCCCAGCATCAGTTGGATAAGGTAAATCAGTACAGATGCTATTCTATTTCTAAAGTAAAAACACCAACTGTTAACATTGAATGGGTTATTCCTTCCATGAAAATGTTTATTAACATTTAACTTTGTAGATTCCAGTTTTGGCCGTCAAATCCACATGCTGCAACTGCTGCAAGGTACACAGGGCGGTTTCCAGTGAAGTACGCAGTTCAGCAACGCCTTCTCCGAAAAGAACACCCAGACAGCAAGTATGCTGCATATAACTACAAGTTACTAAAGGTGTTTTTTTTTAGATCTTAATATTTATATAAGAGTTCAAAAATGTAATAAAGCATTGGTTTTGGGGGACTTAAAACATAGTTTTGCTGAAGGTTATGGATATCTAGGGAGATAATTTAAGCCGCTCAATATCTTTTCTAACAGGAACTTGCTGTGATGTGGAGAGACCATGCCTACTTCTTATGTCTTGACGACAAAGCTGTTGTGCCTGTGGGTGAACCATATGCACCTGTATCGACCGGAGTACGTGCACACAGTAAATCTCTCACCCTTGCAGACCCAGAACATGCCAACAAGGCACTAGACCATGATTTCCATGTGTGTGGACTAGTTCCATCAGTGACGCTGGATGTAGACATACCTGAGGGCGCAAGGGACAGCTTTCACAGCGGAGATGTTTATGTCCGAATTAAAGACAAGGTAGGTATCTGTACCAATTGACCACTACCCATATTCAAAGCTGTACCATATCCATACTTCTCAATTTTTTGTTAGCAAACTGATAAAATGCTGATTCGTTCTTTGTACGTTTCATATCCCTAAGATTTTCGAACCATCAACACCCCAACGCCATGCAGGTGAAGTTTTGGACTTGTTGAGAGATAAGCACAGTGAAGATGGACTCATTCTCAATATTAGCATTCTAATCAAGTTCACTGACGGCGGACCAGACCACAGGACAACATATCCATCGGTGCAGTTGGCAGGGATAGCAATATTTATTGGTACTGTTTTAATCGTCTTTCAGAGTTGCCTTTGTTTTTTTTTCTTCTAAGCGAGTTAAAACATTAATACAACTTTTTCTGGGATATAAATAAAATAAATAATCACATTTTTTATTTTAGCTCTAGATTTAGACATGTTTATTCATGCACGAACAGCTCCAAATGGAAGCTACATAAACCCTGCAGAGAGAGTTATGTCCGTGTTAAACCTTGGTCTTCAGAACGTAGCTTTGGCAAGGGGGAAAATGGCAGATATTAAAGAAAAAGTGATGAAGCGGTGCAGTAGCATTAAGGCAGTGAGGAAGGAGGCTGCAAATTTGCCATCATTTAAGAAAGCACTTTTCGAGAGTGTACACGAGGTATGCTTAATACATGTTTAAAGAATGAAAAAGTTTTACATCAGCAATATTCGCCCTTGCAGTTTCCCACCAAAAATTTTCCACTTTGTATGCCATGGCATTGCTCATTTATAGGTGTCTATGGAGGTGATAGCCTCAGTGACCTAATCTTTGCCCTTTGCCTTTTTCAAGTTACAATTTACTGATGGAGGTGCACTTAACCAAGATTTGATTGTCAAATTGCATTGTCATTACAAGAATGAAATATCGGGCCTGCCATGGTATAACAATAACTGATAGCTGTACATTTTTGTATCTGAAGGTTGTCGAAGTGCTAGAGAAGCGTTTCCGTCGACTAATCATCAAGGAGAGACAGATATCCGTTAGGGAACCTCTCCGTGGCCAAGACGATGCTGGATTAGAGGAATACTTAATATAATTTCCCCAAACATAGACCTACATTCAAAAAGGAAGGATATGGAGAACGACCATTCTTTTTCACAGTTTTTTGCAAAACACTGTAAAAGAAGTCAGTATATGTTCCAGGTAAAATGTTACATGCCTTTTTGATAGTTCTCATATTGGAATCGTTGTACACATGGACAACGGTGTTATTATATTATTTAAGTGCATCCTTCCAATACTATTAACTAGCAAGATACCTTTACATTTAAATTAATACGGTAATTTGTGGGTTCATTTCGTTTTTCCTAAAAGGTGAAGAAATGCCCGTCAGACCAAGTGGAGAGATGTGCATACTGTTTTGTTAATCCACCACGGATTCCTGAAGACCAGTACGACAACCTCAAGTGGTGTCCTGATCCTGAGCTGGCTCCAGATAAGGAGCATTATCTTCCATTTGCCGAGGTTTATGGATCCCCCCAACTGGTTCAAGACAAAGACATGCCCTCGAAAACCACAAAAGTTCAACAGACGGAGAATGACAAGATTCACAAACCGCTCTTGACAAGAGGTATTTGAAAAGAAATGTAAAAATACTTGACCGTAGCATTAATATGATACAATTGCTTTTTTAAAACTTTATTTGTATGGATTCGTTTATAGAAAAGGCCAGGATGTTCAATACATGTGGGGAATGTGGCAAGAGACGAGTGGTGTATTCTGCAAGGAAGCTGACTCATTCACAGAGGGACGACATACACAGCATTGCAGATGACCTGGGTTATCAGTGTGGTAATCCCTTATTTGAACATGGACACAACTCTTTCCATCAAATCGTAACTAGAGAAGCACTCGTTTGTTCATCACAGATTGAAACACAGTATTATACTGGTACATATACATGTATATTTAATAGTTGCATGCTCAGATTGCTCAAAAGGGACCGCAGTGTCTGCTGCTGCCAATGTCTCAAAATTCTCGCATTCAAGTCAAATTTTATTGGTTCCAAAAGGTGTACATGTTGTTTGATATCATTTGTTTGAAGTCCGTCTGGATCGATATGTGTTGAGACTGGTCATGTTTCGTTCATTATAGTAACTTTTGTTTTCACCTCTTTTTGTTGTTTCAGTCATTGGACTCTACTTTGACGACATTTGCATTCATTGTGGTGATACCAGCATCCTTGAAGAGGACGAAAGACTGCAAGAAGCACACGTTCACTTTGACTCTGTGCGCCCCATTTGCAAATCATGTCTAGATAAGGGCAAACCACTTGTGACACGAGGGCGGGTTAAGTGATGAGTTATAAATGTCAGAAGTAAAGTTAGAGTTTCTGAGGTTATTGTTAAGTTTCAAGATGGAGGCAGTCAGTGTCTGTATTTGGTTTAAAAAGAAGTGATTTTCAAGAATTAAGAGAAAGCAGTTAAAGTCTCTCCGCAATGGTAGGGACAAATCATCCTGTACGTTCCAGTACCACAAAGATCACTAGTGAGAATAATGCATTATTCCTTCTGTAGCATTTTCTCCCAATACTCCCTTTGGATTTTAGTGAGGCTGCAGGCTGGAGAGGCATATTCGAGAGTTGGTTTTGACATATTATTGCACATATACATGCTGGGTTGGCTGATAAATCATTCAAAACCATTTGAATCGAAACAAAGAGCAATCAGTATAGGAGCATAAATAGTTAAATAATTTAATGCACAAATCTTTTAAAGGCACTGGACATGTTTAGTAATTACTAAAAATATATATAAGCATAAAAACTTACTTGGTATAACGAGCAGCGGAGGGCTGTTAATAGTATAATACATTGTGAGAAAAAACTCCCTCTGAAGTAACATAGTTTTTGAGAAAGAAGTAATTTCTCCCTAAAATATTTGAATCTGAGAAAGACTTCAGGTTTGAAGCCTTTCTCAGGCATCTGAAAGCACACAAATTTGTGCAACAAGCCTGTTTTGCATTTCATTATTTTCGTGCAACTTCGATGACCAATTGAACCCAATTTTTTGCAGGTTTGTTAATTTATGCATGTGTTGGGATACATCAAGTGAGAATGCTGGTCTTTGACAATTACCAAAATGTCCAGTGCCTTTAAGCAAAGATTAAAGCATTGTGGAATTAAACAAGAATAAAACAGGGAAAACAAAAATGCCAATATTGTTTTCTTTAAAAAGTGGGGCTCTGAATGTTAGCAAAAATAAATTTACATGAACCACCCGGACTTGTTCTCCTTCAGTGTCACTTCGTTTTATTTAGCCTATGTCTACAATTAAGTGTAATACACTTCCAAAACTAATGTGGAATTCAAACCCACTGGCTATTTTTACTTTATAATAATTTTGTGATTTTGTAAGCTGGGAACTTTTCAAAAAATGCTAAAATTGTTAAAAAGTCTAAAAAGCTTAAAGGGTTTGGGTACTTTTTGTAGGACACAACAATGTCCACAGATTTACATTAAACTTACACGGTTTGAAGATTTAAATGATGATAGAAAGCTTCCCTTAAAATATTACTTGCTGAGGTGCTGTAGTTTTTTAGAAATGAGTAAAACAATGTCACAAAATATTTTTCGTCTCGGGAGACGAAAATTATTTTAGCATGTACAACGTTTTTACCAGTTTTGGTATAAGGAAAGATCAGATGTGAAAGAAATGGTAGGGTAAATAAATTTAACAATACTAATGAGCGAAGGTGTCACGCACATAGCCTTGATTTTCCTTCCTCCATGATATAAAATGGAGTACACGCTCGTGGAGCGCATTCAACGGATTTGCTCAATGAATTGGGACAAACTTGTGCGTAATCTGCAGGTTGCGCTCTGCAGAATTGGCAGCTAAATGGCGATCCAGCAAAATAGTGCGCAATCTGTAGATTTGCGCTCTGTTTGTATGGTAGCTCAAAGTGATGATTCGGAAAAATTGCGCGCAATCTGCCCATTGTGCAAATCTGTAGAATGCGCTCAACGTTCACACGTGCGCTAGGAACCGGTTACGTATGCCGTGGATCAGTAAATCATGAGCCTCAAATCACGGAGATATCGGTAAATTTGTCTTTATTTGTTTCAATTTTGTTTTAAAATATGTTAATTTGGTAAAAGTCGGACTTTTTGTTCTCGCTTTAAAAAAAATATGAATATATTTTTTTTCAAGCCGAATAATGTAAAAAGTTTAGGGTCGCGGCGTAAAGTTAGGGTCGGTCAGAAACCGGAAACAGAACATTTTGTTAAGCCTAAACACTCGCGACATTCATTCAGTGACTTTCTGCTTTTGTCTACATAAATTGTGTATAATGTACGTGTTTTAGAAGCCGCCTGCGTGCCTTCGGTATTTTTTTTCTTCTTTTTTTTTTCGCCCCGCCCGATTTCGTGAGCTCGAAATTCCGTAATCCCGATCATTTTCTTCTTTTTTTTCTTTTTTTTTTCCCCGATCCCCGCTCATTTTTTGTAGCTTACAAATCCGTAATCCAAGTAATAAAAAAAAAACGGCCTAAACTATTACCATAGGCTTAGAAATTTGCACAGAATGATGTCACTACAGAAGCTTAAAAGCGATCATTCGTTTATTTAGTCCTTTTTCAAAAGATTGATTTGGGCAGTTATCTTTTGTTTTGCAATAAATAATGTGAATTGTATTCAACACAAACATAACTTTTTCTGGATTTCAATTTGTTTTGCAATGTCCCAACCATGTGTCCCATCGTGCTTCAACAGGGAAAAAAGATTTGATGTTTATTTCAGCCACTGGATGACCGAGATCATTCACTTGTTAACAAAGTAATGTAACTTCTGATCAAAAGTAAAATTTTGAATTACAGTTTTGACTTGAATGACAGATAATTAATTAATTTGGTCGTTTTGAGAAGGGGTAATTTGAAGACTTTGCTTACTTGGAGGGAATTAGTGGTAAAATTGGTGGTAACATCCATTTTAGTTAGGTGGCTTAGCGAAATTACCGTTACTGAGCGGATAAAAGCACCAATTTTGGCACGAGGCTTCCTTAGGGCCTATTAATTAATGTTAGCCTAGGAGCCCTCCGTATTTTTAAATATATAATATTTCCCCTATGTTTTGTACACATGGGAGGGGGGCAGGGCATAACACAAGTTAGAAATGAAGTTCAGGAATCAGACTTACATATGTTGTGGCCCTACCCTAGTAGAGACTCCTCACGAAGTTTGAGACCTTACCATCCCATGAATTAATTTTTATTGATTTTTGAAGATTTTTTTATTTACCCATTATGTTTTGTACACACAATGGCACCATCAAAACTATTTTCCTTCCCACAAATTACCTAATTTGGAATTCTCTAAAGATTCAATTTCATTGTACATGTACTTTGTATTTGTATATATGTTTACATTAGTATTTATGACAAACCAAGAAATTCAATACTCGGGAATTAAACATGCACTATTTTTCTTTCATTTATTTTCTAGTACCAATACTCACAACTAAGTTTATTGTATACAAACCAGTTGCTGTACATTTTTCTATTTTGTCTTTTTTTGAAAGAATTGGTCAAGTAACATTTTTGAAAATAAATAAAATATTAAAAAAGCAATAATCTACATGTACATGTACATGTATGCATTGAAAATTACTAGCCTATATGTTGATGTTAAGCCTGCACTTCTGTCAAGAATTTGTCAAATGACATTTTTGAAAATAAATAAAATACACATTTAAAAAAAACCATAATCTACAAGTTCATATTGAAAATTTCTTTTAGTCTAAATGAGCCTGAAATTCTGCTTGTAACATATTTATTCTTCATTACACATCACAGCATTGAGAAACACAAGTTCTGCTTTCTTTTTTAAGAGTTCCCATGGCTCTGGATCAAACTTTACAGGGATAGCTTTTATGCCTTTATGCGTGTATACAACTAAGTCACACAAATTCATTCGTGTCACACCCAACTGAAATTGTATTTGGCTGTACCAACTAGAAGACTTCTTCAGCTGTAACTGTCCATTTACAGCCTTCAAGTGGTAGGCTGGGTCCTTTGTTGGGATGTCTTACATCAATGTCTCTGTGCTTAAATGAACACTTGATCTCAAGTAGTTTTCTCCATGGCATGTACAGCTTACAATACCATCTGGCGATGCGCCCATAAATGGCATGTTATCATCCAACACAAGTCCACAGGTGTTTACTTTAAAGTTCTTGTGTGATTTCATTTCATCTACTACATAAAGTTGCCTTGCTACATGTTCGTTTTCTTTTCCAAACTCTGTAGAACTGGACTGAAAGGGCTTGCTTGTGCCCATGATTTTATCAACTAGTGTGCGGCAGTTATGAACGTCTCTCACAGATCGAATTGAATCTGCCAAGCTTGCTGTGATACGCCCCTTTCTGGCAGCTAACCACGCTGGGTCTGATTGGTCTAAATTTCTCAGAATGTCTATTTGTTGTTTGGAAGTGTTCTGTCTGAGGTAGTCAATGAAGGATACATTGTCAGTTGAGCTGGCCTGGTACTTGGCATGAAGGTCTGATACTGATGGCACAAGGGCCTTGACAGGGGGTGGTGGCTCCTGAACTAGTTTCAAATAAAGTGCTCCTGGGTGGAAGTCTTCACAAACCTGAAGAGATAAAGGTTGTATGCAAATTGTTGTTTATTTATTTATTAATATGTATATATATATTTTTTTAATTACATTCCATGTGCACACACACTTTACATGTATATGAAGACAAGAATTGTACAAACAAGCTGTAAAAACTGATTCAAATTTGTTATGCATTCCCATCTCTTCTGTTTACAATACCATGCACTAGACTCATCTACAAGCACCATAAATTACTTTCACGAGAAGTAAATTTACAGTACTTAAAATAAATTGCATGGAAAGCTGCCAGTATCATTGATCAAACAAGTGCAGAGCTGGTTTGCATTTTGAAATGAAATTAGTAATAATTTTTATCTGGTTCTGCTATGACTTACCTTTTTCACATGTTCCTGAATGTTCAAAATGCATGAGTTGGTAACATTACTCAACGGCTTGTAGTGCTTGGGAAGTGGGCCTGGTTTTCTGGGTGTTTTTCTTTCTGCACGATAGTCCAAGTCCTCTACTTTCACTGGCAAGGAAGCTTTTCGTGGTTTGGTCCATGTACATGGCTCATCAGTCCCAACAGCAGTTCCCTTGTCAGTGTTCCTTTCGAAGTAATCGGCCAGTGCAAAAAGAACAGCCACGGCATGTTTGCATGAACCATCATCGCTGAAAGAAAACAAAAATACAAAGTTACAGTAGTATCCAGTGCTAGGCAACTAAAGAAAATGTCTCAGCTTCCTGTCCAGTGCTTGTTTAGGGCCTAAGTTAAGCATTAATTAACATTGATGAAAAATAGAAAGAAAACTACGCAGCTACACAACCACATCCAGCTGATTTGATTCCACAGTTGACTGAAAGTAAACCCACGTCTGATACCGTTGAGCTGTTTGCCTCTGCTCTGGCTTCACTGACGCTTTGATGTAAACATGGTTCGAGTGGTTGGAGATTTTACCAAGTAAGACGTCTTCTACATGGCTATCCCTAAACATTAGGTAGCCGTCGTCGTTTCTATAGTTGGACAGTCTCTCTGGTGTCCACTCACAATGCTTAACTAGATAAGCAAAGACATCGCCAAGTGAAATCTGCGGTGCGCCACGGAGATCAGTTGTGTGAGACACTTTGAGTCCATCCAAGTCTACAGTGTTTCCATCGTCGCCAACAACTCGTTTTCTTTTCCTTTCTGATTCATCATGGTCGCAAGTTTCCAAAACCTCGTATTTATCCTTCCCCCTTTCTGCTAAAAACACCAACTCCTCCTTTTTCTTTTCAGAGCAAGGGATACCACGAGCCGTAAGAAACTTTTTCAATTCGTCAACGCACATTCGCTTGATCTTTTTACTACATGTACTACTACTAGTACTACTACTACTAGTACTAGCATGACTACCCGCCATTTTGGAATTAATGTTGTCGACCGAAAGTCAGAAATTAGCCTCTCCCTGCTGACCGCTTGAGGGCGCACCGCATTGTGAATCGCCCGAATTAACCGCACATAGAAAATGCACTAGTAAACCCTTCACGTTTGGAAATCTATATTTAGCCCATTCGTTGACATCGTCCCAAGAACAGTCACAGAAACAAAATTTAGTTATAGTAGAATCATTCCCATTGGTTAGATTGTCTGATTTCAGAAAATTACCCACAGTACCCATCCAATCCAAAATGCTGTCAAATCTCTAATCGGGAAAACAGGTCTTGAATAATGATGAGCTAGTGCGGACGAAACCATTATTTGGAGTAGGGTAAACCGGTATACATAGTTTTATAAAAAACAAACACTCGTTAGAACAAAAAGCCGGAGGATTATATACATTGTTACAAACTGAATTTGTGGTTATATTTAACTCAAGTGTAATTCTACATTAAAAGTTTTGATTGAAACTCAAAAATAATTGGGGTACATGTATCCACCACATGCACAAACTCACCCAGCACACACAGCAGCAATAATGCAGGCAGCATGCGCAGAAGCCACACGGACGTACGTCGCGCAATGTAATTTACATATTATAGCGCCCTCGCGCAGACAGCACAAACGGAAAAATGAAACAACTTCTCCATATGGGAGCTAAGTTCTTGTGTTGATTGTTGCA
Organism: Zoroaster sp. YZ-2022; assembly: GCA_029582265.1. Lineage (NCBI taxonomy): Eukaryota > Metazoa > Echinodermata > Asteroidea > Forcipulatida > Zoroasteridae > Zoroaster > Zoroaster sp. YZ-2022. The sequence goes on from CM055816.1 coordinate 82,530,305, forward strand.
GTACAAGTAGTAGATGTTGCAGGGGCGTCTGAACATGACAAATTCACCAAACCTTGTGCTGCTTCAGATCTAGCACTCGCATCTTTTCTCCTCTTTTTGGAATCTCTCCTCCTAAGGTAAGTTTGAAGTACTTGTCGTTTCTTGGGAGAAGTCAAACAGTCGAACACTGATGGTGTGTAGTCTGGTGACAACGGATCATCGCTCTTAGCTCCTAGAATAAACATACAATATAAGACATAAATATGCAGGAATAAGTTAAGCGTTTATGGATTGGATAGTGTATTTGTAGCATCTATTTTTGACACGGACTGAACTGTTTTCTCAAGTCTACGATTTAACTTATAACAAATTCAAAACCCTAATTTTAACCTTTTTTCCCTAAATGACAGTTGTTAGTTTTGCGTCAACCTCTCTCAATAAGATCGATGAGAGAGAGAAATGTTTCATTATTCACCATTCATTATTTTTGTTACATTGCCAAATGCAAGTCTTTCCCAATGTTCTCCATCCATTTTTGTCTCTTTTTTGAGCTTGCAAAAGAGTCCATGCGCATGACACACTTCACTGTATTACTAGTATTAGTAAGAGGACTAGCATTAGTTGCTGTCCAATTCAATCAACTGATGATGAGTGAAATTCACACTTTCACTAGTTTAATTGTATGAAAAACTGTTTTTATGTTTTGTAATTGTAGGCACTGCTTTTAATATAATAACTAAATGACGATATCCATGCTGGGCCAAAATGCAGGCACTAACGAGAAACTATTATAAGTATTTATGATACATGCGTAGTCCTACAGAGTTGTTTTTGGCTTTCAGCTAACTTTGTTTAGGGCCTAGGTTATGAAATGGAGAAAGGAAAGATACGTACGGGTTTGCATTCCTACCTGAGATGAAATGATCACTGCATACACGCTGGCTGCCAATCCAATGGTTTCTTCAGCGCCGCAGTCCATGTTGCTCTCCGTTCGGGATCGCTTAGCTAGGATGATCCTATCGTTATGTTTTCACATAAGCGCTAGGATAAAGAATGTACAAAAAAACGTAGATGCATGTTTTACGTGCATATTTTACGAAGAAATAAACACATTGCACTGTAATACCTTAAATCTATCATGTCTATGAATCTACTATGAATCTATACTGTATTGTTATTAATATTATGTGTATGCCTTTGATTATAAAAAATATTGTAACTTACACTGTGTTTTTGACCAATTCTTGCCTTGTTTTGATCTCTGCGGTTCGATTCTGTCCGCACAATGTGATCACATGTCATACACCTACTGTTCCATTCGTTTTCACGGTCATAGCTCGTGCAATTACTGGAGCCGAGCAGAGCCGTATATTGGGCCGGCTCTGGAGCGGAGCGGCAAACAGCGCCCCCGCCCGACTCAATGTGTTGATTCGTGTTGTGCAATAGAAACCCACGGCTGTTTCAGTTTTATTCAATATGTTCAATGGCAGAAATGCGCTATTCAATTGATGGAATTAAAATTTCCATTGGAACCATTATCATTTGTCTTTCCACATATGGTCCTTTGCATTGTCATGTACAATTATCAGATGATTCCATTAACAATTTCAACACGAATTTTCAATTTCAATACATGCACCTGAAAAAGTAAGTCAATTCATGTAAACTAAAACAGAGGTCTGAATATTGTGCACTTGATTATTATAGCCTACCTGATCCAGTACTTGCCGCCCCAGGTGCGCTGAGAAGACTTGCAGTTGGCTGAAAGTAAATGCACCAGAGCAGTTGTCACACCAAAATTTGAGAAAATCATATGTTCTATAAATGTTACAATTAAGCTTAGTTAAGCTTAATTACGCTTAAATTTAAGCTTAAATTTACCAAATTAATATTTTTCAGACAGGACCAAACCTGTTTATTCACTCATGGTAAAGTAATAATTGCTAGCCTACACCTCGACAAAAATAGAACACTCCATGGATCACTTTGGGAGGCATTCAATGTTTTAAGCTGATGAATTAGGAAAGCCACGCACTCAACTTGCAAACCATGAACTCCATTAAACTTGTGTTTCTTAACTGTATGTGAATTCCATATTATTGTTTTGAATTAATTTCCAATCATTTCTCTTTTACTCTTAATTTTAAATGCTGTTCAGTAAATTTGTTAGTATGGTGCTTTATAAACCCAACTATTATTTATTATCATCAATAGATATTTTGGATTAGGAAGCATGTCCTTCCATTAACTGTAACCAGTTCATAGTTTTACAAAAACCCCAACTCTCCCAAAATTTATACCAACGTTTTGCTGGATTCAGGATGGTTCCAAGTAAGAAAGCCACTTGCGACATCTGGTGACATCTTACTTTAAAAATATGATTTCATCTTTAGTGTAACATGGTAATAATTTGTTAATATTTTGTATACTTTGGATATGCACATGCATGTTACAGTCATTATTACAATTTGGATAACTTACATGGGCAGGTGCTTTCTTGTCTCTGCTGGACCTCGACACAAGCTTCCTCCCAAGAATCAAATACTATTTGAAAAAAATACGAAGATGTGGGATGTTTTTTGAAATTTTCCTTAACAAACTACATAATTTGTAATACAATAACGCAGGCAAAAAGTACAATTATACTGGAAAACATAATGTTGAAGTCATTTTGTCATTCGTATGACATGTTGTCTGGGCTCAGTTTATGTGATAAATACAGAAATGTCAAGTTTTATCTTCAAGCAAACTTGAATCCTCTATGCAGACTGGTCAAGCGGCTCGCAACAGCATTTTGTTGGACTGTTTAGTGTTTTAAAAGAAACTAAAGTTTTGGAGTGTTAAAAATGTTGCACTTATATTACCACAATATTACCAAGAATGAAAAGCCTGGGAAAGTTTGCGTGCATGAGTATAGTTAACTTGAGAGACATCTAGCTCCGGAGATTGGTTCCTCTAGCAAGATTATCTATTCTTACACACATGTAGTGTGACTGACATGTTTGCAACAGTATAGAGATGAGTGCCCAAACGTGCTCTTGAATAAGGAATGGTTTTAAAATTACCAGAGTCCCCAACAATGAAACCTTGTGTCCACGTCTCCTACATGCAGGAAGCTGTCAATGTCAACTTTATTTAATGTGATTACATCGAAAATTAAGACCATAAACTGTAAATTGAAGTGATTAGGGAGCAATTCCATATTTGACAGTATGAAGGTATACGGTTTATATATTTTTTTATCTCTATTGACTGATAGGCACCCCCCAAAAAAACACCAAAAAGTGAAAAACAAAACAAAACACACACTGATTTAGTTTTGTTTACTTCTGTACATACATGCATGTATGGTTCATTAAAGGGGGCACTTCCTCTCTTCTGTGGAACATTGATCAACAACAATTCTAAGCTTATTTTATTTACAACAATTGTAAGCTTATTTTGTTTACAACAAATTAATCATACTGATAATCCCTTCACAAAGCAGACAGGAATCCACACAATTAAACGTACCTTTGAAAACGTCAATGGGGTCATTAATTCCCTCAAATTTATCTTTTGATACAGCCTCAGACATGATGTCTTGAGCATGTGTAAGAGGGGATGGTTCGCTGCCACCACCAGTTTGCACAACCTGCCCCTTACGTTTGGTGACTGCAAACAAACAATAAAATATGCATAGATAATGAATGATGCAGCAATGCCCCCTCCCTATCCTCCAATCCACACGTAAGCATGATAAGTCTAAGTTATACTGTATAGTATACAATCATTTACACAAGCAGTGAACAGTTTGTGTGATATCATCACTGCACGTACATAACTGTCGTGTCAATAGTCATTGGACACGCATTAAATAGTCTGCAGTAACAAATAGCCACTATTTTTTTAATGGATGACAGGGTGTGCCTAGGTAGTATCACATTAAGCTATAGAGGGCAGTCTCCAAGATATGCATTTTAAAACCAAAATGTGTGACCCACTTCTAATTTTACAGTAAAACTTAAGACCTTTGATCAAGATGCATTTCACTTAGTGAAATGATTCAATAAATAAGAACACCAACTACTTAGTTATCTAAAATCCATAACAGTATCACTTTTTCAATGCGCACATTTTTGTTAGAGGACCCCAAAATTTCAAATTTTAGGAAAATCTTGCCAGAGAGGTATCTGAATATGTGGTGTATGTGGTCACAACTTTTTGCCCATTTTGTATTTGAATTTAAGGGGAATTTTCCGAACACGAAAACTCTCATAACATCGCTTTGCATCACCCTAGAGGTGGTTGACCCCTCATTGTAAAGCATGTTTAAAGCACTTTCAGATAAAAGAAACATGGGTGAGATTAGTACAACTTGAAATTTTCATGAACCTGCCTACCTATACGATCCTTTCAATTATAAGAACTTGGACTCGGAGACTACAAACAGTGAAAAGTGTTATCTTTTTAAGGTGGAAACTGCACGCAGTGAAAATCGAAATATTTAAATTATTAATAATTACAATAACTGATTTAATGTGAGCAGGCCTAGCTGCACTGTAAAAACGTTGGGCAGCACGGGGTTGGGTAAGGTTATTTCTCCCAGAATTGGTCAGTATTTACCACAACTGTTCACTTTCTGAATGAGCGCCTAACAAGCAGCCACTCATAACAGCTCTCCAGTTTTTGTGCTAAGTAAGTGTTTTGTAGCTCCAAGTTTGTCTTCATTTTTATACTAGTGGATTTCTTATTACACCTGGAATCTACTGGACGCTTTATGTGAGTAGTGGTACATTTCTTTTCTTATAATAAGTGAAAAAACTGGTATTTTGTCTGTCTCTGCTGTAAGATTTTACTGTGTAGTGGTACACATATTGTATCTTCATTTTATTTGTGCAGTCAACTCTGACTTGTGATTAGACAATGGAGGTCTACATTCTGTTTATTCTACTCCTGCTATCCGGACCATTGTGTCTTAATGACTCATCTTTAGAATGTGGCTACAGCATGCAAACTTCAGCTTGTACACTAGATAAACAATAACCAATCCGCCATCTTAAATATTTGAGCTGTCTTAATTTCTGGTGACATAAACCCAAACCCTGGACCTGAAACACTGAACAACACACCCACAAACTCCACTCAGCTGTATAAAAATTTCCTACAGCCGCAATGAACTACTCAATCTTTGCAATGCTCCACGTACTGCTCCACGCAGCTTTATCTTATTCAGCATTGAGTCAATTGAACTGTCTTGGAATACTTGCCAATCAACTCCAAACATACCGCCGCACACATAGAGGTAAAACAGCTGGGCGCCGTAGAATGGACAGACTTACCTTGTTGTTGTTGTTGTAAACAGTGTAGGCGGGCTAGTACATGTACTTACTTGCACTGACCATATTCCTCTGTCGATCTCTGCACTGGTCGACATTCTTGATATTTCCTCCTGCAACACTTGGAATAGCACACGATAAAGGAAAAAAAATGAAACATGACCACTAAACTAAACCAATTTAGAGTAATTTCAAATTTGGGCATGTTGGGTGTTCCCGAATACAGCCATTCGATCGCGGGAACACATTATTTAGCAAAGAAACTTCCCGTGGCAATTTTGGAGCTCTCAAATTGCTGTGACGAAAATCCTAGAAATCATGAAAGTGCATAGGTCAACTTTGGGCGCCCTCAATAGGTACCACCGGGAATTTGATGTCAATACCGGCCGGCCGGCCCAGCCCCGGCCTCGCGCACCGCCGTATAGTATCAACTAGTTCGTGCAGTAGTATCGATAAAAAATTGTTTGGCCCTCCCCGGGCCGGCGTCGGTTCTCCGTATTAACTGAAAACATGGAGCAAAGAATGTGAAAATAACGTCCCATTATAACATGATTATACTAGTACAAGTAGTAGATTTTAGAGAGTAGGCCTAATTCATTTTATATGATTGATTTAGTTTAATTACTGCAGTCCAGTGAAACATACTTCTAATCTCAATACTAGCACAACAAAATTCTTATGAATTCACGCAACCCCGGACTCGCTCCCATGCAGCCTTCTTCTCCCTTTTTGTTATTGTTGTGCCCCTTAGAGGCGCCTCGATTATCCCCTTTTCTAATTCTAGATACGCCGTTGCAAGAGCTACATCCATGTCACTGCTGAAGGGTGTCGCCTTTCTGTTTTTTGTCTGTTTTGTCACTCATTTTGTCACTCACGGCAGCGCACGGATATGGATACGAATAGCAGACGACATCCACTTTTTCACCTTTCGCTTACGCATGCGCATATGGCATGACATTTCTTGCTTAACGTAGTAATAAAAAATGTTGGCCGTGAAATACGTTTACCGTAAGCAAATATTTTCTGCTATAGTAAGCGGCGATTCTTCGCTTACAGTAACGCGTTCCATGAAATTGGCCCGTGTTGTACAGCGGCAGTGTGGCTTCAGGCCAGGGCTGGCCGGGGCATGACAGGCCACCGCACCAAATCCGATGACAAACGGTGTGCGCATGCGCGAGTCCCAGCGCTTAGAGTGTGCCCTCTACTGCTGAAATGCAGTCAAGCATACGTAATGCATGAACAGTGTCGGTTAGGGTTTCGGCCAATGAAAATAGTTATTATAAATACAATTTAATGAATATTGATATAAATTTTACATTTATTTAAATATTAATACTCTATCGAATATGCTGATACCAGTTTAACCGTACTGACACAAACGGTGGGGACAAAACTGGCTCCCGCAAGTAGACGTGTGCAGTATTTTCACAAAATGTTGGCGAGGCATTGTGATGAATTTACGGATAGATCTATGTCCCCACAAACACAGTAAGTTATTCCATGACAAAATGTACTGTCAATGTAATGAGAAACACCTGAAGAATGGATTAACACAAGAGGTGAGTGGGCAAACCCCGTAAATAGCTCGGTGTGATTTTTTGAAAACGGCTCCATTACTACTACTACTACTACTAATAATAAAGATTTTTAGCGCGCACATATCCACCCTGCTGGGCGCTCAAGGCGCGGAAACAAAGAAAAAACATTAATACAAACAATATACAATGATAGCATAGGGAAACAAATTACTGCCCGAATTAAGCGGGCAAACACATGACAATGTAATAATTGGGGCTTTGTTCCGCCCACATGGGTGGGTTTGGGTCGGGATTTTCCATTTTTTTTTAAAGAATTACCTGCGTCATTTTGTTTCATCTGATCATGCCAAATATTATAATATGCAAATATTTAAAAATACACATGTAGCCCTAAACTAGGTGCAATGAGGCTTAACAAACATTTACACTATAGCAGGTCAGATCATAGACTAGAGCAAGGGGTTAGATATACATGGAGGTGTACATTCACATGTACACCTCCATGTATTGTACATGTACATTGTACATTATATATTCTACATTGTACATGTAAAGAAATGACATTGTCATGATTGTGTTGTGCCTGTGACTATTTCACTGTTTTCAGAACATTTTAAAACAATCATTCATTACATCATGAAACTGGGTCACAATGATACAATGTTTTTACTTACGACTGGACTTAGGCCTAGCTATTATCCTCCATGGTTGGACAGACTTTAAGATTCAGACTTTCGTTTGCGGGTCTTTTGCTGGGGACATGCACTTGATATTGCGGGGTTGATGGTGAGCAGGTGTTCTTGCATCACACACGTCAGCTTGTGAAGGTCAGGGTTAAGCTTGCTGGTGTTTCGTGCTCCGTCAAAACGCCTGTTCAGAATGTTAAAGACTGCGTGCTTGGACTCGCCCCCTTGTTCTCCCAGTAGCCCTAGGCCATGTTGGGTTCTTCGGATGAATGGTAAAACATGAACTTCTAGGATGTGCATCTTTGGGGGAAGCTTTTACCAGGGAAATTGGTGCGGTGAAAGTCCATAAAACGAGTGATGTCATCATCTACCAAAAAATAGATGAGTCAATATTTGTTATCAAACTATCATTGCCAATAAAATGTTATTAAGATCATTATGAATAATTTGTTATTTAGTTGTTCAATTTGAGATTTTTATAAAATTTAATTTGATGACAGAGATGCCAACATTGAATTCCAAAAAAGAGTAGCATCTATTGAAAAAAAAAATCGCAAAAATCTAACGCTAAGAAATGCATGTCCGGATTTTGGGCAATATCATGCGCCGCACTCGGTGTGAACTCCGCTGGCGGTATAGGGACCAGGGGCAGAGTAAATTGGAGGACAATACTCAATGAAAAAATTATGAAATTATAACAATGCTAGACGTATCTTATCTTAAAAAGCTCACAATAATGATCTTCCGAATTAGTAATCCATGCATCAATCACGTTAGAAATTTTGATTATTAATACTAACTGTTCTCTTTGGAGTCTCGAAGGCAAATAACAAATTGATAGCCTTAGCTAGGCCTAGCGCTAGGCCTAGCCCTAGCTCACCTGGGCCCAATTTCATGGCGCTGCTTACCACAGAATTCTGCGCTTACGGCGCCATAAAAAGCGTGTGATTCTATGCGCCCTAAGCGCATAATTCCGCAGTAAGCAGTGCCTGCATGCTGACACTGAAGTCGCACTTGCAAAGAAGCTTCGAGAAATTAAAAGGTAATGCACGTGCGCGAGCACAATTATGCGCGCATGTACACGTATACACACAAGCTACCTCACAGACAACCTCATTCCCCACGGGTATGCTCATTATTCCCCATTATGTAATACAGATCAATGGGTACGATCTTGCAAATAATGTACAGATATATGTACAGGGTACATGTGGTAGGTAGGCAGTCGAATCCAGCGCGCTCGCGCTTGTGTGTGATATGTACATAATCGTGTGAATTCGCCGCTAATCCCGCTATTGTCGCTTTTTACCACCACTGCGGTTTACATTTAAAAGGTTGTTTTTAAAATTATTTGTCATCATTTTTATTTCCACTTAATAGTTCATTCATTGTTTGTTTGTATTGTAACTATATACAATTATACTGGGGCGGCTTGTTTAGCGTATTTCAATGAAGTATTATCGTAGAGTCGTATTCACGGCTCAAAATCGTATTTGCTACGCCCAAATCGTGTATGTTGGCATCTCTGTGATGATGTAACTTACCAAGTTTTTCAATTTCTGTGTCATTCAGGGTATTTGCAGTGTTGTACACATTGTGGCAGTTTGCAAACAGCGTGAAAAGCTTGGAGTATTTGTTTGCGATGCATTTGGCATCTTCCACTTTTGCTGGGGCCAGACGTTAAGTTTCCTCCACAATACTCTGTGTGACCTTGGTGATATTTATCTCCTGAATGAATGAAAGGTATAACAAAAATGTAATACAAATTACACAGCTATAACTTTGTTGAAGTTCATGTAATGTTTCCACCCGGCACCCGTTTTCATGCATCAAACCCAATATTTTAAGATATTAAGAAACTACGTCAGTCACCTTCAGACACTTGTGGACATGACTCCCGACAAATGTATTAGAGTAGTACGCTTGACGTCGAACTTTGATCTCCTGAAGACATTTGTCCAGGTTCAACAGCAGTGGGTTGTGATGATCAGGGAGCTTCTTCACTTTGGTGCTTCGTATTGCCTCCTGAATGTCACATTATGATGACACATACTTCCATATCAAAAGACTATTTATTAAAGATATGCTGAATAAGCTGAATTCAACTTAACCTAATGTATGAGTTGTTCTCCTAGTGCATTTATATCCAAAGTGACACTTGAAACCACTTCCTCAACATTGAGGACGATCAGAGCATACTGATCAAAACGTCGAGTTGTACCTCCAGTTCTTTTCAGAACTAATTACTACTCAATTGAGCATTTCACATGGTGTCACCGCAATTAGTCTTATTTAACATTGATATTGTCATTTAGAAGTGCCACGAGTGCCAGTTGTTCTTGCAAGTCTTTCATCTCGCATCTTATTTCTTTCACCCGATCTTCAGCCAAATGCACCTCAGCAAGCTTAGCCACATAAAGAGGGAAAGGCCCATTCTCGATACCAATGGCACCCTCTGCAGATTTTGCAAGAGATTCTGCCTCACCAAGATGTTTGAACTCCATCATGATGTAAAACTTGAACCAAAGTCCAAGGCTTATGTGCAGAGGAAAAGGGCAAACCTGAGACAATGAAACAACAGAATTGTAAATATTTATTACCTTTGAACACTTTGTGAATTTTGAACTTTTTATATTTTTCTTTCTAAAACAAATATTGGCAAATAAATGTTTTTGGCTTATAAATCATTGCAATGAATACAGATTACTTACGCAATCAGTTGGTATGTCAAAGAAAGGCCTGTCAATGACATTGTTGACATTTTTGGCATGGTTTAGTTTTCCACCTGCTGCAAGAAGTTGTGTGTTGTCCAGCTTTGTGTCGTAGTCGTTCTGGATTCACAAGGAGGACGCTGTGCCTTTGGTATTATCATGTTTTTGTTGATGATGTTGTACCAAAGACATGAATGTCGACCTGCCAAAATATTGTATAGAAATTGGTTAGAATAATTATACAACATTTACATAAACTTCAGATGATTTTTTTTTTAAATTTAATTTGCAGGATGAAACCGTCGGCTCAGTAGGCTACTATAAGGTCGTTATCGGCATTTTGGCCAAAATAAGTTTTTTGTTGCATGATGTTAAGCTATCTGAAAGTTTGCTTTTTACGAAATATTATCAATTTATCTATTCAAATTAATAAGTAATTAACTAATTAAAAAAGGACCATAATTTTATATCACATAATCATTCCTGCAATAAGGTCGCTAATTTGACACCTTTATAGTTAAAAGGTCGTTACAGCGATACTGACCTTTTAACCGTAATAACAAGCCAGTTGTACAGTCGTTCGCTTTATTGTGTACGCGATACGACTAACGTTACGTACACAAATGTCACCCGTATGAATGACTGACCTCAAACTATTCACAGAAGTGGAAACTTTTAGATCCATCCGCCTCTCATGATCACTATATAATACATAAAAAATAAAAAATCGTTTTTACTTTGCAAAAAAAATTGTCATGTTTTGTTTATTTTCAAATCCACATAAAACACTTAAAATCTTACTGGAAGTGAAATTGCGCACAAGTCATGTGGAATTAATTTGTGTAGCGGACTTATTGCACACTGTTTTGCTATGTGAAGCATTCAACATGGCGCCCTCCATGAAGATGTGAAACTAATGAGCGAAAGCGTTAATTGGCGGTATGAAACTTATTTTACTTAGAACTGTCACGTTTATTTATTTCATATTCAATACTCATTTCATCACGTAATCATTTTATTAGTTCACTATAGCTTACTCTTGCCATAACAATATTTTTTGCACATTTACGTTTACTTTTATACGACCAACCCCGACCTTGTTTGAACATCATTCATCAACAAATTTTCTGCTGTCAGATTGTGATTATAAATGCGTACACATGATTGATCTAGGTTAATGTCTGGATCTGAATTAGGAAAAGGTACCAACGTGTGCAAAGGCGATGAAAGGCCTAATATTACTATTATTGTTGTCACTATTGTTTAGTAATATGTTATCTAACGTTACTCTCTTCCATTTGACAAAAATATTAAATTACATTTATCTGTTGAGCTGGCGCTTCAATGGATGGTACTAAGAAGCATTGCGGAGGGTGCAATGAGGGCGATAGTGAAGATGAGCTTCCCCTTTAAATTTTGATGAACAATTTTAAGGTCAGTCCAACTGCTTCATTATTTTGGTACTACACCACTCTCCCCCGCTCCTATTATTTAAGTGTTTTTTCTATTTTCCTTCTAGGTTACAGCTGTTGATGGTACTGTCGATGATGACTTGCCATTGTCTTGGATGGTGAACGACAAGGATATTGAGGAAACTTGTATGGACATTTTAAATGACATAATTGGAGAGGCGAGGAATTTATATATAAAATGATAATCCAGTTTCCTTGCAAGGAAATGACATTTTCAATTTCAACACTTTTTTTAATATGCTCATTCTCATGAACATATCATTATTGTTTAGTTTTATTTACAGTTGGTTGTACTACCAAAACAGAATCAAATGTAACTGATATCTTCCTTTGCTTACTCTGAAAGGATAATGAAGATCAACATCCTGTTCGAGACCAGCATGAAAGTTGAGCCCAACATCAGATTCCTGTCATGGACAATGCATTGGTAACTTTTGTTTGCCATGATTTTCTTTCTTCGCAATTTGCAGTAAATTCAAAATAATTTGTGTGGTCAATAGATATTGGGGCTAAACCTTTGCCTACCTGTGTGGAGTTTTTCTGCAATTTTAAATTTGTAAGGTAAAGTAATCCTATTGAGAATGAACTGTGCATGTGTTTCATGTTGGCCGAGTCATTTTGAACAAAACTATTGTATTATGTTTCTTTACATAATAAAAAAGGTGATTTAAAGGAATTGTTGTTTTTACAAATTCATTGTTCAGTCATGACCAATCCAACTCCATAAAAGTAGCATATTCCCATAAATTGAAATGTGTCTCTTTCCTCCAATAGCAGGCAGATTTTGATGAGATAAACGACGATGTACCTCTCGCAAGACTAATTGCAGATCCAGTTGAGAACAGACTGATCACTGTATGTAAAATGCCCAGATGATACAAGTAGAAGCAGTCCTAAGATTAACCTGTAGTAATATTTAATTGTATATTGTTTAATATGTACATGCATTTTTCTTGCCCACAAAGGATCTCTCTGGTGTACCTATACCAACTGAAGATGAGGGTGGTGCAGATGCAGATGAAGAAGAGCCTGAAATCTCCATCGAGAATAATGAATCGGTAATTTTATCATTGTTTGTTTGATGGATTTCATTCCGATAGAATGTGTTGTAAGCAGTGTGATCCTTGGAACCAAGGCATCTAATAATTATTTTTATAATCTGAGGCATCTAATACATTTTATTAGGCCTATCTGAGAACAAAATCCTACAAAATCACTTCATTGTTTTTTTAAATTTTATATATATATATATATATATATATATATATATATATATATATATATATATATATATATATAGTAGGCCTAATGGAAGCAGTCATAGGGGTGGTCGCCCTAAAGGACTTTAGTCAGCCATATCCGCGTTAGGGTGACCGTTTTGCGGTCAACCAAAAGACAAGGTGATTTGAATGTGTCTTTTCCCAACAACTATCTCGGAATTTGTTCTTGGTATGGTTACTTGGCTGATGGTGTACTGTATACACAAATTACATTGGAATTATACTTATTACAAGATAAACTAGAAGACGGAATCGGGCGTCTATGAAAACGCATCATATACGTTGTTAAAACAAAATCATCCATTAGGGTGACCAGGCGAAAATTACGATTTTTGAGGAATGAAACCGCACAATTTTCAATAAATCTAGTCTGAGATAATTTTCGTCAATGTGTTTTATAATTTTTCGTCAATGTAAATTTCTCAGCCATACGATAAGAAAATATATCGCAATTTTGACAAGAAAATGTGAAGAACATCACTATCGGACTGCCACCATGACGTCACTGTGTTCCGAATACCAACCAGCCTGCGCACACACCACACACACGTTAGTTGTGCAGTCGATGCATGCAGCTAAGCACGCGCCTTACACGATACGACGACGACGCCATTGTTTTAACAATTGTGTAACTGTGTTAGGGGCCTACCTCCGAATAAATACAGGCTATCAGGAAGAGTGTATGTAAGTGTTAAGCATGGAGCGTTAGACATTAAATTGTTGTGTATTAATATTTTTTTGAGGAGATGATTGGCGGCACGTAGATGTTGAAAAAGAAGGAAATAGGCCTAGCCCTAACACAAACGTAACGTTAGTAATAGTAGGCCTATGACTAGGCCTAGTAGTAGGCCTAACGTTGTTTAATAATAGCCTAAGCTAAGGCTAATGCTAATAATATTAATAACTTAACAGTTACAGTACTAAATACTACGGTAGTACAAACGTTAGTACTAGTAGGCCTAGTGAGTAGTAGTAGTGTTGAGCGCAGTTTGTGAGCCCCATGCAATGTCGTATCCGACCGCCACTTTTTCTCATTCAATAATTATAACCAATAAAGTAATCTTACCTACCTAGTTAAGGTGGAGAAAATATGGATGATGATGGACATATATTTCGAATTATATTTCATGCAAAAACCTGTGTAGGCATTTTTGGTAGATGATGACTTCAAATCTTGTCAACTCCCCAATCAGTGACCAACACGGTCAATGTACATGCGCAGTGGCAACTAACGTTATAATAGTACTTAGTAGGCCTACTAGTAGCCTATCCTTCTATTTTCTGAAGGGGAGGATTTTTTAGAAGGGAAATAAAGTCCGAAAACCATCATAAAAGTGGATTTTAAAGATAGTTTTCGCTTTCTGTACTACATGTACGCTGACAAGGTACGCAAAATCACGAAAGCACACAGCTAAGTACAATCAGGCCGGCAGGCTGCGCTTAAACCGCCCACTTTGGCGCTTGTCTACATCCATTCGAGGTAAACATCCAAACTGCGCAAGCTTTATGGAGCAGTTCTGGAGTGGGAGGAAAACCCACAAAACAATATACAATTGAGTTACAGCATAAAACAATGCAACCATCAATTTTTCACCAGTGGCTTCATACCAGTGGGTACCGCTTTTTGTATGCAATTTGATCCCGGAATTAAGCAATTGACATATAATTATGTGCAAAAATACATGTACAAACACATGTATTCTTATGTTTTGCAGCGGGGTGTTCTAAAAGTAGAGTGTATCACAACCAAAGCTAAAAAAAACAAACGAATATTTTCCCTTTCAAACCAGGCTAATTCCTTGCAAGTAAGCAATTATGTAAAATCTATGAATTATTTCCAATACATAGACATTGTGACAGAATTGGAGATAGATGGCGTACAAAGTGCCGAACAACTGAGGAAAAAGTGGAACAACCTTTGTAAGAAATATAAAGTGAGTTTAGTGAGTGTGTGTGACGTGAGGTGGTGTGACGTGGTCTCACCTAATTTTCCTGTATATGTAATGGTTTCCAGTTAACAAATCCACTTGTATTTTACATGATGTAATTAACATTTATTAATTCGATTACCTGTTACACGGTCACTAAGATGCACATAATCATTGAGTCCCGTTGCCACCACTTTCATTTTTATCTCAGTCGTCAGCCTCGTAGCTCGCCTGATGACGTCACCTCGCCTGATGTTAACTACAGTTTTACTTATCCAAGCTTCCACTTTTGTTCTTTCATGTTGAAACTGCAGGTAGTATTGACAATATGCAGCAGACAATATGCAGACTTAAGTGCAGAGTCTGCAATCAGAGCTTTTGGAGGCGATGGAATTTGTTGCGTCATGAGGCAACTCATCAACGTGAGCGGGAAAATGCCCGGCCGCCTTTGTGAGATTTGAGGATCTGAAAAAGCACACCAGACAGCAACACTTGTAATTGTATCCAAGAGAGGAGACTCGTAGAGATGAAGTAAGAAGGATTGCTAGAGGGGAAGAAAAAAGGAAGTATGCAGAGAGAGGGGAGGAGAAAGCTACAAGTGCTAAGAAGAGAAAAGATGAGAGGAAAACAGGAGAGAGGAAGAAAGGAAGTAGAAAGGGCGAGCAGAGATGGGGAGAGAACACGAACCAAAGAAGAGCAACGGAAGGAAGGAACTGGTGGTGAGACCAAGAAAAGTGCAGACAAGAAGGTGAAGGAAACTCCAAAAGAGCTTAAGAGAAAACGGAAGATGAGAGAAGATGACGACGGACAGAAGAGCACGGCTCAGGGGAAGGAAAAGCTGAGAGAAAAGGAAGTCACGGAGGAGCCAAAGGAGGTAGAGATTGATAAGCCGACAGAGCAGAGGGAAGAGGAGAAAGGAGAAGAGGCAGAAGGGGAGACACGGACGGAGGAAGAGAAGACAGGTGTGGAGGCCCCGAAAGGAAATGAAGTGACAGAAACGACTCTGGGATCATTGATAGAAGAGGTGAAGATGGGAGATTTATTGGACGACGAGGCGTTATACAATGCATCAATTTCGTTGTTGGACGACGGGATGACGGAATTTCTTCAACAAGAAAACCAAAATGCAAGAGGACCGGGGATTGGAAAGGATATTTCATTGGAGGGGGGCCCGAACCCAACGCCATCAATTGCCAACTCCCCATCAATATTATCCACATTGACGGATTCAAGCTCTACGTCAGACTCGTCAACTTCTTCATCCTCTTCGTCCGCATCTTCATCATCATCGACCACATCAAGGGAGAGCCAAACAGCTAGAAAGAACTTTGATACAGTTGAACTCAAATCCATCCTGCAAGGGAGGGATAATTATCAGAGTTTCAGAGAAACGTACAATTTATACTTATGAGGCAGGCAGGAAACAAAAGAAAGAGTCATGGGAGAGAGTTTATTTTCTCTCTCAACAAGAGGAATAATTCAATAGTGTATTGATTTTAATAGCATGACCGTGTTTGTTAAATGTTATTTTTTTTAAATTTAAAAAAGGTTTCCAATAAATTTAAATGTTCCCAAACTCATCACATAAAATCATTAACGTTAAAATTAGGTCTGACTACACGACATAGGATATTTTATTATTATTAGTCTATTGTTGTTTTTAAATATTGATAAGAGGTGTGAGCATGGGTGGAGGCATGTTGATATAATTTGATACGCTTAAAAGGGGTAGGGTTACGCTATTTTTTTTGTCAAGAATTTAGGTATAGGCCGTCAAAAATTTTCACCAAATGAGGGCGCCCTTCATTTTGCTATTTTGAATGCATAGAGGTGGGGTTACGCTATTTATTTAATATATTTATTGTATAAATATTATTTTTAGAGATGTAGGGGGTCTATTAAAAAGGAATGGCTTTTACTGAAGTTTTAGGATGGCAGGAAAGATGTATATTATTGTGTATTGTATTGATTATTGTATTGTTTATTATTTCAATAGGAAGAGGAGAACAGTCCGTTTGTATGGGCTGTCCGTCGTCCAAGTGATGCGTTCAGACAGTGCTATGAAGAACTGAGCAAGCCCGAACCAATGGTAAATTGGATGATGGTGATGATGATGATGATGATGTTTATATTAATATATACGTATTTTTTTTATTTTTTTATTTTTTTCATGTAAAGTGCATTGACGAAGATTCTCCTGAAGACGTACCAGCGTCTCCTCCCCGTGTAGCTGAAGACGTACCAGCGTCTCCTCCCCGTGTGGCTGAAGACGTACCATCGTCTCCTTCCCGTGTGGCTGAAGAATTGGCAGCACGACCTCGAGTTCCAATGGTGAGTGAAACTGAGACGAATTTTGAATGATCTTTTGTAAAACTTAAATTATCAAAAATGTTTTATACAAGGCCCGGTACTATTTTTGACTATTTATTATTATTTGTTTTTTTCTTGCAGAATGATGTTTCCACCAATAATCTTTTCCAGTGTTCACACTGTGAAAAAAAATTTACGCGCACAGACAGCCTAAAGCGGCATGAAAAGAAACACAAAAAACATCAAGCTTTGTCCTGTTCACACTGTGAAAAAACATTCACGCGCACCGACAACCTAAAGCGGCATGAAAAGAAACACAAAAAACATCAAGCTTTGTCCTGTGCTGCACACATGTGATGCGTATTACGACCAACATTGTGGAGTTTTGTCTGCAGTTTGTCTGCAGTGATTTTGTGCAGTTTGTAATGGCATCCTTTTGAGGAGGAGCAATGAGGAGCAGTGCAGTGAGAGTGTTCCGCATTACGACCAACATTGAGGAGGAGCACACCTCCACGCGCGCGCCCAGACGTGTCTCACGCGCGCTTAGTACGTTGTTGTCCCTCACCTTTCTACTTCCCTTAAGGAATATAAAATAATATAAAAAAATATATATAAAAAATAAAAATACAAAAAATTTAAAAAAACATTACAAAAAGTATGAGAACACGAGCGATACACAATAGGATATTTCCCTATGAAAAAATTGTCACCAACCAGGAGATTTTTATGGGTGCAGACCAAGAAGGATTATGACATTATATTTTTGGGGTCTAATTAACTTAATAATTTATGTATAAAATGCTGTGCCGACTTTATCTACATGTATATACCCAGCGTGTTTTTAATTATTTATTTATTTGTGTATTTATTATACGAGTCCCTTCATCATTTCAGGTATTTCAGTATGTAAAGTACAAAATAAGTGTTCTGCATAAAATGAATGTTTATCTTTATTAACTGTACCGATACTAGATATGTTTGTTATGCAATAACGAAACTTGTTCATTTCTAACTGGTCTGATAGATTAATATGAGTCCAGAAATAATCCTAACCAGAGAAACAAGCTCAGGACTTACCGTACCGTGAAAATAAATTTGAGTTTGAGTTTATTTGTATTGTGATAATAATTCATCATACCGTCATTCCATGTTCCGCCCATTTTAGATGCTCTTAATTCACACAAGCTGTTTATTGAAACAGGGAAATAATTGGTCAAGATTCCAGTCAGAGAATTTGCCCACGCTGTCACCTTGATGTTGAATCAGAAATCAGATTTATTTTTTATTTTTTATTGTCCACTATACAAGGACTTTAGGAAAATGTATGTTTATTGATATTATCAAAACAAATGATCACTTTGAATTTTAAATGGCAAAGAAAGACAGAATTTCCTTATGAACTCTTCAGATGAATTTAACATTAATTGCGCTGCCAAATATATATTTTCTTTGTAAATCAAAATGAAAAGAGTATGCTCTTTGTAACACTCCTTCAAGTGCGATTATTATTATTATTATTGAACGGGTAAAGGGGTTTGTTTCAGATTTGGGACAAAATATAATACAATACAATTAATAATATTATTTGAAACTATATGTTACAGCTTTAACTAAGAACTTAGGTACTCTTGTGTAACCGAATTATGCAGGGAAAATGGCTTATGAGACAGGAAAACATAAGGGTACAAATTGAAAACGTTGACACTGTTCCCTCCGGTTATTGAACACCATCGTGACTTAAAGAAACACTCAATCGCAAAGAACCTTATTATTATTATTATTACCACTTATTTTGATGAAAATGTATTAGATATTACGTTAATTTAATCGTCTTTGTTTAACACTGGACTAATTTTTCCATTGCATTTGTTTATAAATAAAAATTAAAACAAATTAAAACAAAATAAAAAAATTTAAAAAAAAATTTAAAAAATGCATCCCAATTTTTTTACGGTAATAATTGAATTAAACATTTAAAAAGGCTACATTTTCTTTAGTCGGGAAATTTAAATACTTTCATTTCAGATATTGAAAAAAATAATAATAATAACATCCATCAACAATTAGTACCGGCAGTATAGATGCAGACGAGTTATTGTCGGGACATTATCACACGTAGCAATGTAGATACAATTTTGCATGTTGCATGTATTTTGTTCATGATGCGTGGCATTCGCGAAAGTTGTATGTGTTTCGTTTTGAAACAGCATCGAATACGTTAAGAGAAATAGATTCTAAATTTATCAATCTATTCGTGTTTTGCGAAAATCGGGCGATGCAACTTTATTTATTTCATATTCTAGTTATTATTTTTCCTTTTTGGAACAATTATCATTAAGTGCTGATCTGGCAAATGAAAACAAGTGTACTTGTATTTCACATAATGTGCGTAATTTCAGTAACTTTGTACTTGCAAGGCCTACTAACCAGTTGTTTTTATTTATTATTTTGTATTATTATTATTTGTTTTGGTAAAACATACAGTTTCTGTCAAAAGAAAATACAGACATAATTAATTGTAAATAAATTGTCAATATTTTTTCAACATTACCTTTTAATTTCATTAAACTAACCGAATTGAAGGAGTAATACATGTACATTGTAACTTTTGATAAATGTTCCTACATTGAGAAGTTGAATAAAGCAGCCAAGAGCTGAGGTCATGAAAACAAGAAAAGTTTCCTCGTATTTTATTACAGTGTATTAGAGATTTTGCGTTGAATCAGGATGTTCGATTTCAAAATTATCCAGCCCATATATTTAAGAAGCAAATATGTAGCATTGAGACAACCGTATCCACCCAAACACTTCTTCTCAACAGACGCTAATACTTTGAATCATCATCATCATCATCATCATATCAACAAATGTTGCTCAAGAAATTCTCTTTTTATTTTAGTATTAATTATTCCATTATAGATTAATGCATTCCATCAACTCTAAGTTGTTCAAGCAAATTTGCCAGTGTTCGGTCTAGCCAAAATGTTCTAAAGGCCCCGAATTTGTTAGAATTTAAAATAACAATAATAATAATAATTAATGTTTTCAGTTTCTCAAATGTTTTCCAATTTAAAACCAATTTAAAAACCATCTGTAAAATATATTTATGTCAAAGATTGCTGTTGGTGTTAAAATTAAATTTAACTAATCATACTTGAATAGCTTCATGTACAGTCGTTCTTTTGTCTGTCTTCGTACGTTGTTGTCCCTCCCCTTTCTACCTCACTTAAGGAATATAAAATAATAAATAAATAAAAAACACTACAAAAGGTATGAGAACAAGCGTTATTCTTTTTCAAGCAAGCAAATAACTACTTTTTAATTCAACTTCAACTGATCACGTACATTCATTTTGAATTGTTTTAACATGTTCAAAGTTTTAACAACAGACTTAAAGACTGAAAACTTTTAATGTATGGAAATTTCTCAAAATGTTTTTCTCAACATTGTAACTTATAAAACAACTATTGTTTTTATTCAAAGGGGTCCACGTTCAAATTAACAATTAAATCATTAAATTATTTGGTGTCCTTTAGTATCTGTAATAGAAGAACTATCTTCAAAAATACAACAACATATGGCAAATTGATAATACTTATTGCAGATGAATGAACTAAAATAATCGTCTTCTAACCTTTGCGTTCTGTTCAAAGTGTTCAATTAAACAAGTCCATTTAATTCCATGACCTCGTTCACGACATGAAACGGAAGAATTCGCGAGTTTCTATCGTAGAAAGTGTCAACAATGTTCATAGGTTCAGAGTTCCATTCATTCAGAATATCAGTTATGATTGAGTCCATGTCCTCGTCCATTCCATCGTAAGCTTCAACACCAACATGATGTGCTACTGCGTCAAACACAGTACAAACATGGCTCACGTTCATACTAAACTTGATTTCAAATTAACAATTAAATCATTAAATTATTATTTGGTGTCCTTTAGTATCTTCAAAAATACAACAACATATGGCAAATTGATAATACTTATTGCAGATGAATGAACTAAAATAATCGTCTTCTAACCTTTGCGTTCTGTTCAAAGTGTTCAATTAAACAAGTCCATTTAATTCCATGACCTCGTTCACGACATGAAACGGGAGAATTCCCGAGTTTCTATCGTCGAAAGTGTCAACAAGGTTCAGAGTTCCATTCTGATGTTCAGAGTTCCATTCATTCAGAATATCAGTTATGATAGAGTACACGTCCTCGTCCATTCCATCGTAAGCTTCAACACCAACATGATGTGCTACTGCGCCAAACACAGCACAAACATGGCTCGGCTGAATGTATTGTTCTGCTTCCTCGAAGTGCTCATCCACGAAATCTTCAAGGTGGTACTCAGGAGTCTCGCCGTAAAACAGACACTCGTGATCCCACTGCCTTGGCCAATCAAACTCACACCCTTCGCAAGGTAGACTCTGTTGAACTGCATAACTTATTCTGATGATGTGATCCGTGACGATTTTTGTCATCACTTGTTTCACAAGTGTCCTGATGCGTTTCTTGCGCTTCAACACATTCTCCTCGCCCTCCATGTCGTGCTCTTCATCATCTGCAACAGGTAGACAATACCATTCAGTTAATCAACAGTTAACATCTTTGTTAATCAGCTAAACTTGAAAGATGGCTTTAGTGATGGCGGTACTGTTGTTTGAGCTGACCCCACTGCTCCACGGTGAGATTAATTCCCCTCTTGCCAGCAAGCAATTTGTTTCTGCTGGGATTTAAATACTACTCTTATGTTAATGTAGGTGCGACCCTTGAAACGCTTGACAACAGCATATCGCTCACCTCCGATTTGAAATCGCACCGCCTTCTTGTCGTTCTCTTCCTGTTGTTCATCCGGTGGAAAGTACAGCTTGCGCTTGACTCCTGCCTTCCCTTTTACATTCTCTGGGAGATTAGCTCCTACTCTAGGGGTTGATGCTTCGGTGTCAGCAGCTAATCCCTTGGTTAATTGTTCAACAGTAGCAGACAAAACATCAACAGTGGGTGGATATGGCTGCAACATCCGTTGCTCACGCAGATAAGTCGATGAACTGGGCAGATCCCACGAGGTCTCTCGTGTGAGCTTGTTGTAGAAATAGCTCTTGCCATGTGTCACACTCTGGGCTTCGCACCACCCAGCATCTATCATGTCGGGAGGAATGAGCTTTCTCTCCTCCTTCTCGATGCGTGCCCCATCGGTCGGTGGTAGTGGTGCCGGGGCCGGCGTCGACGGCAACGCCATCGCGCCAGGTGCGGGAACCACAGGTGTGGGCATCGGGATCGATACAGGCTCACCGTTCATGTTAAGGCTCAAGTATTGTCGTTTGTCGACTGTTCACAATACAAGTAGCGTATACGAGCAACAATGCAATGTTCTTGATGAGAATATTGGCGAAAATATGAGTTTGAATTAAAATTTCCATCTTTTATACCATCCTTCGCGTCGCCGAAACAACCAATCACAAAGAGTGTGTGGTTGCTCCATAAACAATGCGCAAACATTCAACCAATTAACGAATGCTGCGCTTGCGCACTACTCCCGGAGGAGGAACACACCTCCACGCGCGCGCCCAGACGTGTCTCACGCGCGCGCGCCCACAAAGTTTGAGGAGGTGTGCCGCATCACACTATGGATTGAGGCGGAGGTGGAGGTGGGAAATGTGGAGGTGGGAAATCCCACCTCAATCCCACCTGCACACAAATTGCACTCCACCTCCGCCTCAATCCATAGTGTGATGCGGCACACATACTACTCCCCTTCTAAGACATGTAGATTGGTCCACTTTAGAATATCAAAAACTCCCAGGCATCTGTGGCTTTTTTTCCTAGGACAATGTGATGAACTTCTGCCAGTAGCAAGTGGAGGTGTCCCTCCTCAAAGGGTTAAAACTCGTGACTGTAAAAAAATGCCGTTTTTTAGACTTTTGAAAAGGGTCCAATTTCATAACGCTGCTTACCGGTAAGAAAATTTTGATTATTACGTGAATGAAATGTGAATACAATTAAAATGAATTTAACTGAATTTACTTAAAGTAATTACCAGTTAGTCTTATTTTTAATTTAATGTTATTTTTATGCAATTCTGTCCTTTTTGAAATGTGATTGACTTTGATTGAGAACCTTGTTACCTTTAAATCGGGACCCTTTTTAAAATCGTGTGGCTAAAATTACAGACTGTAGTTTTAGCTACACGATTTTGAAAAGGGTCCGATTTCATAGCGCTGCTTACCGGTAAGCAAATTTTGATTATCACGTTAATGAAATTTAAATGAATTTATGAATTTATATTTAATGTTGTTAAATGTTTTTTGTAATGCTGTCCATTTTGAAATGCAATGGACTTTGACTGAAATCAATTCAATGAATTTTGTATGAAATTAAAGGGGGACTGACATGGATTTAAATCAAACAGTTTAATATGTGATCGTTTTATTCTTTTATATCAGTAAAAGATCAATACAATTTTTGTTTTGTGTTTTTATTTTTTTTGAGTGTTATTTTCCATTGTAAAAATGCCCCCCACTTTTACGCCCTGCACGGAGGAGCTGTTCGTGACGTCATGTCGGGAAGAGAAATTCGGTTCAAAACTCGGCTCAAAATGATCGCTGCACAAAACTATGTGAGCCGATGGACCTGACCACTTTACTCTTGTCAGTCGAACTTTGCTCGTCCAAATACGGCGATTTTGGGTCAATGGGAACAGATGAAGGCTAACACTGTCTTTGGTGGTGCTGTTGCATCCTGCAGAAACACATCTTCCTGGCATTTATTAGTTCCGGAAACAAAATCACGGAAGAAATGAAATCGACGCTACGTGTTAATGAAACGTT
>CM055816.1:82554845-82599840 GCA_029582265.1 Zoroaster sp. YZ-2022
AAAACAAAAAGTTTTTATGAAAAAATGACTTTACGAACAAACAAAACATTAACACTGAACTGTCAATCAAACAAAAATAAATAAATGAAATTAAACACAATACGCCGAAAGACAGAAAGATGACACAAACATGGACAATGGATCAATTTGAAATCATTTTTGACATAGATTTTTCAGACTGTAAGACATTCAATATGTGTTTTGAGGTTTGTTAACTGTCATCAATAGTACCATGGATGTTATATCTACATTTATTGTACTTTTGGTTAAAATAAATCACAATTTTGGGTCAAAAATTTTAAAGATAATGTTGCTTATAGCGTCATCTAGTGGTGATCTACTTGCTGAAGACAACATTTGTGCCAAATGTCATGGCCAACACAAAAATTAAGGAAGTTGTGGGACCAGAAATTATGAAAAATAACCAAAAATGGGTATAGCGCCCCCTAACGGTGACCTATGAATATTTTCATGGCCTCATTCAACAGATTGTGTCAAACCGAACATGCCTACGGGGTCATTCCATCCCAACTCACCTAGAGGTTGTCAGTGACCTGTCATAGGCCTCTTAAAATGCCCAAAAATCACCCACGCAACTTGGAGAGTGAAAAATATACCCCTTTTTCACCTCCAAATTGCGTCCATTGGGTCCATGGCCACTTCAAACTGCATCATGAGCTACATACAATGTTTACAACTTGGCCCTGAAAATGCTGATATTGCATTACGGAGTGCATAAAATAAAATGAAAATATTCCACGAAGGCCCTTATTAGGCCTTAGACTCCTTGCCATGAATGAGCTTTTCGTGCTCACAGGTCCGCCCCTCCCTCCCTGCCCCTCCCTCCCTCCCTGTCCCTGTCCTTGATGGTGTGTATTTGAAAAGTGTTTGGGGTACGCATACATACATGTATATGTACAGTACCGGTTCATAGTACTGTAGGCCTACATAGTATACATAGTATACTGTATAATACCCTTTATATGAAAATATCGTCTGACCATGAAGTTACTAAACTGAATGGATAGATAGATAGATAGGATACAATATTTTGGGTTCAATATGTTGTATATACAATATATTTTAAGATGTAAAAGTTTCAGTTACAATTTATTTAAATGATAAAAAAAGTCTCTGGTTGTCTCCACGCGCGTCGCATCAGACCCGCGCGTTGGCATTTTTATTGTTTTTTTGCTATGAAACGATGTCCAATTGCAGCCAAAATTGCTGGATCGATTGGTATTCTGCCATGCTGTGTTTCGAATGACTTTTTCCACATAGGGTATAAACTTTTGCTCGATTTGTGAGGCCTCTCTTAGCCACCATACTTTGTATATGTGAAACTTGGTCCCTGCGTATACATGTATCACGTATTTCCCTGTTAGCAAAAATAAATAAATAAACAAATTTAAATAAATAAAATAAGCGCATCACCGCACCGATTTTGAAGCCGCCCTATGACCAGAAACCAGAGGCTTTTTGCCTTATGTATATGAAGCTAGAAAAGGAAATGATTTGATCATGTGTTCGATTATTGTTAAAAATTATCTAGATGTTTTGGTTTTCGTTGAAAACTTTTTGAAATATTATTACACATGTAAAAAATATGTTCTGTCTTTTATGACATTAACATAATAATGGGAAACGTGGGTTCGGTACTCACGTGTCTTAAGTCCTGTTTAGACTCCATAATCAATAGGAGTATCCGTTGAGAAGTAGTTGGACGATCTAACTGAATTTAAAAAAAATACATAATTCTGAATGAGTAGAAAGGAAACCTCAATAGTTTGAACTCTTTGGAACACAGATTCATCAAAGATGATTTTAATCAAATTGTTACGAATCTTACCCTTTGATTTTGATAAATATTAGCACCCTCTATTTCACTTCTTCCACTTCCAATATTTTGCTTACGATGCAATTTCAAGCAGTCTAAGTCCCAGGGTTTGTTTCCCCGGACCCTCGATTGTCCGGTATGAATATGCAATCCATACAAGGACGCTACTTTCCCTCATGCATATCCAGCGCTAACGCAATGCATAATGCAACACCAGCGAGAGCCTTGCGTGCGTGCCACACCCTCCCGCCACGTGGCTTGGAGCCGTCCTTTGGACTTAGTCTATTTTCCGAATACTTTCCTCGGAGTCCACCCAACACGCCGAACACGGTTTGTGGGTGAACCACGGCCAAACAGTCACCGTGACTGACCGGCTCAGTCATTAGCCGTGGCCCGTGTGTAGTGCTCCCTACCCAAGCACAGCCGCTGTTCCCCTCATGCAGTAATAGCTTAGCATCCAAGCAAATAGCTTAACATGCCCGGTAAGCATTTTCCCCTTGAACACGCCCTCCTTTCTAAGTTGTCGATCACTTCACTTTTGTTTTCCTTATATGGAACAAGGACCTGTTGTATACCCTGATTGTGCACACGTTTCTACCCTTAGACGCGGAAGCCAAGCTTCTCATTGGCTAAGACGCTAAACTAGTCTAATATTTTATTCATTCCTAGGCCCCAGATTTCTATCCCCGAGATTTCCTGATCTCGGCGAAGTGCGGTTCCGAATGATATATGTGCGACTCGATCCGATCTATGACAGTGCGATATACCGAACTATTACGGTCCAGAGCCTCGTTCGTTGAACTAATGGTGCCGTACGTCGATATGGCCATTGGTTCGCCTACATGTAGCTGATGCGGTCTGATACGCACTCTGGCCCCGTCCAGACACCCCGTGTATGTAGTCAAGCCCCGGTGGTCCCCGTCGTAGAGACCGACTAGCCGCCCGTCTCTCGGTATAGCAGTGCCCGTACCGTATACCGAGTGACAAGCCGCATGAACGAACGATGGTCCCCACTGACTGTACCCAATAGTTGGTATTCATACACCCTATTCGGAACTTAGCACAAGTATATAAGTTTAACTATTGACATGTACATAATACGCTACCACTCCTGTCATACATGTTACTAGTGCCATTGTTAAATAGTGATGTTAATAATAAACTAACCCCATTGATTGAGATTGTCACACCAAAGTTTGTGTCCGACAATATACCAAGACTATGGCCTGATGTTGGCTGTACATTCAACTAATCCGGTTAAATATTTGATGGAATTGATATAGATAATTCAGTGTGTTTTTTGGAGGTTTTTTTGCACATTAAGTCTTTAAGAGTCATTTGAACATTTAAAAAGGTAAACAATCAGTTTGTGTTCATATATAATTTGAAGTCCATTGTTATATATATATTTTTTCCGTTTCATTTTACTGTAAAGGTTTTGTTTGTACCTATTTGGATTTTGATTGGTTTTTAATTTTGTTTTGGGATTTTGTAGTTTTGTTCAGGATCTCAAATCTCAGAGAAATAGGAAGCAGGGGTTTTATACTCCCTAATAATCTTAAAGAGGTGAGCGATGAATTCATCAGCCTAACCCCAACAAAAAAATCGACTTGCGAAAACATTCTGCCATATTTTACATCAAGTTTATGTACCTTTTTCAAAAAGATTAGGACACTTTATGAAAATAATTTTATTTTGTCCTGCACCTTATATAATTCTTTATTTATTTATTTGCTGTTTTATGCATATAGAGCATCAGTCGGTTTATTAACCACCAAATCAATCATTGCAGGATTGTAGTTGATATTTGTGCCTGAGATGATTTAATTTCGGGAAGTTTCTCGCGAACAAACTGTCTGATAATCAGAATAAGTAAAGAGAACAAAATAAGTTACAGGTATAATCACAGGAGAACATCACTCTGGAATGATAGATAAGTACGCCTAATCACTTTCAACAAATAATTCCCTTATCCTTATTCACATAATTATTCATATAGGTTGGTGAAATAATTATTCATATTTGTTATGGCTGTCTATATTGTATGTTTTAGGTGTTTGTACTGTGGCACTATTGAAGAACAAATTAAAAAGTGATAGGTTCGCTATTTGGTTAACCAATAGGCCAAACTCTCTCTTTATTTTGTCTTGGATTGTTGATGTTTTTTTCTTATTCATTATTTTATGGATTTATGCAATTTTAATACATTTTGTTGTTAAAATGGATATGTATGTATAGCTTTGTGATTTTTTTATGTGAAATATTATGTAAAATAATGAAATTAATTTTAATTAAATCAAACAATATGTTTTGCTCGCTGAAGAAGTGACTGATGGTCCTAAATGAGAACAGTTTTTCTATTTAGAATTGGTTAAAATAAATAATGCTTTAATAATTTATCGATGGAAATAATCACAATTAGCCATACACTGTTATGTGTGTTAAACCTGTTGCTATAAGTACATCAATAGATCATAATGATTCGCGACTATACATGTATTCAATCTCACTAGCATAGGTACTTGGTGCCTGGGGCATAACAATAGATCATAATGATTCGCGACTACATGTATTCAATCTCACTAGCATAGGTACATGGTGCCTGGGGCATAACAATAGATCATAATGATTCACGACTACATGTATTCAATCTCACTAGCATAGGTACTTGGTGCCTGGGGCATAACAATAGATCATAATGATTCGCGACTACATGTATTCAATCTCACTAGCATAGGTACTTGGTGCCTGGGGCATAACAATAGATCATAATGATTCGCGACTATACATGTATTCAATCTCACTAGCATAGGTACTTGGTGCCTGGGGCATAACAATAGATCATAATGATTCACGACTACATGTATTCAATCTCACTAGCATAGGTACTTGGTGCCTGGGGGCATAACAATAGATCATAATGATTCGCGACTATACATGTATTCAATCTCACTAGCATAGGTACTTGGTGCCTGGGGGCATAACAATAGATCATAATGATTCGCGACTACATGTATTCAATCTCACTAGCATAGGTACTTGGTGCCTGGGGGCATAACAATAGATCATAATGATTCGCGACTACATGTATTCAATCTCACTAGCATAGGTACTTGGTGCCTGGGGGCATAACAATAGATCATAATGATTCGCGACTACATGTATTCAATCTCACTAGCATAGGTACTTGGTGCCTGGGGGCATAACAATAGATCATAATGATTCGCGACTACATGTATTCAATCTCACTAGCATAGGTACTTGGTGCCTGGGGGCATAACAATAGATCATAATGATTCGCGACTATACATGTATTCAATCTCACTAGCATAGGTACTTGGTGCCTAGGGCATAACAATAGATCATAATGATTCGCGACTACATGTATTCAATCTCACTAGCATAGGTACTTGGTGCCTGGGGGCATAACAATAGATCATAATGATTCGCGACTACATGTATTCAATCTCACTAGCATAGGTACTTGGTGCCTGGGGCATAACAATAGATCATAATGATTCGCGACTACATGTATTCAATCTCACTAGCATAGGTACTTGGTGCCTGGGGGCATAACACAAAATTCAATACAAATCAACAAACCATGGCGGTGCTTGAACTGTATAGATTGAACACGCTTTACGGGGGATTTTAGACGTGAGATTATACTCACAAATACATTGAATAATAATTCTCAGTGGGTTTCGGGCATTGCTAGATCAACCATTTCACCTTCATTGTGACTTTTGTTGTATTTTCTTTTTGGAAAAACACCCTTTTCAACAGAACCTGTTTGCGCTCAAGGCTTTAAATGTGTCAACTCATGTTTGGAAAATGGCAAGGATTAGGCAGACTGATGCATAATATTCATTATATTTACAGGCATAGCCGTTATACGAAGCGGTGGTTGCTCAAAGATTCTCACAGTTGTTACCTTACGTACATATTTTAGGTGTCAATCGTCACGGGCGTAAATCCCGGGGATGGGGATATATAACCCCACTTGTTTGCCCAGGGGGATGGTCCATTGGATCATCCCTTCAAATCATGCGGTAAAAAAAATAATAAACGAATAAATAATTCGTGCAAAATGGGGGAATTTGGTTTGTTTAAATATTAATTGTCTGTTTGTTTATTTGTCTGTTTGGGTGTCATCTTTATGATAGCCGTGGGATTCTGAGTGGTTGTACGCCTAACCACGGGGGGGGGGGGTGGGGGTGGGTTCAAGGAGTTCAAGCACCATGGCCCTGTCGAATTTTTTTATCCTCCCCTCCGTTGATCAACGTTCGAGATCCAATACTATGTTGTAAATTATGCAAATAAATTTAAATATCCCCCACTTTTCGATTCGGATTTACGCCACTGGCAATCATACATTAAACCACTAGGCCTATGTCAAAACAACCAGAAAGTGTTCAAAAAATCACCAAAATCATACTTGTCAAATGTCTTGTAAAATTATTCTGCCTGAGCTACTCTTATATTTGATAGAAATAAACTTAAATCAAAAATGAAATTAAGACTGTCCGTTGGAATAGGCCTACTGTCTGTTTTTGGTGCCAACGCGTATCATCCGACTTTTTAGAGTGGGGAACAGGATATCAAATATCCCCCACACTTGTTGATGCTCATAAATAAACTTAAAAATAAATATGTTAGCCTATCCTGGCTACTGAGGAGTAGACTATACCGTTTTTTCTTGCAACACCATAATTATTAATAAAGCGATTAGAATGCACCACAGAGCGTTCAAAGTCAAAATATTTTCGTGATTCTGAATACAGTAAGACAGGCCCCTACACCGTATATCAATAATTGTCCGCCACTATTTTGATGGCCCATACAGTAAGACAGGCCCCTACACCCTATATCAATAATTGTCCGCCACTATTTTGATGGCCAGTACAAGATCATGACAAAAATAATTAAGTATGCCCATCCTGAGGAGTATACTACAGTTTTTTTTTTACAACCCCATCAAAAGTAAAATACGTCGTCATAAAGCGCTCGGAATAACAATCAGTTTTTGTCCATAGTTATATTATTTGTTTTCCGTTTCATTTTACTGTAAAGGTTTTGTTGGTACCTATTTGGATTTTGATTGGTTTTGGATTTTGTCGTTTTGTTCAGGATCTCAAATCCCAGAGAAATAGGAAGCAGGGGTTTTATTCCTCTAATAATCTTAAAGGGGTGAGTGATGCATTCATCAGGCCCCCCCCCCCCCAAAAAAAAAAAAATTTAATAATATATTATGAAAATAATTTTATTTTGTCCTGCACTTTATATAATTCTTAATTTATTTATTTATTAATTTACTGTTTTATTTTAACAGGGTAGACTCCTCCGTTAAAGAACTGCTTTCTTTGAGGACTCTGTATTAAACCAATAAATATTAAAAGTTAAACCAATCTACAAATAACAATTTAAAGTAAACAAATAAAAGCAGAAAATAGAAATATGGGAAAATTAATAAAGTAAACCAAAGTAAAAAATTAAAACATTCTAAATATGTTCAAAATAAAATGAAAATGGAAAAAGAGTAAAACTGATCTAGTTTGAAATTGAGATTATAACATTTAAAACAATTGTAATTAAGGTAATCAAGCGTAAAACAAAATAATTTAAGATGCAAGAAACAAGCACGGTAAAACAAATAATGCATGGACACTATACACAATGAAGGAGGGGCATCGAGCAAAATAAATAGCAGTATTAGAAAATTAATGTCAAAACATAAGAATCTGAATATTTTGTTTTCATTATTTTATGTGTACGAATAATATCCCAAATATATATCCCGAAGTATATCCCAGCACTGAGCATAGAACCCTAAATATTCTGGCCCTTAGATGGGTCCCGGACCCCAAGCTATTTTGGCATCATGCTGCAAACCTGAAATGCCTGAAACATTAAAAACAAATGTTATGCCCTCGTTTCATATTGAGTTCGTACAGACACAAGCATGCATCTTCATAGCGTCAGGCATAACATTGAGCTGAAGTTAGAAGGCCACGACCAGACAAAAGAGGGCGCTAGCAGCAATAGAAGCAGCTCCCGTCGTAAACGGGAAATGTTTAATCATTGTTTTCGATCAAGCCGGGCGCTGGTTGTAGGCGTCAGAACTATAAAAATTATAACAAAGTGTGTCAATAAAGCGGTATTCGCCATTGCATATCGGGCTATGAAATAATGAACTACATCTTTTGAAAAGATTTATCTTAACTTGAATGACTCAATGCCGTGTTGATCATCCTAGATTATATTAAATTTTGAGTTGTGGCAGCATTTTACAAACTGAATCTGACAAGAAGTTGTGTACCATGCTCATGAGTAACCTGCCTATGTCTGTTTGCAGGAGCAACCTCGTTTGTAAATTAATGGAAATATAACTACATCTATTTTATTTATTCCTTATGTCAGGAATGAACTTTTCATTGGAACTATCAGATTATTGGGCCTTTTCGCTGGTCATGCAGCATGTAAGCTACATAGTGTGGTTGTGAGTTTCACTTTCGTATTAATTATCGTGATCGATAAAGGCGACTAGATATACAGGCTGCACAGAAAAAGTTGCATACGTTTTCAAACGCCAATGTTATTCCTTCCGTTTAACCGGGAAAAATTACATTCCCTTTGAGAATTTGAAAATTAACATAAACCATAAATAAATCATGCCAAAATAAACTGGCAACAGTTTATTCTAACTTTTTGGCGTAAAGTCGGAAATTTAATTCCCACGCCGCCTAGAAACCGAGCTACGCCATTCGAAAAACGCTGCAAATGTAAACAAAAATGGAGTTATTTAAAAGCAAGATAAAGGCACTAAATGCGTTATAGGCATATGAGGGGTAGGCCATGTGTGTCGCGAGGGTGGGGGTGGGGGAGTTGCGGGCAACCACCTTTTTGGGACAGGATATTATTTAAAATAATTATTTCCAATTTTATATTGTAATTGTCTTTACACTGAACTATTTAGAGATCCCCAAAATCGCTTATATCGCAGAGCAACCTCAGCATTTGTTTGCAATTTTGTTAAATTACTCCTTGTTATTCATACGGAATGAATGACTTGTAAGCCCATGCTTTACCATACAGAGTAAAACAATGCGACTCGCACGACGAAACCCGAAAAATAAATAATGATATTTTTTTTCACCGTTCAGATGCAATACCGCCCTCAAGAGGCTGAAACTTTGTTATTACGTTCATGTTTACAGACAACTCCACATGTTTTTAATTTTATGCCAAAAGCTGCTCCAATATGAGTTTTCCCTCAGTATTTTGTAGTTACTAAGGTAATTTTGAAACTGGAAATACCTTTTTAAAGAATTTTATGGAGATTTATAGATTGGGAAACTAGAAATTTCTTCTTTTTACTGAAATGATGCTAACGTTTAGTATCGATATAATTTATAGGCATAGATAACGTACGTGTACTAGTCTAAACATAATTACAATACATGTCTTTGTCCTGACATTCCCCATTCATTGGATGATACTGCTTTGTAGATCCTGAAGTGATGAAGACACCGACAGTGATTGAGTCAATAACTGCAGTTTGGTCTCAAAGGTATGGGATTACATAGTGCACATTATATAAATCGCTGTATTCTAAAAGTAGGCTATGTTTGTTTGGAAAGTATGTCGAACCCAACAGCCACGTCTTTGTAAGAAATGACTGTTAACTGTTAAGATTTTTATAAGTATGTTTTTTAGCAGAAAACATGACCAACATCTTACAGGATGTGAATGCATTCAATGCTGAATATCTCCCAAAATATCGTTTCCATCTTCACTTGACTACACTTTTAAAGGAAAATCACAGTCCGGGAAAACTCCAAATACGGCAACGTTGCTATATACGGCAACCTTGAGTTGCTGAATACGGCAACGTTTCATTATACGGCAACGTTAGGGTTGCCGTATACGGCAACTCTTTCATTCAAACGCAAAAAGGGAAACGAAATATGCAAAATTGGAACAGTGAAAATCATACAAATATGTTCTTTGGTTCCTTACCCAAATTCCTATCTGCGCACATCAAAAAGTTATCTGTGCATTTTCTTGCAAATGACCGTTTAAAACCAACACTCTAGCCCATCCGACGATTAACGTGTGACTCCATTTTTGACGTGCAAGAATACATCCTCAATCAAGATGATTATTTTACGCATGGTTCATGAAACAAAACTTTAAACATGGTTGTTGTTCTCTAAAATATAATAATTAAAATTAAACAAATAACATTATTTATGTTAATATGAGTAAACACTTTTGTATTTGTAATTGTATTTTAAATATATACTACATTGGAAATTATCAACGTCTCTCTTCGCGGGTAAAGCTCTGGAAGCGCGGGAAACTAAAATCGACAACAACATTTATACAAACAAAACTCAATTATTGGATAAAAATAGAAGTAAAAGAAGACATATTTTGCATTTATACATTGTGATTAAAGCCAGCACATTTTGACAATGATAAATAGCCTTGAAGCTGACGTTGAAAGTGAGAAAGGACGGCGAAAACACAAGACATGTACCAAGAAATATATTGAGAAACCTAACCATCGCCGTTCTTGTTACCACAAACGAAGCCGCAGCATTGTTCTGGCCGTTTAAAAACTTGTACCGTAGGGACTAAATAGGGTATAAATCCCTAGGCCTATGTCCGATAATGTAATTTCATGTGCGTTTGGGCTTTTTAACGCTTTTTATGTGATGGGGGGCTGTCGGTAAAGCCAATTAAAAGTATATACTATATGTAGTGATAATTAAAGTTTTAAACCTTTGAAATACGAGAGCAAATGAACTTGAAATTCAGACGAGATGTAAAGTGACACTAAGTATTGAACCTACATGGAAGTGGTGAGAAAGGCTTTGGCCGAAGACCTGGTGAATCACATCACTCCTCACTTGGCCCGTCCTAGTGACCCGATCATTATATTAGGCTGAAGAAGTTGTGGCAGCACCACTTTCAAAATTCAATAAAGGGAAGGAAACACCAGTAACTTTACAAAGAATCTAATTGAACATTACGAAAGTCATCCACCAAAATATTATTTCCGATTTGAATTCTGCAAATTCCATTGTCAGTTCACTTCAAGCGAGACAAGTACAATAGTACACTTCTCCATTTATCCATATCAGCAGACAATGATGGCAGTGCAAATTTAAAAACAATATTTAATTTTTATCAAAGTTGTACCTTCCCTTTATCAAAGATTGTGTTCCAACCCTGTATACATTTTAAAGTTGGTTTCAGTTTTAACAGTTATAACTTTCATGAACAAAATTTATTTAAATCTTTCTTTGTAATGACAACAAATTTGTAATTTACTAAATATTTATTTTTAATAAGTACTTGATTGCAATCACAGCTTGGTAAATATGAGTCAAATTCAAGAGCAATATTTATTTTTATAAATATTTATATTTATTTAAATTTCTAATTTACTAAATATTTATTTTACTAAGTACGTGATTGCAATCACAATTTAGTAAATGAATCAAATTCAAAAGCAATATTTATTAAAATGGAGAAATTATTTAAATTTTTACAGCAGATCTTTGTGATTATACAAAAATTACTAGTCCTTGTTTTTACAATCCGCCTAAATAAAACTACAAAACATTCGCTCTGTCAATACCTTACTTATAAAAATTGCTTTGTATAATTTGCATGTGAACAAATTACTGGAATAATTGAAAAGTTTTCTGAAATTCAATATTTGACAATCTTGCCTACAGAGTGCTGTATGTGTTGATTTTTATTCTAACTTGATTTGAACCAATGGACAAAAACAAATATAAAATCTCGTATTTTTTTTATTATAAGAGGTCCATATTTTCATTAATACATGTTCAATTTATAAGACCATGCTCTTACACTGCTGGTAACCAAGCAATCAAGACACCAGCCCCTCTCCCCAATCCACCAATTACACACATATTTCTACTGCCGCACCCTACTGGTCACACCCCACCCCATCCCCACCCATCCCCAATCCCCACCCCACCATACCACACATTCCAAATGACCCTATCCACATTGATTTGAACAATGATTAAGATGTTTAATTAAAGACACAAAACAATAAAAACATCGGTTATTCAGTAGTTTTCTATAAATTTAAGCCCCTTGGCTGTATTTCGCGTTTACACACCGGAAGTTGCATTATTCGGCAACTTGTTGCTGTATACAGCAACGTTGCCGTATTTGGAGTTTTCCCGGACTGATCTGTGATAGTTGTCATAATTTTTGTTTTCTTCAAAATTACAATGTATTTACATGTATTTCTTTGAAAACTAGTCGATTATAATGAACGTATATAATCCAGTTAAAATGAAGCCGGACTAGTCAAAACCCTTTCCAAGTTGTTCTAAGACTACAATGAATCCTCTTTTTAAATTGCACATTTTATGATATTTCTTGAAAATGAGTGTTGAGGTGAACGTATGTTGTACCTTCCCATTAAGTCAATTTAAATAAAAGTTGAAATGTATTCTGCGTCAGAATAAATATGAAAAATCTTTTAAATGCACTTTAAATAAATTAACTCAAATGACACACTGCAATAAGCTAAAACTTTCCAATTTGGTTAGAATATTTATACTTGTAAAAGCAGTTTTGCCAACATTACCAAGGTTTGTACATGTTTCTTCCCTTTAACATTAATGTAAAACCCAATAAGATTTTAGCTTTGTTTGTATTTATTTACAAATTGCTTATTATCTGTTTCTTTTATAGTTTTTTTGTGGCGTTGTTGTCGTCTTTGCACAAGGTAAGATTATAGGGTTGATACATGTAGTGGCCTACACTGTACATATGATAAAGCCAGGCGCGTAGCCAGCCCTGTCGGTCCGGGGGGGGCAAAATTAAGATGATCGTCCCGATTTCATGGTTTAAATTTAATTGCGAAATACTGAATAATATTGAATCAAAACAATCGATATATTGTACAAACATGATCATCTGTGATTTATTGTTCTTTCCTTGGATCTATACTGTCTGAACTGTTGCTATTAATTTCTACACTGTCATGACTGTGATGAACTTAAACATTCATAATTAATCGTATTCGTAATGTATATATATACACACCGTTTACAACACACATTACACTGAAAGTTATTCGTGTACATGTCGTATAAAAACCTTTAATAAAATGTTGTAAGACAAGTTGTAAATACGTTCTGCACGTAACCCGAGTACATACTGGTTCATTGTATTGATTCAAATTTCAAGTTTTTAATGTTTTAATGTTTGTTTCTATATAAATTCGTCTCTAATTAACAACAAAGTTGAAAGATCCATCTGTAAGGTCCATATTTTATGAGCAATTTATATATCTCTCATTAGTGCATTTTGTTGCCTTTCTTGTAATGTCAAAATATATTTTTGCTGCCAATGGCGAGCGTTTCTATCCCGGGTTCCTATTCAAATGAAACCAAAAAAAATGAATCACCACATCCCCTGTTTATCAGCAACTATTATACTAAATTTGAGTTGCCATGTCTTTCTGAGACGACATTGTGGATTGTACGTTAACTGCATCAAAAGTTAACACAGCCAATGTAAATTTAGACTCAGATCTATGACTATGAGTGCAATGTTAAATGCCTTTCTTTGAACGAAACCTGACCGCTGTCATTCATACATGTGGACGTGGTATTGTGGTTACTTACACTGCATACAATGTACATAACGTATGATGAGATCAATTTGGCGGCCAGTTTGAAGTACATGTACGTTATTCCTGGAAGTTGTGATGTAATGGAATGCTATACTGTATTCAACAGTGTCAACAGACAAAACAATTTAATTTCACGGCAACTTAATTTAGCGAATTGGCATTTCTTCACTTTTGGAGGCAATTTAATTTCACTAATTTACATCCTCTTGCTATATAAAACCATAAAAATATTATATTTGGCAGCAATTTAATTTAGCGAATTGGGCCTCTAGAAATTAAATTGCTAGGAAATTAACTTGTTTTACAGTATTTGATGTAGTGATTTCCGGGACAAAAACCGGGTATAAAAACTTCAGATCTAACTTCCCTTCCTCAATCCTCCCTCTCCCGTCTCCCTTTATCAATTATTCACTCCCTTTACCATTCCCTAAATCATCCTTTCCTCCCTCCCTAAATCTGCCTGCCTCTGCATCCTTCGTCCCAGGTCCGTCCTTCCCGCCCTTTCCGGTCCCTTACCCTCTCCGGCTCCCTCGGCTCCCTTCCTTCCCTTACCCCTGCCCTACCGCCGTTTCCACCCGCCCTAAGATTGCCTGCCTTAAGTTAGGCTGCCTTGGTACTCGTCCCAACGGTCCTATCCATCCTTTCTTCCATTACCAAGGCCCACATTTCCTTCTCTCCTCCCCCTCCCTCCCTCCTCCCTCATTTCGTCAATAATCCCTACTCTTCTAATTTCTTTCTTTACCTCTTTCGTTTTTGTCCCTCCCTCAATTTTCCCTCCTTTTCTCTCTTCCTTTCCTTTTCTCTTTTCTTTATTTTTACCGTCCCGATTTTACTTCTATTTTTTTTTCGGGGGGGCAGTCTGCCCCCCCTGCCCCCCCGCTGGCTACGCTACTGGATAGAGCTCTAGAAGTACTGTCTGGGGAAACGGAATGATGCTATACAACTACTAGCATAGGACCAGCTAGTCTTGATGTAAGATTATAGGGTTGATATAGGCCTACATTATAAAGCTCTAGAAGTACTGTCTGGGGAGACAGAATGATGTTATACAACTACTAGCATAGGACCAGCTAGTCTTGATGTAAGATCATAGGGTTGATATAGGCCTACATTATAGAGCTCTAGAAGTACTATCTGGGGAGACAGAATGATGTTATACAACTACTAGCATAGGACCAGCTAGTCTTGATGTAAGATCATAGGGTTGATATAGGCCTACATTATAGAGCTCTAGAAGTACTGTCTGGGGAGACAGAATGATGTTATACAACTACTAGCATAGGACCAGCTAGTCTTGATGTAAGATTATAGGGTTGATATAGGCCTACATTATAAAGCTCTAGAAGTACTGTCTGGGGAGACAGAATGATGTTATACAACTACTAGCATAGGACCAGCTAGTCTTGATGTAAGATCATAGGGTTGATATAGGCCTACATTATAGAGCTCTAGAAGTACTATCTGGGGAGACAGAATGATGTTATACAACTACTAGCATAGGACCAGCTAGTCTTGATGTAAGATCATAGGGTTGATATAGGCCTACATTATAGAGCTCTAGAAGTACTGTCTGGGGAGACAGAATGATGTTATACAACTACTAGCATAGGACCAGCTAGTCTTGATGTAAGATTATAGGGTTGATATAGGCCTACATTATAGAGCTCTAGAAGTACAGTCTGGGAGGGAAGTATGTTGTTATACAACTACAGGCATAGGACCAGATAGTCTTGATGTAAGATTATAGGGATGATATAGGCATACACTATTGTGATCGATTATTACTGTCTGGGGAGACAGAATGATGTTATACAACTACTAGCATAGGACCAGCTAGTCTTGATGTAAGATTATAGGGTTGATATAGGCCTACATTATAGAGCTCTAGAAGTACTATCTGGGGAGACAGAATGATGTTATACAACTACTAGCATAGGACCAGCTAGTCTTGATGTAAGATTATAGGGTTGATATAGGCCTACATTATAGAGCTCTAGAAGTACTATCTGGGGAGACAGAATGATGTTATACAACTACTAGCAAAGGACCAGCTAGTCTTGATGTAAGATTATAGGGTTGATATAGGCCTACATTATAGAGCTCTAGAAGTACTATCTGGGAGACAGAATGATGTTATACAACTACTAGCATAGGACCAGCTAGTCTTGATGTAAGATTATAGGGTTGATATAGGCCTACATTATAGAGCTCTAGAAGTACTGTCTGGGGAGACAGAATGATGTTATACAACTACTAGTATAGGACCAGCTAGTCTTGATGTAAGATTATAGGGTTGATATAGGCCTACATTATAGAGCTCTAGAAGTACTGTCTGGGGAGACAGAATGATGTTATACAACTACTAGCATAGGACCAGCTAGTCTTGATGTAAGATTATAGGGTTGATATAGGCCTACATTATAGAGCTCTAGAAGTACTATCTGGGGAGACAGAATGATGTTATACAACTACTAGCATAGGACCAGCTAGTCTTGATGTAAGATTATAGGGTTGATATAGGCCTACATTATAGAGCTCTAGAAGTACTATCTGGGGAGACAGAATGATGTTATACAACTACTAGCATAGGACCAGCTAGTCTTGATGTAAGATTATAGGGTTGATATAGGCCTACATTATAGAGCTCTAGAAGTACTATCTGGGGAGACAGAATGATGTTATACAACTACTAGCATAGGACCAGCTAGTCTTGATGTAAGATTATAGGGTTGATATAGGCCTACATTATAGAGCTCTAGAAGTACTGTCTGGGGAGACAGAATGATGTTATACAACTACTAGTATAGGACCAGCTAGTCTTGATGTAAGATTATAGGGTTGATATAGGCCTACATTATAGAGCTCTAGAAGTACTGTCTGGGGAGACAGAATGATGTTATACAACTACTAGCATAGGACCAGCTAGTCTTGATGTAAGATTATAGGGTTGATATAGGCCTACATTATAGAGCTCTAGAAGTACTGTCTGGGGAGACAGAATGATGTTATACAACTACT
The DNA here is from genome assembly GCA_029582265.1 of Zoroaster sp. YZ-2022. Lineage (NCBI taxonomy): Eukaryota > Metazoa > Echinodermata > Asteroidea > Forcipulatida > Zoroasteridae > Zoroaster > Zoroaster sp. YZ-2022. The sequence continues at coordinate 82,571,396 of CM055816.1, forward strand.
AGCATAGGACCAGCTAGTCTTGATGTAAGATTATAGGGTTGATATAGGCCTACATTATAGAGCTCTAGAAGTACTGTCTGGGGAGACAGAATGATGTTATACAACTACTAGCATAGGACCAGCTAGTCTTGATGTAAGATCATAGGGTTGATATAGGCCTACATTATAGAGCTCTAGAAGTACTGTCTGGGGAGACAGAATGATGTTATACAACTACTAGCATAGGACCAGCTAGTCTTGATGTAAGATTATAGGGTTGATATAGGCCTACATTATAGAGCTCTAGAAGTACTGTCTGGGAGACAGAATGATGTTATACAACTACTAGCATAGGACCAGCTAGTCTTGATGTAAGATTATAGGGTTGATATAGGCCTACATTATAGAGCTCTAGAAGTACTGTCTGGGGAGACAGAATGATGTTATACAACTACTAGCATAGGATCAGCTAGTCTTGATGTAAGATTATAGGGTTGATATAGGCCTACATTATAGAGCTCTAGAAGTACTGTCTGGGGAGACAGAATGATGTTATACAACTACTAGCATAGGACCAGCTAGTCTTGATGTAAGATTATAGGGTTGATATAGGCCTGCATTATAGAGCTCTAGAAGTACTGTCTGGGGAGACAGAATGATGTTATACAACTACTAGCATAGGACCAGCTAGTCTTGATGTAAGATTATAGGGTTGATATAGGCCTACATTATAGAGCTCTAGAAGTACTGTCTGGGGAGACAGAATGATGTTATACAACTACTAGCATAGGACCAGCTAGTCTTGATGTAAGATTATAGGGTTGATATAGGCCTACATTATAGAGCTCTAGAAGTACTGTCTGGGGAGACAGAATGATGTTATACAACTACTAGCATAGGACCAGCTAGTCTTGATGTAAGATTATAGGGTTGATATAGGCCTACATTATAGAGCTCTAGAAGTACTGTCTGGGGAGACAGAATGATGTTATACAACTACTAGCATAGGACCAGCTAGTCTTGATGTAAGATTATGGGGTTGATATAGGCCTACATTATAGAGCTCTAGAAGTACTGTCTGGGGAGACAGAATGATGTTATACAACTACTAGCATAGGACCAGCTAGTCTTGATGTAAGATCATAGGGTTGATATAGGCCTACATTATAGAGCTCTAGAAGTACTGTCTGGGGAGACAGAATGATGTTATACAACTACTAGCATAGGACCAGCTAGTCTTGATGTAAGATTATAGGGTTGATATAGGCCTACATTATAGAGCTCTAGAAGTACTGTCTGGGGAGACAGAATGATGTTATACAACTACTAGCATAGGACCAGCTAGTCTTGATGTAAGATTATAGGGTTGATATAGGCCTACATTATAGAGCTCTAGAAGTACTGTCTGGGAGACAGAATGATGTTATACAACTACTAGCATAGGATCAGCTAGTCTTGATGTAAGATTATAGGGTTGATATAGGCCTACATTATAGAGCTCTAGAAGTACTGTCTGGGGAGACAGAATGATGTTATACAACTACTAGCATAGGACCAGCTAGTCTTGATGTAAGATTATAGGGTTGATATAGGCCTGCATTATAGAGCTCTAGAAGTACTGTCTGGGGAGACAGAATGATGTTATACAACTACTAGCATAGGACCAGCTAGTCTTGATGTAAGATTATAGGGTTGATATAGGCCTACATTATAGAGCTCTAGAAGTACTGTCTGGGGAGACAGAATGATGTTATACAACTACTAGCATAGGACCAGCTAGTCTTGATGTAAGATTATAGGGTTGATATAGGCCTACATTATAGAGCTCTAGAAGTACTGTCTGGGGAGACAGAATGATGTTATACAACTACTAGCATAGGACCAGCTAGTCTTGATGTAAGATTATAGGGTTGATATAGGCCTACATTATAGAGCTCTAGAAGTACTGTCTGGGGAGACAGAATGATGTTATACAACTACTAGCATAGGACCAGCTAGTCTTGATGTAAGATCATAGGGTTGATATAGGCCTACATTATAGAGCTCTAGAAGTACTGTCTGGGAGACAGAATGATGTTATACAACTACTAGCATAGGACCAGCTAGTCTTGATGTAAGATTATAGGGTTGATATAGGCCTACATTATAGAGCTCTAGAAGTACTGTCTGGGAGACAGAATGATGTTATACAACTACTAGCATTAGGACCAGCTAGTCTTGATGTAAGATTATAGGGTTGATATAGGCCTACATTATAGAGCTCTAGAAGTACTGTCTGGGGAGACAGAATGATGTTATACAACTACTAGCATAGGACCAGCTAGTCTTGATGTAAGATTATAGGGTTGATATAGGCCTACATTATAGAGCTCTAGAAGTACTGTCTGGGGAGACAGAATGATGTTATACAACTACTAGCATAGGACCAGCTAGTCTTGATGTAAGATTATAGGGTTGATATAGGCCTACATTATAGAGCTCTAGAAGTACTGTCTGGGGAGACAGAATGATGTTATACAACTACTAGCATAGGACCAGCTAGTCTTGATGTAAGATTATAGGGTTGATAGGCCTACATTATAGAGCTCTAGAAGTACTGTCTGGGAGACAGAATGATGTTATACAACTACTAGCATAGGACCAGCTAGTCTTGATGTAAGATCATAGGGTTGATATAGGCCTACATTATAGAGCTCTAGAAGTACTGTCTGGGGAGACAGAATGATGTTATACAACTACTAGCATAGGACCAGCTAGTCTTGATGTAAGATTATAGGGTTGATATAGGCCTACATTATAGAGCTCTAGAAGTACTGTCTGGGGAGACAGAATGATGTTATACAACTACTAGCATAGGACCAGCTAGTCTTGATGTAAGATTATAGGGTTGATATAGGCCTACATTATAGAGCTCTAGAAGTACTGTCTGGGGAGACAGAATGATGTTATACAACTACTAGCATAGGACCAGCTAGTCTTGATGTAAGATTATAGGGTTGATATAGGCCTACATTATAGAGCTCTAGAAGTACTGTCTGGGGAGACAGAATGATGTTATACAACTACTAGCATAGGACCAGCTAGTCTTGATGTAAGATTATAGGGTTGATATAGGCCTACATTATAGAGCTCTAGAAGTACTGTCTGGGAGACAGAATGATGTTATACAACTACTAGCATAGGACCAGCTAGTCTTGATGTAAGATTATAGGGTTGATATAGGCCTGCATTATAGAGCTCTAGAAGTACTGTCTGGGGAGACAGAATGATGTTATACAACTACTAGCATAGGACCAGCTAGTCTTGATGTAAGATTATAGGGTTGATATAGGCCTACATTATAGAGCTCTAGAAGTACTGTCTGGGAGACAGAATGATGTTATACAACTACTAGCATAGGACCAGCTAGTCTTGATGTAAGATTATAGGGTTGATATAGGCCTACATTATAGAGCTCTAGAAGTACTGTCTGGGGACAGAATGATGTTATACAACTACTAGCATAGGACCAGCTAGTCTTGATGTAAGATTATAGGGTTGATATAGGCCTACATTATAGAGCTCTAGAAGTACTGTCTGGGAGACAGAATGATGTTATACAACTACTAGCATAGGACCAGCTAGTCTTGATGTAAGATTATAGGGTTGATATAGGCCTACATTATAGAGCTCTAGAAGTACTGTCTGGGGAGACAGAATGATGTTATACAACTACTAGCATAGGACCAGCTAGTCTTGATGTAAGATTATAGGGTTGATATAGGCCTACATTATAGATCTCTAGTTACTGTCTGGGGAGACAGAATGATGTTATACAACTACTAGCATAGGATCAGCTAGTCTTGATGTAAGATTATAGGGTTGATATAGGCCTACATTATAGAGCTCTAGAAGTACTGTCTGGGGAGACAGAATGATGTTATACAACTACTAGCATAGGACCAGCTAGTCTTGATGTAAGATTATAGGGTTGATATAGGCCTACATTATAGAGCTCTAGAAGTACTGTCTGGGGAGACAGAATGATGTTATACAACTACTAGCATAGGACCAGCTAGTCTTGATGTAAGATTATAGGGTTGATATAGGCCTACATTATAGAGCTCTAGAAGTACTGTCTGGGGAGACAGAATGATGTTATACAACTACTAGCATAGGACCAGCTAGTCTTGATGTAAGATTATAGGGTTGATATAGGCCTACATTATAGAGCTCTAGAAGTACTGTCTGGGAGACAGAATGATGTTATACAACTACTAGCATAGGACCAGCTAGTCTTGATGTAAGATTATAGGGTTGATATAGGCCTACATTATAGAGCTCTAGAAGTACTGTCTGGGGAGACAGAATGATGTTATACAACTACTAGCATAGGACCAGCTAGTCTTGATGTAAGATTATAGGGTTGATATAAGCCTACATTATAGAGCTCTAGAAGTACTGTCTGGGGAGACAGAATGATGTTATACAACTACTAGCATAGGACCAGCTAGTCTTGATGTAAGATTATAGGGTTGATATAGGCCTACATTATAGAGCTCTAGAAGTACTGTCTGGGGAGACAGAATGATGTTATACAACTACTAGCATAGGACCAGCTAGTCTTGATGTAAGTTTATATCCAGTCTATAGGCCTACATTATAGAGCTCTAGAAGTACTGTCTGGGGAGACAGAATGATGTTATACAACTACTAGCATAGGACCAGCTAGTCTTGATGTAAGATTATAGGGTTGATATAGGCCTACATTATAGAGCTCTAGAAGTACTGTCTGGGGAGACAGAATGATGTTATACAACTACTAGCATAGGACCAGCTAGTCTTGATGTAAGATTATAGGGTTGATATAGGCCTACATTATAGAGCTCTAGAAGTACTGTCTGGGAGACAGAATGATGTTATACAACTACTAGCATAGGACCAGCTAGTCTTGATGTAAGATTATAGGGTTGATATAGGCCTACATTATAGAGCTCTAGAAGTACTGTCTGGGGAGACAGAATGATGTTATACAACTACTAGCATAGGACCAGCTAGTCTTGATGTAAGATTATAGGGTTGATATAGGCCTACATTATAGAGCTCTAGAAGTACTGTCTGGGGAGACAGAATGATGTTATACAACTACTAGCATAGGACCAGCTAGTCTTGATGTAAGATTATAGGTTAGATATAGGCCTACATTATAGAGCTCTAGAAGTACTGTCTGGGGAGACAGAATGATGTTATACAACTACTAGCATAGGACCAGCTAGTCTTGATGTAAGATTATAGGGTTGATATAGGCCTACATTATAGAGCTCTAGAAGTACTGTCTGGGGAGACAGAATGATGTTATACAACTACTAGCATAGGACCAGCTAGTCTTGATGTAAGATTATAGGGTTGTCTGAGGCCTACATTATAGAGCTCTAGAAGTACTGTCTGGGGAGACAGAATGATGTTATACAACTACTAGCATAGGACCAGCTAGTCTTGATGTAAGATTATAGGGTTGATATAGGCCTACATTATAGAGCTCTAGAAGTACTGTCTGGGGAGACAGAATGATGTTATACAACTACTAGCATAGGACCAGCTAGTCTTGATGTAAGATCATAGGGTTGATATAGGCCTACATTATAGAGCTCTAGAAGTACTGTCTGGGGAGACAGAATGATGTTATACAACTACTAGCATAGGACCAGCTAGTCTTGATGTAAGATTATAGGGTTGATATAGGCCTACATTATAGAGCTCTAGAAGTACTGTCTGGGGAGACAGAATGATGTTATACAACTACTAGCATAGGACCAGCTAGTCTTGATGTAAGATTATAGGGTTGATATAGGCCTACATTATAGAGCTCTAGAAGTACTGTCTGGGGAGACAGAATGATGTTATACAACTACTAGCATAGGACCAGCTAGTCTTGATGTAAGATTATAGGGTTGATATAGGCCTACATTATAGAGCTCTAGAAGTACTGTCTGGGAGACAGAATGATGTTATACAACTACTAGCATAGGACCAGCTAGTCTTGATGTAAGATTATAGGGTTGATATAGGCCTACATTATAGAGCTCTAGAAGTACTGTCTGGGGAGACAGAATGATGTTATACAACTACTAGCATAGGACCAGCTAGTCTTGATGTAAGATTATAGGGTTGATATAGGCCTACATTATAGAGCTCTAGAAGTACTGTCTGGGGAGACAGAATGATGTTATACAACTACTAGCATAGGACCAGCTAGTCTTGATGTAAGATTATAGGGTTGATATAGGCCTACATTATAGAGCTCTAGAAGTACTGTCTGGGAGACAGAATGATGTTATACAACTACTAGCATAGGACCAGCTAGTCTTGATGTAAGATTATAGGGTTGATATAGGCCTACATTATAGAGCTCTAGAAGTACTGTCTGGGGAGACAGAATGATGTTATACAACTACTAGCATAGGACCAGCTAGTCTTGATGTAAGATTATAGGGTTGATATAGGCCTACATTATAGAGCTCTAGAAGTACTGTCTGGGAGACAGAATGATGTTATACAACTACTAGCATAGGACCAGCTAGTCTTGATGTAAGATTATAGGGTTGATATAGGCCTACATTATAGAGCTCTAGAAGTACTATCTGGGGAGACAGAATGATGTTATACAACTACTAGCATAGGACCAGCTAGTCTTGATGTAAGATTATAGGGTTGATATAGGCCTACATTATAGAGCTCTAGAAGTACTGTCTGGGGAGACAGAATGATGTTATACAACTACTAGCATAGGACCAGCTAGTCTTGATGTAAGATTATTATAGGGTTGATATAGGCCTACATTATAGAGCTCTAGAAGTACTGTCTGGGAGACAGAATGATGTTATACAACTACTAGCATAGGACCAGCTAGTCTTGATGTAAGATTATAGGGTTGATATAGGCCTACATTATAGAGCTCTAGAAGTACTGTCTGGGGAGACAGAATGATGTTATACAACTACTAGCATAGGACCAGCTAGTCTTGATGTAAGATTATAGGGTTGATATAGGCCTACATTATAGAGCTCTAGAAGTACTGTCTGGGGAGACAGAATGATGTTATACAACTACTAGCATAGGACCAGCTAGTCTTGATGTAAGATTATAGGGTTGATATAGGCCTACATTATAGAGCTCTAGAAGTACTGTCTGGGGAGACAGAATGATGTTATACAACTACTAGCATAGGACCAGCTAGTCTTGATGTAAGATTATAGGGTTGATATAGGCCTACATTATAGAGCTCTAGAAGTACTGTCTGGGGAGACAGAATGATGCTATACAACTACTAGCATAGGACCAGCTAGTCTTGATGTAAGATTATAGGGTTGATATAGGCCTACATTATAGAGCTCTAGAAGTACTGTCTGGGGAGACAGAATGATGTTATACAACTACTAGCATAGGACCAGCTAGTCTTGATGTAAGATTATAGGGTTGATATAGGCCTACATTATAGAGCTCTAGAAGTACTGTCTGGGAGACAGAATGATGTTATACAACTACTAGCATAGGACCAGCTAGTCTTGATGTAAGATTATAGGGTTGATATAGGCCTGCATTATAGAGCTCTAGAAGTACTGTCTGGGAGACAGAATGATGTTATACAACTACTAGCATAGGATCAGCTAGTCTTGATGTAAGATTATAGGGTTGATATAGGCCTGCATTATAGAGCTCTAGAAGTACTGTCTGGGAGACAGAATGATGTTATACAACTACTAGCATAGGACCAGCTAGTCTTGATGTAAGATTATAGGGTTGATATAGGCCTGCATTATATAGCTCTAGAAGTACTGTCTGGGAGACAGAATGATGTTATACAACTACTAGCATAGGACCAGCTAGTCTTGATGTAAGATTATAGGGTTGATATAGGCCTGCATTATAGAGCTCTAGAAGTACTGTCTGGGAGACAGAATGATGTTATACAACTACTAGCATAGGATCAGCTAGTCTTGATGTAAGATTATAGGGTTGATATAGGCCTGCATTATAGAGCTCTAGAAGTACTGTCTGGGAGACAGAATGATGTTATACAACTACTAGCATAGGACCAGCTAGTCTTGATGTAAGATTATAGGGTTGATATAGGCCTGCATTATAGAGCTCTAGAAGTACTGTCTGGGGAGACAGAATGATGTTATACAACTACTAGCATAGGACCAGCTAGTCTTGATGTAAGATTATAGGGTTGATATAGGCCTACATTATAGAGCTCTAGAAGTACTGTCTGGGGAGACAGAATGATGTTATACAACTACTAGCATAGGACCAGCTAGTCTTGATGTAAGATTATAGGGTTGATATAGGCCTACATTATAGAGCTCTAGAAGTACTGTCTGGGGAGACAGAATGATGTTATACAACTACTAGCATAGGACCAGCTAGTCTTGATGTAAGATTATAGGGTTGATATAGGCCTACATTATAGAGCTCTAGAAGTACTGTCTGGGAGACAGAATGATGTTATACAACTACTAGCATAGGACCAGCTAGTCTTGATGTAAGATCATAGGGTTGATATAGGCCTACATTATAGAGCTCTAGAAGTACTGTCTGGGGAGACAGAATGATGTTATACAACTACTAGCATAGGACCAGCTAGTCTTGATGTAAGATTATAGGGTTGATATAGGCCTACATTATAGAGCTCTAGAAGTACTGTCTGGGGAGACAGAATGATGTTATACAACTACTAGCATAGGACCAGATAGTCTTGATGTAAGATTATAGGGTTGATATAGGCCTACATTATAGAGCTCTAGAAGTACTGTCTGGGGAGACAGAATGATGTTATACAACTACTAGCATAGGACCAGCTAGTCTTGATGTAAGATTATAGGGTTGATATAGGCCTACATTATAGAGCTCTAGAAGTACTGTCTGGGAGACAGAATGATGTTATACAACTACTAGCATAGGACCAGCTAGTCTTGATGTAAGATTATAGGGTTGATATAGGCCTACATTATAGAGCTCTAGAAGTACTGTCTGGGGAGACAGAATGATGTTATACAACTACTAGCATAGGACCAGCTAGTCTTGATGTAAGATTATAGGGTTGATATAGGCCTGCATTATAGAGCTCTAGAAGTACTGTCTGGGGAGACAGAATGATGTTATCCAACTACTAGCATAGGACCAGCTAGTCTTGATGTAAGATTATAGGGTTGATATAGGCCTACATTATAGAGCTCTAGAAGTACTGTCTGGGGAGACAGAATGATGTTATACAACTACTAGCATAGGACCAGCTAGTCTTGATGTAAGATTATAGGGTTGATATAGGCCTGCATTATAGAGCTCTAGAAGTACTGTCTGGGGAGACAGAATGATGTTATACAACTACTAGCATAGGACCAGCTAGTCTTGATGTAAGATTATAGGGTTGATATAGGCCTACATTATAGAGCTCTAGAAGTACTGTCTGGGGAGACAGAATGATGTTATACAACTACTAGCATAGGATCAGCTAGTCTTGATGTAAGATTATAGGGTTGATATAGGCCTACATTATAGAGCTCTAGAAGTACTGTCTGGGGAGACAGAATGATGTTATACAACTACTAGCATAGGACCAGCTAGTCTTGATGTAAGATTATAGGGTTGATATAGGCCTGCATTATAGAGCTCTAGAAGTACTGTCTGGGAGACAGAATGATGTTATACAACTACTAGCATAGGACCAGCTAGTCTTGATGTAAGATTATAGGGTTGATATAGGCCTACATTATAGAGCTCTAGAAGTACTGTCTGGGGAGACAGAATGATGTTATACAACTACTAGCATAGGACCAGCTAGTCTTGATGTAAGATTATAGGGTTGATATAGGCCTACATTATAGAGCTCTAGAAGTACTGTCTGGGGATACAGAATGATGTTATATAACTACTAGCATAGGATCAGCTAGTCTTGATGTAAGATTATAGGGTTGATATAGGCCTGCATTATAGAGCTCTAGAAGTACTGTCTGGGAGACAGAATGATGTTATACAACTACTAGCATAGGACCAGCTAGTCTTGATGTAAGATTATAGGGTTGATATAGGCCTACATTATAGAGCTCTAGAAGTACTGTCTGGGGAGACAGAATGATGTTATACAACTACTAGCATAGGACCAGCTAGTCTTGATGTAAGATTATAGGGTTGATATAGGCCTACATTATAGAGCTCTAGAAGTACTGTCTGGGGAGACAGAATGATGTTATACAACTACTAGCAAAGGACCAGCTAGTCTTGATGTAAGATTATAGGGTTGATATAGGCCTACATTATAGAGCTCTAGAAGTACTATCTGGGGAGACAGAATGATGTTATACAACTACTAGCATAGGACCAGCTAGTCTTGATGTAAGATTATAGGGTTGATATAGGCCTACATTATAGAGCTCTAGAAGTACTATCTGGGGAGACAGAATGATGTTATACAACTACTAGCATAGGACCAGCTAGTCTTGATGTAAGATTATAGGGTTGATATAGGCCTACATTATAGAGCTCTAGAAGTACTATCTGGGGAGACAGAATGATGTTATACAACTACTAGCATAGGACCAGCTAGTCTTGATGTAAGATTATAGGGTTGATATAGGCCTGCATTATAGAGCTCTAGAAGTACTGTCTGGGAGACAGAATGATGTTATACAACTACTAGCATAGGACCAGCTAGTCTTGATGTAAGATTATAGGGTTGATATAGGCCTGCATTATAGAGCTCTAGAAGTACTGTCTGGGAGACAGAATGATGTTATACAACTACTAGCATAGGACCAGCTAGTCTTGATGTAAGATTATAGGGTTGATATAGGCCTACATTATAGAGCTCTAGAAGTACTGTCTGGGGAGACAGAATGATGTTATACAACTACTAGCATAGGACCAGCTAGTCTTGATGTAAGATTATAGGGTTGATATAGGCCTACATTATAGAGCTCTAGAAGTACTGTCTGGGGAGACAGAATGATGTTATCCAACTACTAGCAAAGGACCAGCTAGTCTTGATGTAAGATTATAGGGTTGATATAGGCCTACATTATAGAGCTCTAGAAGTACTATCTGGGGAGACAGAATGATGTTATACAACTACTAGCATAGGACCAGCTAGTCTTGATGTAAGATTATAGGGTTGATATAGGCCTACATTATAGAGCTCTAGAAGTACTATCTGGGGAGACAGAATGATGTTATACAACTACTAGCATAGGACCAGCTAGTCTTGATGTAAGATTATAGGGTTGATATAGGCCTACATTATAGAGCTCTAGAAGTACTATCTGGGGAGACAGAATGATGTTATACAACTACTAGCATAGGACCAGCTAGTCTTGATGTAAGATTATAGGGTTGATATAGGCCTACATTATAGAGCTCTAGAAGTACTGTCTGGGGAGACAGAATGATGTTATCCAACTACTAGCAAAGGACCAGCTAGTCTTGATGTAAGATTATAGGGTTGATATAGGCCTACATTATAGAGCTCTAGAAGTACTATCTGGGGAGACAGAATGATGTTATACAACTACTAGCATAGGACCAGCTAGTCTTGATGTAAGATTATAGGGTTGATATAGGCCTACATTATAGAGCTCTAGAAGTACTATCTGGGGAGACAGAATGATGTTATACAACTACTAGCATAGGACCAGCTAGTCTTGATGTAAGATTATAGGGTTGATATGGGCCTACATTATAGAGCTCTAGAAGTACTATCTGGGGAGACAGAATGATGTTATACAACTACTAGCATAGGACCAGCTAGTCTTGATGTAAGATTATAGGGTTGATATAGGCCTACATTATAGAGCTCTAGAAGTACTATCTGGGGAGACAGAATGATGTTATAGAACTAGCATAGGACCAGATAGTCTTGATGTAAGATTATAGGGTTGATATAGGCCTACATTATAGAGCTCTAGAAGTACTGTCTGGGGAGACAGAATGATGTTATACAACTACTAGCATAGGACCAGCTAGTCTTGATGTAAGATTATAGGGTTGATATAGGCCTACATTATAGAGCTCTAGAAGTACTGTCTGGGGAGACAGAATGATGTTATACAACTACTAGCATAGGACCAGCTAGTCTTGATGTAAGATTATAGGGTTGATATAGGCCTACATTATAGAGCTCTAGAAGTACTGTCTGGGGAGACAGAATGATGTTATACAACTACTAGCATAGGACCAGCTAGTCTTGATGTAAGATTATAGGGTTGATATAGGCCTACATTATAGAGCTCTAGAAGTACTATCTGGGGAGACAGAATGATGTTATACAACTACTAGCATAGGACCAGCTAGTCTTGATGTAAGATTATAGGGTTGATATAAGCCTACATTATAGAGCTCTAGAAGTACTGTCTGGGGAGACAGAATGATGTTATACAACTACTAGCATAGGATCAGCTAGTCTTGATGTAAGATTATAGGGTTGATATAGGCCTACATTATAGAGCTCTAGAAGTACTGTCTGGGGAGACAGAATTATACTAGTAGGACCAGCTAGTCTTGATGTAAGATGTAGTTTGTGTTACATTGCATGCACCACACAATCCGCTTCACAGGATCCACCACGAGCAAGCACTGTATAGTCTGCAAACCTGACTCACGACAACCCAGACACGTAGATACTGACCACCTGAAATAACGTCTTGATTATTTCGTATGTTGCTCTGAAATTATCAGCAATTTAGTTTTGGATATATGTAAACTTTTAAATAGAAACTGGAATGGAACAACAACAAAAAAGTTCTTTTAGTATCAAATTGTTTGTTTCAAAAGTAAAAATTATGGCAACCTTATAAATATTGAATCAGTTAGATAAAAGTCTAACACTACAGACAAATCATTTTACCCACAGTATAATGGTGTATCCAATATCAGTTAGTTACGAACTAAATAATCAAGATGTTTTTTTTACCCACAGTATAATGGTGCATCCAATACCCGTTACTAACTAAATAATCAAGATGTTTTTTTTACCCACAGTATAATGGTGCATCCAATACCCGTTACTAACTAAATAATCAATATGTTTTTTTTACCCACAGTATAATGGTGCATCCAATACCCGTTACTAACTAAATAATCAAGATGTTTTTTTTACCCACAGTATAATGGTGTATCCAATACCCGTTGCTAACTAAATAATCAAGATGTTTTTTTATCCACAGTATAATGGTATATCCAATACCCGTTACTAACTAAATAATCAAGATGTTTTTTTTACCCACAGTATAATGGTGTATCCAATACCCGTTACTAACTAAATAATCAAGGTGTTTTTTTACCCACAGTATAATGGTGTATCCAATACCCGTTACTAACTAAATAATCAAGACGTTTTTTTTGACCCACAGTATAATGGTGTATCCAATACCCGTTACTAACTAAATAATCAAGATGTTTTTTTTACCCACAGTATAATGGTGTATCCAATACCCGTTACTAACTAAATAATCGAGATGTTTTTTTTACCCACAGTATAATGGTGTATCCAATACCCGTTACTAACTAAATAATCAAGATGTTTTTTTTACCCACAGTATAATGGTGTATCCAATACCCGTTACTAACTAAATAATCGAGATGTTTTTTTTCCCCACAGTATAATGGTGTATCCAATACCCGTTACTAACTAAATAATCAAGATGTTTTTTTTACCCACAGTATAATGGTGTATCCAATACCCGTTACTAACTAAATAATCAAGGTGTCAGGATTGTGAGTGAGTCAGGTTTGCGTATTATTGTTAATGTATGTACAGTATACAATGTAACAGTAACTGCATCTTGGTTTAAAACTAAGGACCAGCCTTGCTATTGCTGAAGTGATCACATGATTAAGTGATAACAAGAACGGCTGTCTGTAGCAATTTATCAACAATAACTAGAACTATTGTGAAGCAATCTTTCACAATGAATCTGAACTAGCCAAAGCTGCTTTGTGGAACAGACTAGACCCTAAAACATTCCTGTTTTAGGGTATGTCAATGGGCAATTTCATTGTTACTCACATTACATTTTTGAGGTTTCGGGCCCACTCTTTAATGCCACATTATATTTGTTACATCTACGCCATAAAGAGAAAAAGACATTTTATGTATGTGAACAAATGTAATGTTCACGAGTAACCAGCATTTTTCTTTTATGTAGCGTACATGATATAACAAACTTCTGATTTTTTTTGTGCCGAGTACGGTCTGGGTATAATGCATGCAACTACTTTGAAAAGAAATATATATATATACAAGTAAGGAAGTTATGGAATTAAGAGTAGGCCCAATGCCTCAAAAATATAACATGAGTAACCATGGTATCGCCCCAATGAATTCACCCTAAAAAATATGTGTTTGATAGCAAATTTAAGATGATGATTATGTTATTGTTTTACTGATGAGTGCATCCTATACAAAAGTAAAACAATTATTTTAGACTCATTTTGTAGGATTCACCGACATTTGTTTATCAAGTACGTATCTAGTTTAATTGTTGAAATGTTTATCCAAGCTACATGTATAGCATGTTACTCAGGGACATTCCTGGTTTGAAATTTTGTATTCATAATACATATATTGACTACATGAAGAATGCCAGCTGGCCACCGTTGACAGCGCCCCCTATTGATAGATCTATGCCAGTGAATAATGTGTATTTACATTTTGTATTTAACTTTAGAGATAACGAGGAAATGACCAAAGTGATTTATGAAGAGGACCTACCTGTTGGTTTGTTTCCATCCAATGTGGTCAGATTCAAGCTTTATTTACATCCTGGAATTCAATGGTACAATGTATGCCAAATCAGTCAGTGTTTCCTGTGAAGTTCTTTATTTACTGGAATTCAATGGTATGTCAAATCAGTCAGTGTTTCCTGTCAAGTTCTTTATTTACATCCTGGAATTCAATGGTATGTCAAATCAGTCAGTGTTTCCTGTCAAGTTCTTTATTTACATCCTGGAATTCAATGGTATGTCAAATCAGTCAGTGTTTCCTGTCAAGTTCTTTATTTACATCTTGGAATTCAATGGTATGTCAAATCAGTCAGTATTTCCTGTCAAGTTCTTTATTTACATCCTGGAATTCAATGGTATGTCAAATCAGTCAGTGTTTCCTGTCAAGTTCTTTATTTACATCTTGGAATTCAATGGTATGTCAAATCAGTCAGTGTTTCCTGTCAAGTTCTTTATTTACATCCTGGAATTCAATGGTATGTCAAATCAGTCAGTGTTTCCTGTCAAGTTCTTTATTTACATCCTGGAATTCAATGGTATGTCAAATCAGTCGGTGTTTCCTGTCAAGTTCTTTATTTACATCTTGGAATTCAATGGTAATTGGTATGTCAAATCAGTCGGTGTTTCCTGTCAAGTTCTTTATTTACATCTTGGAATTCAATGCTAATTGGTATGTCAAATCAGTCGGTGTTTCCTGTCAAGTTCTTTATTTACATCTTGGAATTCAATGGTATGTCAAATCAGTCGGTGTTTCCTGTCAAGTTCTTTATTTACATCTTGGAATTCAATGGTATGTCAAATCAGTCGGTGTTTCCTGTCAAGTTCTTTATTTACATCCTGGAATTCAATGGTATGTCAAATCAGTCGGTGTTTCCTGTCAAGTTCTTTATTTACATCTTGGAATTCAATGGTATGTCAAATCAGTCGGTGTTTCCTGTCAAGTTCTTTATTTACATCCTGGAATTCAATGGTATGTCAAATCAGTCGGTGTTTCCTGCCAAGTTCTTTATTTACATCCTGGAATTCAATGGTATGTCAGATCAGTCGGTGTTTCCTGTCAAGTTCTTTATTTACATCCTGGAATTCAATGGTATGTCAAATCAGTCGGTGTTTCCTGTCAAGTTCTTTATTTACATCCTGGAATTCAATGGTATGTCAAATCAGTCAGTGTTTCCTGTGAAGTTCTTTATTTACATCCTGGAATTCAATAGTATGTCAAATCAGTCAGTGTTTCCTGTGAAGTTCTTTATTTACATCCTGGAATTCAATGGTATGTCAAATCAGTCAGTGTTTCCTGTCAAGTTCATTATTTACATCTTGGAATTCAATGGTATGTCAAATCAGTCAGTGTTTCCTGTCAAGTTCTTTATTTACATCCTGGAATTCAATGGTATGTCAAGTCAGTCGGTGTTTCCTGTCAAGTTCTTTATTTACATCCTGGAATTCAATGGTATGTCAAATCAGTCGGTGTTTCCTGTCAAGTTCTTTATTTACATCCTGGAATTCAATGGTATGTCAAATCAGTCGGTGTTTCCTGTCAAGTTCATTATTTACATCTTGGAATTCAATGGTATGTCAAATCAGTCGGTGTTTCCTGTCAAGTTCTTTATTTACATCCTGGAATTCAATGGTATGTCAAATCAGTCAGTGTTTCCTGTCAAGTTCATTATTTACATCCTGGAATTCAATGGTATGTCAAATCAGTCAGTGTTTCCTCTCAAGTTCTTTATTTACATCCTGGAATTCAATGGTATGTCAAATCAGTCAGTGTTTCCTGTCAAGTTCTTTATTTACATCCTGGAATTCAATGGTATGTCAAATCAGTCAGTGTTTCCTGTCAAGTTCTTTATTTACATCCTGGAATTCAATGGTATGTCAAATCAGTCAGTGTTTCCTGTCAAGTTCATTATTTACATCTTGGAATTCAATGGTATGTCAAATCAGTCAGTGTTTCCTGTGAAGTTCTTTATTTACATCCTGGAATTCAATGGTATGTCAAATCAGTCAGTGTTTCCTGTCAAGTTCTTTATTTACATCCTGGAATTCAATGGTATGTCAAATCAGTCAGTGTTTCCTGTCAAGTTCTTTATTTACATCCTGGAATTCAATAGTATGTCAAATCAGTCAGTGTTTCCTGTCAAGTTCTTTATTTACATCCTGGAATTCAATGGTATGTCAAATCAGTCAGTGTTTCCTGTCAAGTTCTTTATTTACATCCTGGAATTCAATGGTATGTCAAATCAGTCAGTGTTTCCTGTCAAGTTCTTTATTTACATCCTGGAATTCAATGGTATGTCAAATCAGTCAGTGTTTCCTGTCAAGTTCATTATTTACATCCCTGGAATTCAATGGTATGTCAAGTCAGTCGGTGTTTCCTGTGAAGTTCTTTATTTACATCCCTGGAATTCAATGGTATGTCTAGTCAGTCACTAGTCAGTGTTTCCTGTGAAGTTCTTTATTTACATCCTGGAATTCAATGGTATGTCAAATCAGTCAGTGTTTCCTGTCAAGTTCATTATTTACATCTTGGAATTCAATGGTATGTCAAATCAGTCAGTGTTTCCTGTCAAGTTCTTTATTTACATCCTGGAATTCAATGGTATGTCAAATCAGTCAGTGTTTCCTGTCAAGTTCATTATTTACATCTTGGAATTCAATGGTATGTCAAATCAGTCAGTGTTTCCTGTGAAGTTCTTTATTTACATCCTGGAATTCAATGGTATGTCAAATCAGTCAGTGTTTCCTGTCAAGTTCTTTATTTACATCCTGGAATTCAATGGTATGTCAAGTCAGTCGGTGTTTCCTGTCAAGTTCTTTATTTACATCCTGGAATTCAATGGTATGTCAAATCAGTCGGTGTTTCCTGTCAAGTTCTTTATTTACATCCTGGAATTCAATGGTATGTCAAATCAGTCGGTATTTCCTGTCAAGTTCATTATTTACATCTTGGAATTCAATGGTATGTCAAATCAGTCGGTGTTTCCTGTCAAGTTCTTTATTTACATCCTGGAATTCAATGGTATGTCAAATCAGTCGGTGTTTCCTGTCAAGTTCATTATTTACATCCTGGAATTCAATGGTATGTCAAATCAGTCGGTGTTTCCTGTCAAGTTCTTTATTTACATCCTGGAATTCAATAGTATGTCAAATCAGTCAGTGTTTCCTGTCAAGTTCTTTATTTACATCCTGGAATTCAATGGTATGTCAAATCAGTCGGTGTTTCCTGTCAAGTTCTTTATTTACATCCTGGAATTCAATGGTATGTCAAATCAGTCAGTGTTTCCTGTCAAGTTCATTATTTACATCCCTGGAATTCAATGGTATGTCAAGTCAGTCGGTGTTTCCTGTGAAGTTCTTTATTTACATCCTGGAATTCAATGGTATGTCAAATCAGTCAGTGTTTCCTGTCAAGTTCTTTATTTACATCCTGGAATTCAATGGTATGTCAAATCAGTCAGTGTTTCCTGTGAAGTTCTTTATTTACATCCCTGGAATTCAATGGTATGTCTAGTCAGTCACTAGTCAGTGTTTCCTGTGAAGTTCTTTATTTACATCCTGGAATTCAATGGTTTGTCAAATCAGTCAGTGTTTCCTGTGAAGTTCTTTATTTACTGGAATTCAATGCTATGTCAAATCAGTCGGTGTTTCCTGTGAAGTTCATCGCAATATAATATTTGTATCATTGGGAAGAATTTAAATAATGTACAAATTGTACTGTCTGTAAACATAATGTACAATGTATGTCACCTTACATGACGCCATGGTCGAGCGATTTAGTGCATCGGATTTGTGTTCTGATGGCTGAGTCGTCAGAATGTGGGTTCGAATCCCAACCGCGACCATGGTGCTTGTGTCCTTGAGCAAGACACTTTACCATAATTGCTTCTCTCTACCCAGGGGTAAATGGGTACCTGTGAGGGCAGAGTTGGTTGTTGTGTTTGATTAGCCCTATATGCGCTGTAATGGCAGCAATTGAGCTGTATACTCCCCAGGGAGCTGAGATGGTTTCAGGATGATTTATGAGCCTGATGAGCAGGGGTAATAATATTATGTGCCTTGGGCACCAGTTTGGTCGATACGTGTGCTATATAAGTCCACATTATTATTATTATTATTATTATTATTATCAACATTCGACCTGACAATAGAAAAATTTAGAGAGATTGGTACTCACGAGGGATTAGCCGGTTATCACACCAGAGACGAGCATCTATGGCTAATGCTGCTGTGTACATGTAAGAGAGGCCATTTGTTTTTCAACAGTGTATATTTTGCTATTCTGAATTCAAGACAAAAGGTGTTTAATATTTCACCTCAAGTGGGTTTAATTAATAAAACTTATGTTTATTTTCTGTATGACATAACCTCTCTAAAAATGGAGAAAGGTCAGTTATTGATATTTGCTTAGAGTTCCTCTTTAAACATATATAGCTGTACCCTTGTGGTCTAAACTGTCTGGGTCATTTATGAATGATATAAAGTAATCAGATGTAATTTATTTTGTTTATTACAGGATTCTGCTCAGCCCGTGCAATGAAGCCTATGTGATGAACTTGTGTGTAACCTCTACTCAGATGATCATAATCTATACACCAGTACCTCTAACCCTATACCAACCTTTCATACTCACATTCTATCTCAAAGCGTTTTGATTTCCTTAGAAGCAATGGCTGAACAGATATGCTGTTTGGAAGGACTGAGACATGACATTACCACAAAAGAAGCTGCACCCTCTATGCAGGTATGTCTAATGCTTTCCAGTCATTATACCGAATTGCCACAAGGCCCCTGACCATAACACCCCAAAGAAGTACGTGTACATGTATAGTCCATCTGAAAAACACCTCAAAATCATTATCCTTTCACCATCTTGTCCCATCACCATTTCCCCCATCACCATTACGCCCCATCACCATCTCTTCATCCCACCTCTTCATCCCACCTCTTCATCCCACCTCTTCATCCCACCTCTTCATCCCACCTCTTCATCCCATGCATCTGTCCATCCCGTCTGTCCATCCCATCTCTTCATCCCATCTGTCCATCCCATCTGTCCATCCCATCTCTTCATCTCATCTGTCCATCCCATCTCTTCATCCCATCTGTCCATCCCATCTCTTCATCCCATCTGTCCATCCCATCTGTCCATCCCATCTGTCCATCCCATCTGTCCATCCCATCTGTCCATCCCATCTGTCCATCCCATCTCTTCATCTCATCTGTCTATCCCATCTGTCCCCTAAATCTTCCTCTTTTTCATTGTTTTCTCCCTAGGCTTGGGCGATATCATTTTTTTTTCATCCACAATATATCCTCGAACATATATCTTGATTTTTGATAATATCACAGTGATTGGGAATTGGTAAGCTATTTCACTTTACAGCAAAATTCATGGAGGCATGGTCTTGTTGCACTGTATAATGTACTCGCACATGGTGTGCCAGCCAGAGTCACAGACCACCATGGCTAGACAGTGAGACGTAAACATTGTCTACACATTGTTGGATCAAGTACCCCATTTAATCCCCAACCCTTATCCCTAACCTTCCCAAATCCTCCAAAATCCTCTTTGCTAAAGTGAAGGATTTTGGAGGATTGAGGTTATTAGGCATACCTTTCCATGGTACACGTACATCCATGTTTGTTGTAGTGATTGCAAGGTCAGTGCTTGGGTCAGTGGATACTGTTTATTGCTCCATGCATGCAGGGAGGGTCCTTGGCCATGTACATGTATCACAGATTATAAACACATGTGTGCATACATGTCATGTGCTTGCTTTACTACTGAAGGATTTTGGAGGATTCAGGTTATGTGTAAGCAAATGGGCTGAGGGAGTTAGGGTTAATCGGTGAATTTTAAACAATGCCTGGTCAGACGGCTCCTTTGTGATCTGATAGTTGGCTTACCACAGAAGTAGTTCAATTTTGTTTCTTACTTTCGAAAGCTGAAAGTTATTTTCCATGAAATTTCTGACCCGACTGAACAATCAAGGATTTTTTTTAATCGCAATATATATTTTTTCTTTATGATATATTTTTTCGTAGTGATATATTTTTTCACCGCAATTTGCCGATACCTCGATAATTAGAAAAGTTCTTGATATTATAATCAAATAAAAAAATATATTGCGATATTCGATATTATCGTGTTATCGCCCAAGTCTATTTCTCCCTCCATTTTCCCTTCATATCTTCAGCACTGTTCATTTATTTTTAATATGGATTTATTTTGATAGTTGGCCGTTAATATCACTACTGAGCTATTTAGTTGGAATGGCAATGCAAGCTGGGAAACTATGAATCAAGTAAGTTATCGTATCTCAATCTTATAATCCTGTAGCCACAGGAGGAGCCAGGAATTTTGAACAATGGGGGAAAAATCATTGACTCAAGAATAAAGAGAGTGGCAATGTGGCCCCCCTTTTTTTAAACCATGCATAAAATGGCGACGAACTGATTTTGAAAGTGGGGGTAGGCAAATCTAAACCAGCGAGTGCAGGCAGCCAGTTAGTAAAGGTTCAAAAGTGGGGGAGGAATCACGCCTGTGGTCTGATCATGAAATTACAGATGGTTTACTCTTGCTAAATCTCTCTACAGACACCCATCCTTAGACACATAGTTTACTCTTGCTAAATCTCTCTACTGACACCCATCCTTAGACACATAGTTTACTCTTGCTAAATCTCTCTACAGACACCCATCCTTAGACACATAGTTTACTCTTGCTAAATCTCTCTACAGACACCCATCCTTAGACACATAGTTTACTCTTGATAAATCTCTCCACAGACACCCATCCTTAGACACTGAGCGTATTTTAATTCATCATCATTTGATGGGATCTCTCATCATGGCTGTGATGATCTTGTTAATTGGATTATTCTTGACAACCTTTGAGGTGATAATTGATTTTTCTTGTTTGTGTAGTTAAGGTTTTCAGACCATATTTTGAATAGCTGTTGTCCATGTATAGGTTATTTATATGTGTTTTATTTATGATAAATTTACTCAGTATAAATTTACTCTTTTTTTTAAATAAGGGAATACATTTGTGACATGCACTTTACCACAGTATAATGTCTGAACTCGTTATTATAAATTGAATGAATATTTTGTATATCATTTCAGATAATTACAATGTTGCTGCAATATTTATATCTGCTGGTATTTTCTTGGATGTACATGTAGGTACAATGTAGAAGGCATCCATCTATATTGACTCATCGTTACAGTTTATGGCAGTGAGAAACAAATGGGTAAGTTCTACTGTTCCTTTGGATGGGGTATGTTATTTCATTTCATTCATCCGTCACACTTTTATTTCCTTTGGCATGTATAAAGTATCTCCCAGTTATATAGCTTGCCATGTACAAAATATAAGTTAGTCCCCTCCCATTTTTTTTGAAGAGGGCAAAAGTAACAATTTGAAATATTTCTTAACCCTAGGTATTTTGGAAACCATCCCAAATATGCCAAAATCTATCAAAATGTAGTAAAAAGGTACATATGTACCCAATTGCTGGACAGTAGCAAATGCAAAGCATCCATGGTTTGGCTATACACAGTCTTGAATCCAACAAAAGCAACCGTTGGAGTTTGATGGATTTGGTACACATGGCTATATGCACTTTTCACTGGTACTGTGGAGTACTGAATCCATCAAAATCAGGCAAAACCAGGAGTAGGATTTTGGAGGATTTGGGGTAGTT
This sequence comes from Zoroaster sp. YZ-2022, assembly GCA_029582265.1. NCBI lineage: Eukaryota > Metazoa > Echinodermata > Asteroidea > Forcipulatida > Zoroasteridae > Zoroaster > Zoroaster sp. YZ-2022. The sequence continues at coordinate 82,593,838 of CM055816.1, forward strand.
ATGGTTAGGTAAAACTTGTAGCTTTGCATGGTGAGGAGGATAAGTAAGACTAATTGCGGTGACACCATGTGAAATGCTCAATTGAGTAGTAATTAGTTCTGAAAAGAACTGGAGGTACAACTCGACGTTTCGACGTTTCGATGTGCGAGTGCTTGATGATGGCTGACTTTTCGAAATCTCCTCTACGGCCGTGCGCTCGGTGTTCCTTCAGTCTGATGGGGAGATTCCGTCCTGTTTCGCCGATGTACACCTTTCCGCACTCACAAGGGATCCGGTAGACTCCCGCTCTGTTGCTTGGGTCCGGTTTGTCCTTGTGGGTGTGTTGCAGTCCTTGGAGTTTGCTGGGGGCTGAGTGGTACATTTCGATGCCTGCTCGTCGGAGGATGCGTTGGAGTTTGTGTGACGTCGAACCTAGATAGGGCAGACAAGCAGACAGGGTTAGATAACTTACCTTGCGTTCGGGGTTTGGAACCGGCTTCACTGTGTTGATCTTGCTGGGATTGTAACCGTTGAGCTTGAGGGTAGTTCGGATGTTATGGTTAATTATAGTAAAAATTTACCATACATTACAAGACCCTATTAATGTAAATCTGGGCAGAATCACCGTGGAGAAAAAATGAAATATTGGACGTTTGATTTAATTATTTGGTATTCTTGCCTTAAAATAAATTGTTAAAGGATTCATGACTCAAATTTAGACTTGACCTTATGACTCATGACACTCATGACTCATGACACTCATGACACTCATGACTCATGCTGCAGACTTGGACTCGACACTACTTGGAAGTACTCGGAGTCAGACTTGAGATTTGAGAACTTGAATATAAACTTATGTAATATTCAGTATAAACAAAGTGACATTTTGTTATCTATTAACACAAATATCTCTTGTATATTTCAGGTTTTCCTGTGGTGATTATAGGCATTTCAGCAGCTGCCAAGTGGAATAACTGTTGTAGTGTAAGTCATGTTGAAACATGCTTCTCTAAATGTTTAATCAAATTATTTGTCCTCTGGAGTAAATTCCACGTTGCAATAAATACGAAAAATCTGAATGCATTTTTACTATTTTATCATAAGGCCCCCCCCCCCCCAAAAAAAAAACCCTTCTGTTTCTGGTTATAGGTTGTCATTAAAATCGGTGCGGTGAGGCATTTTTAAAAATATTTTTTTAAGGTAATCTTTTTTTGCCAACCAGTGAAATACGTGTGTGAAAAATGATGGTGCAATCCCATTCAGTGACACTTCATCTTTGTTGACTTGTTTTTCAAAGTGTACTTAACGTACAAAATGATGTAGGTCCATATTTGACTATTTCCGTTGTTTGTCAGTTGTTGCAAGTATTGGTTCAATAGAGTTGGATTGTCTCCTGTCTTATTTTTGGATAAGACATTATTGATGTTATTTTCAAACAGTTGTAATGTGTCCGTTTTGTATGAGTGAGTACGTTTGTTGTGTTTATGTGATTTGTTCCTCTACTGGTTCTTCAAAAAAGCCAGAGTCATGTGGGATGGGAGTGAGTTTCTCAGTTGCCCTTTTGGATCTGTATTTGTGAGATTTGCTCGGATTAGTTTTTCCTGAATGTTTTGGGCCTTTCTGAATGAAACAAAGGGTTGTTTTGGAAATATTTCTGAGAGTTGTTGGTTTTGTTGTATCAGCGGCCAATGTTTGTTTACTGCTTATTTTTCATCTTTGTGGTTAATGAACAGATTATACATCGCTGAGAAGACGAGCGGTGCTTCCTTGTTTTGTTTACCTTTTAGTGGCTTATGAATCAGTTTGGCCAGTGAAAATTTGTGTGTTGCGTTGTTTATCTCAGTTTGACTATATAGCCTCTGGCTAATATTTGTTGTGATAAAATCTTGACTTTTTCTATGAAATCTTCCTCATTGTTGGTAGTTCTAGCATATCGGAGAGTTTCTCTATAGATAAATGCTTTGAATACATGGGGTGGGTGTGATGAGGTTTTGTGCAGAAACTGGTATGTTTCTGTAGGTTTGGTGTATACTTTTGTGTCTAGTATGTCAGTTTCACGGAAGTATTTTCCTTTGAAAATGGTTAAGTCAAGATAATTGATAGGAAACTAAAAATGCCAATGTCGGGCATTTTAAAGCGCTTTTAAACAAGGTATCAAAGCGCTGTACATTATTACCCCTGCTCATCAGGCGCATAAATCATTCCAGAAACCATGGGGGAGTATACAGCTCAATTGCTGCCATTACAGCGCATATGGGCTAATCAAACACAACAACCAACTCTGCCCTCACAGGTACCCATTTACTCCTGGGTGGAGAGAAGCATTTATGGTAGTGTCTTGCTCAAGGACACAAGTACCACGGTCGCAGTTGGGATTCGAACCCACATTCTGACGACTCAACCATCAGAACACAAATCTGATGCACTAAACCGCTCGACCATGGCACTCCATGATGCACGAGTCTGCACATACATACATAAGTTTTACTGCTTCTTCAGTTACTGAAGAGTTGCAGAGTGTTTCCACTGATCTAAACTTTACACAGTTCCGCGGCTTTAAACAGTTCGTATTCGTTTTCATACCGGGATTGAACTTGTTTGAACGTAGTGTTGATCATTTTACCACGTTTTTTGTTTTTGTCGGCGCTTAGCATCATGCGTTTCATGATGAGATCATTTTCCGCGCGAATGAGGTGAGCAACGTACTTTTCCTGTTGTTTAGAAACAAAATCTGAAATTGATGGTACTTTGCAGAAGCGGTAGAGATCGGCGGTAGTGTACCAATATCGAAAATCTGGCTCACCGCCGTCGTGATCTGGATGTCTGCAAAAGCCGTTACGAATCATCTTGCGTAACATGATTTGATAACAAGCGTTCAGTTTCGTTTGATGCACTTTGGTGAGTGACCAGTTGGCACAGTTGTAGCAGAGTCTTGAACGAACAAAAGAGTTAAGAAATTGGATGCGAATCCACAGGTGTATCTTTCGGTTCAGGAAAAGGTTTTTCATGGAATTGAATTTGATATCAGCACAGTCGATGCGTGCGTTAATTTCGATGGCTCCAGTGGTGCACTCGCGGTGGTTTATCAACGAGCCTAGGTAGCGAAATGTCTGGCACGACACAATCGGTAAATTTTTTATACATATTTTGCTGTCTTGGTTTTCATCTTCACCAGTCGGATCAATGGTCATAAGTTCCGTTTTCGATTTATTAATCTGGAGTCGGTACTTTTTGAAAATATCATCGATGAGTTCAGCAGCTGATTGCATGTGACCTAGTTCAGTGCAAAACAGGATAATGTCGTCTGCGTAACCACTCCAAGGGCACCAATTGTCGCCTCTAGGTGGGTAATTTCTCCGTTGACTGCGATTGCAGAATGTGCCGGTATCGTACTTGTGCTGAAAAAATTCTATTTTTTGTTGGGCTGCTTGGAGGAGGAAGACACGCATCACCCAATCTAAGAACAAGTTAAACAGGCAGGGGCTCTCGGATCCTCCCTGTCGAACCCCTGCTGTTGTCGGAAATGTTGCATCAGTGCTGCGGTGGTAGAGCGATGTCGACGTGTACAAGCTTTCCAGGATATCGATGAGTGCATTGTCGGTGCTACGGAAACGGAGACGAACAGTCTCGAACATCCATTTGCGTACCAGTCCATCGAATGCCGCTGACAAATCGATGAAAAGGAGGTGTATTTTTTGCTGACGGCTGATTGAAATCTGTTGAGCACGTTTTGCAATGAATACACCGTCCGTGCATCCACGACCAGTCACGAAACCGTTCTGGAATTCTGAGATTTGAGCGTTGTACCATTTCTGGAAGCCGTTTAAGAATGATCTGGATTAGAACCTGCAAACACTTGAACCAATGCTGAGACCCCTGTACATGTCGGGGTTGAGACGAGCTACTTGCTTGTTTTTGAAGAGCGTTTCAAGTCGACTTTCTCCCCATTTTTCTGGTACTGTCCTTGTTCGCCATAAACGTCCTTGATCAAGTCGTGGAACGTGGAGACGAAATCGGGGCAGTAGATGCAGCCAGAGCAACTCAGGAGCAACATCGTTAAAAGCTTTTCCGTTTTTCAAGCAACGAAGCGCTGTAATCAATTCGTTAACTTCAGGACAAGACATATCAACGTCAAGTGAGTCAGTTATTGATCGTAGCTCCTCGACAAAAGGTGGTGGCTCAAGAATTTCACTTGGTGTGTCGTCGGGTGCTGGTGGTTCTGGGTTGAAATGTGACTGGAATTTGTCACGAAGTCGTTCTGGTTCGCAAGCGATTCGACATGGAGGGCTTCAGGGTCGTTTGCTGTTCTTTTGCTTTGGCGAAGGATCGTTCAACCTGACGTGATATCGCGAGGTGGTTGATGCTTTTCGCCTCAGATTCGTAAAAATCGTTTTGGAGCGATTTTGCCTTTCGCGTAACCTTTTTTGAAAATTTACGAATTTCTTTTTCATCACTGCAGGTTGCTCTCAAACAGTCGCGTTCAGCGAGAAGTTTTAGGAAGTCGGGGTCGGAACGCCATGGTGCGTTGATATGCGATTTTTCGACTTTTGGTATCGTTGAATCTGCTGCTTTTGCGACACAGTCGAGGATAAATGAGTTTTGTTCTTTGAGTGAGGTGTTTTCTTGAGTTTTTGTTTGGAGGAGTCTTTCAATTTCAATCTTGTAATTGTCATGAATGTGTGGGATTTTGAGTTTTTGACGTCAGGTTTTGGTTGTTGTTTTCATGCGATTTTTCACACGTGCAATTTTGATCTCGGCGTGCGCAGGGTGCCTACGAGGAGCCGGTGATCACTACTGAAATCAAATGAAGAGCAACTCGGACGTTGGTGAAAAAATTGGCGGGTAAAATCGTCACAAGCGATAAAATCTATGCATTTCCGCGTTGTTCCGTCATTTTGAAACCCATGTAATTTTTCGGTCGAGCTTGTGCTGATAAAATGTATTCATGATGTTGATCTCATTGTCCCGTACAAATTTTATAATTTTTTCACCGTTTTCATTTGTTATTTCGCCAGTTGGAACAATGCTGGTGGAACGGAAGGAACAAGGTTTGATGAAGAGTGCTCGTTGCATTAAAATCGCCACAGATAATAAGTTTTTGATTCTTTTGGCGGAAGGATGCAGAGGTGAGTTTCTTTAGTTCGCGATAGAATAAGATTTTTGGAGTTGTCGGGACCCAGTGTTTGTGTGGAGTGAATATGCGGATACAATGCGGACCTTGTAGCCATGAAATACAACGTCAATCGCCATGAGCCTAGCGTTGACGTTGATAACATCAGGACCTGTACATTTGGGATCTGTTTTTAACAATAATACCGACTCCTTGCTCATGTCGTCGTTTCATACCTGAGTAGTAGACTTGGTATTCTTGTTTGCCTACTTTGAAAGCAACGTCGCCAGTGCCAAGACGTCGTACTTCTTGCATCACGCATATTGACAACTTTGCCCTGTCCATTTGGCGGATAGCCTCTTCGAGGCGCCAGTCTTCTCTGCCTGTGCGGATGTTGATTTGGCCGATTTTCCATTGATGGAAGAGTTTGGAGCGTTTTTTGTGTTTTTGTGCGGTAGCGGTAGCGTTTACGTTTAGATTTTCCATCGTCGTCATTTCTCTTGATACCGAGTGCTTGATGACTGCTTTCTCAGTATTACCTGGAAGGTTGTACATACTCTTTGCTTGCCTTTCGGAGTTAATAGCCATCTGTATGACTAATTCACTTGAACTTTACACCGACGTCGTCGTCGGCGGGGGAAGACCTGTCGTTGTTTGACTTTGGTAGTTCGATGTGCACAGAGACCAGAAACCACAGCCTTTATTTTAGGGCCTTAATGACACAATGAAATAAGAATTCCAATCAATCCAGTAAGTTTGGCTGTAATTAGACATTGTTTCATAGCAGCACAAAACCAGAAACCAGAGCCTATATTTTAGGGCCTTAATGACACAATGAAATAAGAATTCCAATCAATCCAGTAAGTTTGGCTGTAATTAGACATTGTTTCATAGCAGTACAAAACCAGAAACCA